>JAJJWW010015997.1:0-235293 GCA_023531295.1 Papaver armeniacum | reverse complement strand
AAACATGGTTTGATGAGTTTGAGCTAAGATAATTACATGAATTTGGAGTCGAACAAAAATAATTTCAGAAACACTGTTATTGGGATATAAAGGTTAATTATCTTAGCTCAAACTATGTTATTTGTCATCGGAAGCATGTAAAGGTTAATCAATAATTTCAGAAACACTAAAACATGAATTTTATTAGAGTTTAAAACAAAAATTAGGAAAAAACATTTTTAGGAAAAAGGCTTAACCCATTCAATCTCTTGAGATGTGGACGTCGTCCAGTTTGTTTCAATCCAAACGCAGTTATACATTTGGTCCAGTTTGATGAGTTTATCTGATGAGTAATAAACTCATTGGTATGAACTCCAGTTTGATCAAATTCTCAAACGGTAACCTCTGCACGAATGTACATTATACAACTTTTTAACTGAAATAATTTGTTTCCATCAAATCCAAAATACAATCACCACCAATGAGATAACCAACCTAGATTTTAATTGTTGGACTCTTATATGAATATTTAGCCTTTGTGAACATAAAATGATATACGACATCTATATTCTTAAACCAAATGTGGGTTGCGAGAACGAAAACTTCTTTGGCATACGCCATGTTTTGAATACCAAAATCTACACAACGAATGACACTAATCAGAGGTTGAGCCGGGGCCATAGGCCCCGGTGATACCTAGTTTAATTATAAAAAGATTAATGCAATATCTTTTCATCAACAAAAAGTGAAGTCTTCAACCACACGAAGGCTTTTGATGAATCCAAAATAACCTGAAAAATGTTATAGCACTTCGCTGAAAATTTATACAGAAACATTAAAACTTATAAAATACCTACAAAATACAGAAACTACCCATCAATGTTTTTTATATTTTATCATTTTACCCTAAACCTGGCGGGTGGGGTGTCTAATAAATTGAGCAATCCTCATTGAAATCCCTACATTTCTGTCAACCCTCGCGGACAGACTAGTTTCCAGTCAACCTGTATTGACGGACAAACCGATTTTGTCCGTCTATGTTTATTGAGTTTCATTTTTTTCTGTCTTCTTTACCCCTTAATCATAGTTAATAGTCCAACCATAGTTAGCCTTAAAATATGGGTTTTGAAATTGGTTCTCTATGAGGATCCAGATTGTATATGGGTAATTAATTATGAAGAGATTTATTCCGTCTCTAACATAAGCTTCTCTACTCTACCCAACAGAGCAACATACCGATCTCATCTATAAATGAAAACTCCAAAGTTGAGTATGATCTCTATCTATAAATAAAAACTCAAAGTTCTGTATCATTAGCAATTGTAATGTTCATGGCCTCCAAATGTATAGTCGAAGACCGGAGTAGAATCCAATCCAACCAAGCTGAAACTATAACTACTGTCCAAACAACAAATAACATGATAAAATAAATAGATAACATGCTTCAGATGATCATACTTAATAAATTGGGTATCATACCGAAAATGATCATATAAAACTAATTGGGTATCATACTAACACGGTAGTATAAAATAAATTGGGTACGATGGTTTATATCGTATAAATTAAATTGTGTTAGTCGTTGAACACCACTCTCTTTGGGAAGTAAAGTCCAATGATATCCAGTGATATCAGGTTTTACTACAATACTGGAAGCTTCTGAGACTCTAATCTGTTGAAAGAAAATGACCAGTGCAGCTACTCGTAATGAATAGCATGCATTATGTACATCAACATAGAGCTTTTTGCAGTTCATCAGCCCACAAATATTTGATCTTTCGCTCTTGCTTAAGGCAGGGTGCTCCTGTAGGATTGGCTTGGCAATGAGTTAGCAATTGTTACGGATTTATAAGCTGGCATACAAATACTAAGACTGATAGAATAACGTAAAGATCCAGATTTTTGTTATCAATTTATTGATACAAATCAATGATGACCGAGAATGTATAAGATTTGATGCAATAAGATAGCGAAGTTGGAAACTTACTTTGAGATATTTGTCGATGGAAAGATATAAGATGCGGTGATGAATTATCCCTGGAAACCCTTGAGGCAATATGTTAAAATTCACTCAAATATGTCTTTTCTGATCCTAAAAAGAAATACAATGCTAACCTACTGCCAAAAATATATATACTTCATAAGAGCTGTAAAAATCCTTGTTTGTGGAGTTCCCCAAACTGATCCTTAAATCACAGAGAATGCTAAGAAAATAATATATAAAAGAAAAGAATAATATATAAAATAATCCTTATTTTGGAACAGAGGATCCAAGAGGAGAGGGACATGATGATTTTAAGAAAATAATATATAAAAGAACCAATAAAGGTACTGTACTTCAACTGACCATAATCAAATCCTTCCTCAACTTTATATGTTTTACAAAATGATTAATTAGATCAAACCAATAGTAAGAATCTCTCAGTTGAAACCTTTGAAGTATGTATATGAGGCATAGATAACACGCACAAACCTGAAGTTCAGGGTAGGAACCCATGAAAGTATCCAGGGTAGGAACCAATAGTACGAAAATTATTTTTCAAACGATCGTATAAGATAATATTGGGCACCGCACAAAAGCAGTCACATAAAATAAACTGGGTTGATGCCTTGTGGTTGTTTAAATTAAAATGGGTACGAGATTCAGACGGTCGTTTAAAGAGACTGTAATGATAACGAACATTCAACAGAATTCAACTGTCTCAAAATAGTTTCTGAACAACCAACAGTTGGACTAAAGCATCAGTGGCCCCCGTTTGACACTGAATCATCTGATAGAGTTTCATACATTAATCAAAAGATACATCATAAATCAAAAAAGTTAGGATTATATACTTTTCCCTTTCAAGGTTGCATGAGCTATATATTCTAAGAGAATCCATTGGATCTCACAAACTGAAGAGTGCTATTACAATGGCAGTGACTAGGGGAAAAAGAACCAACATCACAATGAGAACTGACAACCTAAAAAAAGAAGTAGTAAAGCACATCAAAAAAGACTAATCTTGGTAGCAGTCATAAATGGGTTCACAACTGAGGATTCATTCATTCATTCATACAGTGTGGCGAACACATCTTAGACAACCCAAAAATTCAGGCTCAAGATTCAATAAGGGAAAAACAGAAAATTAAACCAAAACTAACCCACGTCATGCTCAAGAAGTTACAGATTGAATGGCATATATAAAATATGAAAACATAATGCTCAAATTAAAAGAAAACTGCATAAAATTAACCAAGCCACTAACCTTAGAATTATTACTTCTTGTGTGAATTCTGCCCCAAAGCCTCAATCAAATGTTAAGTTTTAAGAACCGTAACAGCAACATCTTGACCCAAATAAACTCCATGACATTTTTTCAAAAGCACAATATACAATACATGAGCAGCTTGTAGTATGGATAAATAAAAAATAAAAAACGGAGAGCTTAAATTGCGACTCACAAATCTCCACAAGATCCACATCCTAGTTTTATCTCCTATCTTCATCAATCGTCCATCACTTTCCCAATCGCCACATTTTGGTTCTATTGCTTGATCCTTCTTCAAGCCTGAATGAGATGAGGAAGAATCATACCAGGTTCCCTATATATAAAGTAACCATATTATTATAGCTATCCGTATGAACATAATTCATACAATTCAGCCAAGAATTGACATCCTGCAACCATTATAATGCCCATGCCTATGAAGTACTAATACAACTTACTCGTTTGTTTTGTTTATTTTTTCTGGCAAAGTACTTGTTATTGCCTTGTAACTGTGGCCTGAAATAAACGTGTCAGTCACAACAACCAAACAGAGCATAAAGAAACAATGTAGCTCGTATAAACAGAGTAACAAACTATTCACCTCGCTCCTAGCAATTGCTTCCTTCAGCGCTTTATGCAACCCATCTGTTTTCTAATCACATCATTGCAAAGTTGGAAACATTTGAGCTTGGCAGAGATCCCATAATAGAAGGAATAAAATCATGATGATCCTTAATATATTATCATGTATTGTCCTTGTAGGTTTAAGTATAAGTTGTGCCTAAGAAGTGAACTATCACTTATAGGGCCAAGAACGTATAACGGCAGAACATCCATGCATGAGTACTGATAGTTTCGAGAGTACCATATGTTTGCTCAACTGAATAAAATTTTGCATATGTTTGTCAATAATGTCTAATTTCAACAACAATAAAATATGATAAACTTATTGGACAATCTTAGACGCCTAAAGCATACTCAATACAGCAATGCACATTTTTTTTAATCGTTAATTCAGGATAAATTCCAGTTTAGTGCCTCAATTCAGCTAGTTTTTGAACAATTTTATCTACCAAATTGTCTAAAAGATAAAAAAACTTAACAAGAATTCTTCAAATTTAGCATAAATCTATAAGGAAAAATTGAAAAAATAAAAGAAGATAAAACAAACTTACCATTGATTCCCATATCAGAAACATTAGAATCCAAAGAAGAGTTAATTCAAAAGATTTCCAATAATACCACGGTTATAAACAAGTAGATATCTTTGAATTAAACTTCGTTACTCTCATCGATTGTTGCTGCACAGAAGTTGCGAATCAAATTGAATCCTACAAAAACCACGTATAGATGTTGGTGTTGAAATAGATAAGCTACAACAATACATCTATTTCATCCCCGAATTTACTTCACCCATCCGCCAAACTCCATAGTCTCTGTTAGGTTTTTCTCCGAAAAAGAAGAAGAAATTGAAGGAAATCGGAAAGGAAAATGTACAAGATGTATGCGGGGAAGTTGGGTATGGATACAGATTAACGGGTATGGCTTATTTACCTAACTTTATGTCTGGTTTGGTTTGGTTTGGTTAGGTTAACCATTTAAGGGGCTAGAACGTGATTTAAACCCGATTCTCTACCACCCATTTAACTCAGTCCGTCAACATACCTTGACTGAAACCTTGTCCTTCTGTCAAGGAAAGTAGAAATCTTAGGATTTCCTTGACGATTGCTCTAATAAATTTTGTAGAGCTGCAAATGTAACTAATCCAATATTTATTGGATTTAGGAATGCATCCACGTCTAATCTATCCATCGTAGGGACGGGTGTTTACTCACCAAAGTGGGGGTGGATTAATTGGGTCGGGCTCGCAAGTTGCATTGGAATTCTCAACCCTACTAGAAATTGGTTTTTGATCTTATTATAAGGTGTTGTTAATGGATTATGGGAATATTATAAATACCCTCCATTTTGGTTGACCTTGCACAAATACCCCCAAGGATAAAATTTAAGTTTTTTGGAGTCAACTTGAAAAAGTTGCTTCCACTTTTTGGAAGCAATTTGCATAAAGTTGCGTCCACTTATGGAAACAACTTGTGCTAGTTGTATCCATTTCTGGAAGCAACTTGTCCTAGTTGCTTCCACTTTTCAGAAGGTAGGGGTATTTTTAAAAATTGAATAAAGATATATTTTAAGAGGTAGATTTTTAGGGGTATTTAAATAATGTTACCGATTTTTTTTTCCTGTCGATCAAAAGAATAGTCTTCCTCATTTTCGTCATTCTAGTGAAATTGATTACGGTTAGTATGCGAGTCAAACTAAGGTTACGTGGACCAATTGAATACTACAGAAGCGCCGACCCCTCGTAGATCTTTGATATTCACCCTTAGAGCTTCTCCAATGGTGAATGTGGATGTTTCATATGTGGCATCACTTTTAAGACGTCCTCTAGGTATAAAATCCTAGACATTAGGAAAAAATAAATTTTATCTCCAACCCATTAGATTGGTTCATCTTTCTTTACTTATTTGTAGGCATATAATTGGTTAGAATTATTTCCATTATTGTTCTCATTGATTTTTATTAGTCAAAGTGTGACTAGGATGGGAAGACATCCTCTAAGTGAATGTCTAAAACTAGAGGTTCACCTAGAGGATATCTAACTTTTTTTTTTGCCACCTCATCCCCACATCAATGGGTTGGAGATGATTTTTTATAAATATGGTTGTGCATCATATGTGGATTAAGACTTTTCCCCTCACATACATTCCATTGGAGAAGCTCTTACCCAGCTGACTCTAATCTTCCAAGATTGCTTGGTACACCCCCACTAAATCTGATAACCCCCATTAGCAACCATGAAATCTTCAAGTGTACTCTCTTTGTTTATCCGAGGGACGCAAGCTGTAATCTGTATTTGATCTATGTCAGTGCTTGTACATGTTTCTCGCGGAGATGGAGACGTAATTCTGCGATTTTTAGAATCCAAGAGATTCTGATTGAGTGTACGTGTTTGTGTTTTAATTACTTTTCTCGGACAATTGACCAAAACTTACTTGTATTAGCAAAAGAATTATTATAAAAAGTGAGGGTTTTCCTTTATTAATAATAAAAGAGTGAAAGTCAAATACCTCGAATTAGAAAGCGTACAATATTTTCATCAACAGATTTTATGATCCCACTAAGTTTATTAGAAAAATGATGTCGTTGAGATCCTATGTTTTTGGAACTAAATCGAATGGGTTTCCATGGCCAGTGACAGAGAGTGAGAGAGAGGATGCAAGCGGGTCTGTAGACTTGTGCAGAAATTTTCCTTATTATTGCTCAGTCTTGCTTCATGTCAATTTTTTTTGTTGGACTCAATGACTAAAACGTCCCGGCTCAAGTGCCGATGCTTGTCCGCAAGAATTTATTATTAATATATTCTCTCTGTTTAAAAAAAAAGAAATACTATCAATTTGACCTATTTTTAAACTAAAATGAAAAGAAAAATAATATATGTTTTCCAGAATCGGAGGGAATATATATAAACTTGTCTCATTGTAGCAATTGAGCATAGAGAAGGTGATATGCTCCTACAACTTGAGAAACTAGTTTAAGAAAGGTGCAAAGACATTGTGGGGCTTAGTCAAAAAGTTTATCATGACTTTTAATTACGAGAATATTATAATCCGGCAATGAAGAGCATAGGAATTTGTAAAATGTCATGCTACTTGACTCCTGTCGCTCTCAAATGAAGAAGTTTACCATAGGAGCTCCAAGCATTTGGTTTTAAGGGCTCCTATGGATTCAAATGTCTTAAATGTGGACAAAGGGTAGCCTAATCTATAAGCAAAAATACAAAAATACCGTATAATAACTAACCTAATTACCTAACCTAAATTTAACCTAAACCAAGAGGGAAAAAGGCGTCTCTTCCATGTCTCTTCCTTTTTCCTCTCTTCTTCCCCTCCATCGCTTCTTCTCCTCTTCTTCCATTATTTCTTCTTTAACGATGATTAATTGTCGATCTGCAGCTAGTAATGACTTCGATTAGGTAATAATGAAAAAACCCACCCTTTTTTGGTGCTTTCAATTGCATGAATAAGTTAGATTTGATTAAATTAAGGATTTAGAAAGCAGTTTCAGAACTGAATACGGTTGGGAAAATATGAACTCCTAACCGTATATAAATTTTTACGGTTAAGTTACTAACCGTATGTTAGATTTCAAAAAAAAAAAAAAAATGTTTCGATTTTCTGTTTCGATTTTCTGTTTTGATTTTAAAAAATTAACTGTAGATCAAACAATCAATCTGATTAAATCAATATTCTTGTTTAGTTTAGTTAGCCTATTCGTTAGCGTTAATTAATCGAGTGCATTCTAGGTATTAAGAAAATTATTAGGATAAGGGGTTTTGGAAATTATTATGTGATGACCCTATTTTGTCATCTTGTGAGCCCCAAAATCAAAATTTTGGAGCCCTATAATAGGATTCCAAATGAAAGGAGAACAAAAGTGTGAAGAGCTGAATGTCGTTAGACAATTCTCTCTGAAGGTTTCATTGATTCATAAACTTGATATTTTCCTTACAGACCCAGAAGAAGAGAAGAGAAACTATTTAAAGTCTATGATTGGCTAGCACATTGACCAATTCACTAATGACAGTTGTAACCGGTCACCTACACCGGAACTAACTACCACCTGCCGGTTACACTACACACACTACTTATAACATACTGAGTGCAGGTATTCTTCACACTGACAGAGTGCAAATATTCTTCACACTACACATTCTCTAACACCCCCCCACCCGCAAATCCAGTGTTGAAGGAGGAACAGAGACACTGAGCTTGGAACGAAGATATGAAAAACAATTAGTAGACATGCCTTTCGTAAAGATATCTGCAAGCTGGTCTTGAGTGGAGAGAAACCTGACTTCAAGAGATTCAGATGCCACCAGTTCACAGACATAATGAAACGCAATCTCAATGTGTTTCATGCGATTATGAAAGATGGGGTTTGCAGTCAGGTAAGCTCCCATGTTGTCACACCAGGAAATTGGAGGTCTTGGTGATGTGAATTAAAGTTCTGACAGAAGAGATTGCACCTAAATAATCTCAGAGGTAGCATCAGCTAGAGCACGGTATTCAGCCTCAGTACTTGAGCGAGACACACTTTTCTGCTTTCTTGAACACCAAGAGATCGGGTTAGGTCCCATAAAATTTGCCATGCCACTAGTAAAGCGCCTATCAGCAATGTCTCCAACCCAATCTGCATCTGAAAAAGCCTGAAGTTGCAGTGAACTAGAGCATTTGAATTGAAGACCATAGCCTAAGATTCCTTTTAAGTATCTCAATATTCTTTTTACTGCTATCCAATAAGCTTCAGTAGGAGACTGCATGAATTGGAAAACTTTGTTAACTGCAAAGGCCACATATGGTCTAGTGATGGTTGCATATTGTAAAGAACCAACAACACTCATGTACAAGGATGGATCATCAAAAAATGGAGAAGGATCAGAACACTGAGTTGTTGCAATTGGAGTTGATAATGGATGTGCAAAGGACATCTTTGTCTTGTGTAGTAAATTAGATATATACTGTTCTTGAGACAGTATTCCTTCACTGTTCTTAGAAGCTTGAATACCCAGGAAGAAATGCAGTTGACCCAAATCTTTAATTGCAAATTCTCTGCCTAAATCTGCTAGTAATTGATCAACTGCCATAGAAGAGCTGCCAGTGGCAAGAATATCATCAACATAGATGGCTGCAGAAGAAGTAACTTTGAAGAATAATGAAGTATCTGTTTTAGAAGACTAAAAACCACAGTGAAATAAAAATTGACTAAGTCTTGCAAACCATGCTATGGGAGCCTGTTTTAACCCATACAAAGACTTATGCAATTTGCAAACATGATTGGGCAGAAGTTTGTCAGTATAACCAGGGGGTGAACCATGAAAACATCTTCTAACAAATGACCATGCAGAAATGCATTTTTGACATCAAGTTTTCTGATCTTCCATCCCTTGTAAAGAGAAATAGAGAGTATCATCCTGACGGTAGTAGGTTTGACAACATGACTGAATGTGTCTTGGTAGTTAATGCCTTCCACTTGATTATAGACCTTTGCCACTAACCTAGCTTTGTACCTTTCAATTGTACCATCTGCATGTCTTTTTATTCTAAAAATCCATTTACATCCAATCACATTGTCACCTGAACTAGCTAACACCAACTTCCAAGTACCATTTTGCAACAATGCATTTATCTCTTCATCCATTGCATCTCTCCATCTTGGATCTTTACAAGCTTCCGAATAACAAGTAGGAACTATAATATCTTCACAAACTGTTTGTACTTCAGAATTAAAAATCTTGGGTTTAAAAATGCCTTTCTTGCCTCTAGTAGTCATTGAGTGCTCATTTATAATAGGTACTGAAGTAGATTCAGAGACTGTTGAGGGTGAGGAAACAGAAGACGAAGAAGTATCACACTTTTCAGATAAATAGATAACCACCTCATTAATTAGATATTGCAGCAAAAGTAACCACAGATGGCATAGAGCTCATTATGGATGAAGAAGTATTGTCGGAAGCAATAGTTTGAAACAATTGTGTATATGGAAATTCTGACTCTGCAAATCTTACATCTCTGGAGATAATAATCTTATTGGTGATAGGATTAAGACATTTATAGCCTTTGTGCATATGGTTGTAACCCACAAAAATGCATTTGACTGACCTTGGTTCTAGTTTATGATTATTGAAAGGTCTGAGGCAAGGATAGCATGCACAACCAAATGTGTGTAGAAATTGATATTCAGGTTTGATGTGAAAGAGACTCTCTAAAGGTGATATGTGATGTAATTGTGGTGTTGGCAGTCTGTTGATTAAAAAATTGGCAGTTTCAAAGGCATAGCTCTAGTAAAAAATAAGAAGAGCAGCATGTTAAAGTAAAGCTAAGCCAGTCTCCACTATGTGTCTATGTTTTCTCTCAGCTTTCCCATTCTGAGCATGTGTATGAGGCATGAAACTCTATGGCCTATGCCACAATTATCCAAATATGTAGACACATTTCTATATTCACCTCCCCAGTCATATTGAATAAGCTTAATCTTTCTACTTAAAAGATTTTCAATATATGGTTTAAATTTAATAAAAGTAGGAAGAACTTCTGACTTGTAAGCTAAGGGATAGAGCCATGTAAATCTGCTGTAAGAATCAATAAAAGAGACATAGTACTTGTATCCATTTATGGAGCAAATGGGATAAACCCATACATCAGTGTGAATAAGGTCTAAAGGACCATACACTTTATTTGTACTAGAAGGATAAGGTAAAGCATGACTTTTACCAGTTTCACATGCAGAAAACACTTGACTAGATAAATGTTTGTCAATGACTTCATCAACAGAAGATAAAACATGTTTTAAAGTTTTATAGGCAGAATGTCCTAACTTGTTGTGCCATCTAGCTCAAGTTGTTGTAGAGAGTGCTGATAGGTGTAGAATACACCGTATTTAATATCTAGTATTTATGCTTTCTTTGCGAGTTTTCTTGTAAATTATGTATCTTATGTGTGCTTTTGAGTTTATTAGGTGCAATGGAGTCATTTGGAGCAAAAAGACCAATTGGAACTCGTTCAAATACAAGATTTCTACTTTTCATTGTGTAGAGGACGAGAAGATGAAGACAATGCCGAAAGAATGGAGTCATTCCGACATCGTATGAAGAAGTTATGAGCAAAACAAGAACTCATAAGCAAAGGGCAAAATGGTCATTTTATCGGGAAAGTACTATTGGCACCCCCGCTGTACGTTAAGGGGTAGTCATTACGGTTAAGGGGCGACTCTCTTGGAGGAGTGCTAATGACAGACTGGTGAGGATAAGGGGTTAGAAATTTGGTTAACCCTTATCGAAATGCCCGAGTACCATTATCATGCCCCTTATCTAGCCAACTCGAAACCGAGAAAGAGAGTCTTCTCTCTCGATTATTTCTCATTCCATTTTCACCGAATTAAAGACGAGAGAAATGGTCACGGGAGTGTCGACGAAAGGAAATCCAGTGAATTCAGGATGAATGGAAAATCGATGGGAGTTAGGGGTAAAGAACATGATGAATCTATACTGCTGGTGTTCTAATCACTGTGTCCAAGGAGATGGATTTAATTCAAACAAAGAATGGCCGGCAAACAAGAAGAAATATTGCCATTGATTACGGTGGCTTCAATTGAGAGATGGTTCAAATGATAAATAATTAGGTCAAGAAATTGGAGAAATGGGTATCCCGTGAAGTCATGATTTTGTTTGAAGGGTTTGAATTTGAGTTGAAATTGAAGTTAGGGTTTGATAAGGGGTCGATGGATTTAAGCGTAATGGTGCAAATTGTGATTGAGAAGCAGTAGCAGATTGGGTTCTGGTTATTTGAGATGGGTATCTCAAGATTGGAGGCACTGTGTTGCCAAAGATGGGTCGCTGTTGTTCTTATTGATGGTGATGAAGCTTAGTTTGGGTCTTGATGAGAAGATCGATCTGGTGGTGGCTTAATTGAACTATTGATTAGTTGGTGGTACACAAAGATGGCGATATGGAGTCACATACAACAGGGATTTGTGCACTGAAATGGCGGTCTGGTGATGAATCTCAAGTAGAGATGGGTTCTTGAGTTAGTAGAAGGTGATGCTGTGTTGAGAGAAGGTGGTGAGACTGAGTTAGGCCTCAGTGAGACTCATGTGCTGTGTTGAATAAGGAAGATTGATTGGGATGGCAGAGGCTTTGATGGAGTTGTTCCTGGGATTGGCAGCTTGGCTGTGTTGTAGAGCCGGTTGCTCTCAGTTGCGAGCCAGTGGAGTCAGTAGTTGCAGCTCACTCGAAAGAATTGGTGAGTCTCTCGTGTGATGGTTTTTTGTGGAAATGGTGGTTGAAATAGATGTCGCTTTCCATGGAGTTACAGGGATACGGCAATGGAACGATGCAGCTGTTAATCTCGGAGAAGATTTGAAAGACTCAGGAGATTATGGTGTTGTCGAAGAATGGCAGGCTGGGGTGTTGGTGCTTAGAGCTGGTGGATGACAGTGGTGAAGCTGAAATGAGTTGTTGGGTTGATTTGGCATTGTGGTGCTGGATTACGAGAGTGATTCTCGGTTATGTTTGCCTCGAGATGACTTGCACCGGCAGAGTGGCAATGGAATGGAACCCGGGGAGAAAGTGCACAATACGGGGAATTGTTTGTTGGTGAGGTGATTGGAGCTAAGACTACGGGGAATGAGTGAAGTTTGGTTTTGATGGACTGTCATGAGCTGATTAGAGCTGCAACATATGATGCTAGCTGGTGTGAGGATTACTGAGAATTCATGAAGTAACAGATGGCTTTATTGAAGTAGCTAAAGTTGGTTCTGGTGGTTGTATAAAGTTGAAACTGGTGCAGGTAGAGCTGCAGTTGCAGTGGGTTTTGCGAATAGAAGATATTCTGGTGTATGGGTGGTCTGAGCTCTTGAGGTTAGTCCAGGGGAATGGCTCATAATTGCGGCAGCGAACTGGTGCAACTGGGATTCAAAGTGGAAATGCTGAGAATGGAGACTGGGAGCTGCAAGAATGGAGCAGCTGAGAGTATTATGTTGCTGGCGGAGATGGAAGCTACAGATGCCTTAGGAGCAATATGGACTGGATTATGCAAGGGAGCAGGGCCATTATGGCTGGCTAAAGAAGTGCTGAAGCTCAATGATTGTGCACCACAGTGTCTGGCCTGTGCAAGGCTGCAATGGTTCAGGCCAAGACTAGTCAGCCCACTAACTCACCTGACCCGATCCAACTCAGTTATGACCCGATCCGACTCAGAGTTGACCGACCCGACCCGCTGACGTTTTGACCCGTTGACCGGTGGCCGGTTTGACTTTGCCGGTCACCTGAGATAGTTTTCCGGCGGGATTCCGGCCACAATCCCAGTTTTCCGGCGAGCGTTTTTGGGACAAAATTTCTACACGGGTTTCTCTCCATGGTGGGCCGGGTGAATTTCCAACTAATGGACTTTGAAGACAAAACCTAATTTTGGAAGGAGTGGAGCTATAAAAGAGAGGACTTTTACCTAATTGAGGATATCTTTTCTAATTCTTTTTCCTCTACTTGTTTTCTAGGGTTTAGAACATGAAACTTCTCTTTCTTCTTGTGATGAACTCCTTGAATATGAGTACCTAAGTTTATTATTGGTTATGGAATAGTTGGATTTCAAACAAAGCATGATTCTTTGATTCAATATATTAGTTTTGTCTCATATTTATCGTTTGCAATTCTCTGAAAATATTGTTTTATGATTGATTGATTGTTTTGTCAAGTTGCAAATTGGTAGAACTTCTAATCACATCTATTGCTAGTTTAGGGTTTATTATACGAAAAAGTGATATTCCTTGAATACAAGTAGCATAATATGATTATAGTTTGTAGTGATATATTCTTATGATCATATGTGAATCGTAACCTTTGTTAAATTGAATTAGTGCGCTTTCCACGTTCGATTGCTTTGATTGGCCTGATTTCATAGAACCTAATGCATCTAGGGAATTAAACTTGATTAGTGCTTTTACACGTTAGGTTGTTCCTTTAGATAGAATTCATATTCGCATCTTTTAATGTGTTTGTTGATGACATGAGGAGATTTGCGGGATATTCTTGCGATCAAGGTATTCTAGGGTCTTTGATAAAAGTTGAGATTAAATATCAATTCTAGTTATTGTGAAAAGCATGTTAGTGAATGAAAACGAAATCCTTAACCAATATCTCTTCTATCTTATTTGTTTGCTTATTTGTTTCTTTGTTTTTTATTTTATTTTAGTTTATAAAATCACAAAACCTCGGTATTTTATATAGGAAACCATAACAATTTGACAACCTAGACCTCTCTGTGGGATCGATCCTTTCTTGCCCTTGCTATATTTATATTTTGAGTAGTAAGAAAGTGTAAATTATTTTTGACGCTTACGACAGCGATCAAGTGCCTGTTTGAGTTGAGCAGCAGTGAAATTTAAATGATATAAGCCATCTTTAACAGGGCCATTGAGGATAACCTTGTGAGTAACCTAATCCTTCACATAGAATATAGCAGGATGAAATTCAAAGAAGCAATTATCCTCCTTTGCAAATTTATGCACAGAAATAAGGTTTCTAGTAATAGATGGCACATGAATCACATTGGAAAGAGAACATCATTTTGTTGAAATGTAGAAGAGCCAACATGAGTAATATGCAAACCTGAGCCATTGCCAAATTCTACTTGATCATGTCCCTGGTACTCAGAATGAAGATTCATATTAGAAAGACCTCATGTAATGTGATGAGTAGCTCCTGAGTCAGGTACCCATGAAGAACTAGTAGATGCAGTGTTGTCATTGTAAACAACAAATGTTTCAGGTTCTGGACACCAAAAATCTTCAGCATCCTCTCCATAGTAATCATAATTGGTGTTATAATCCTGAACCATTGAGTTGTTACTATATGTGCACCTGCATTCGGGTGCTATATGTCAACCTTTCTTACAAATTTGACAAGGCTTAGAAGAATTGCACTTGACTTGTGATGTAGGAGGGAAGAAGTTTTGATGAGATCTTCCTCCAGAGTCGAACCTGTTAGATCTACCTCCATTGTCAAATCTACCACCTCTATAACCACCACCAGATCGATTACCACGATATCCATTGGATCAATTAAAGGAACCTCTATAAGAATTATTCCATGGAACTGGATTGGAAGGTGCATAATATGTATGATCTGAATAGTGTTGGTAACAAGCAGTAGGTGGATGTGAAAAAATTGAGTATTGAGGATCAAATGATGGATAATGGGACTGAAAAGGAGATTGTTGAGTAGACACATTTGCTGATGCTTTTGTAAGATCTACTTTGGAATCAGAATTCACACGCGCTTCTTCAGAAAGTAATAATCCGAATAACTCAGAGGAAGTGATTACGTTTTCAGTTTTTAGTTGTTGTGTAGTGATAGAGGTTTTGAAAGCACTGAATTCAGGTGGTAAACCTTGTAGAATGTGAAAAACTAGATCCTCATCATAAAATTCTCTTCCAATTTGTGCTAATTGATGCGAAATAGAGCGTGCTTTGTTGAAATAAACAAGCATAAAATCACTACTTTTCTTTAGATGAACCAAATCAGTCTTTAGTTGCATCAATCAAGACTTTGTAGACGAATTGAAGTTATGTTCTAAGCGAGTCCAAATTTCATGAGAAAAGGTGCAATCAATTACCTGTGAGTGAGATTCTTTGGTGCAAGCACTAAATAACCAGGATAAAATGGATTTATCTTGATTTACCCAGTAATCGTAGTCAGGATTACGAACAAAATCATTATCATGATAAGGATCTATAAATGATGGAGCTGCAAATATCGCTTCACCAGTAGTAGATGTTTTCCGAAAGCATTTCACAGGACATTGAAAAGATCCATCAACGAATCTGAAAAGATTGTAACTACGCAGAAGAGGTAAAATATGAGATTTCCATAGTGTGTAATTTGTTGATGTTAATTTTGAAGGTGGTTTGAAAGTAAGAGGTATGTGTTTGTTGATTTCAGCCATTGATGAACTGTAAAATTGTAGTGGATATTGAATTAGGGTTTGAAAAAGGTATATGATACCATGTGAAGAGATGAATGTCGTCAGACAATTCTCTCTGAAGGTTTCACTGATTCATAAACTTGATATTTTCATTACAGACTCAGAAGAAGAGAAGAGAAACTATTTAAAGCCAATGATTGGTTAGCACATTGACCAATTCACTAATGATAGTCGTAACAGGTCACCTACACCTAGACTAACTACCACCTGCCGGTTACACTACACACACTAGTAACATACTGAGTGCAGGTATTCTTCACACTGACTGAGTGCAAATATTCTTGACACTACACATTCTCTAACAAAAAGAATTGAAAGAATATTTTTTTTTATAGATGCAAAATCAAAATTTGTTACTACAATGAGAAAAGAAAAACCAAACCAGAACAAAAGAAGAAAAGAAGAAAAAAAAAAACAACTCTTACATATGAGCAAATGTGATGAATGTTCCTTCCTCCCTGCTCTGAAAAATGAGCAAATGCTTTACCAAAATAATAGTCTGAAAAAGAATTCCCCTAGCTCTATGAAAAAAGGAAAGCAATGCAAAGAGTATTTGGAGCTAGAGAATGGGATGTTGTTGAACTCGCGTAAGAGTTTTTTGGATGTCAATACTAAGAGCAGTTCCTATGGACTCAACAAACTACAAGTTTGTTAATTTTGATCCCACTATGGACTCAAGAAACATGAAAAACGGATGGACAAACCAACAAATTTGTTGGTTTGTTGAGTGAGATGGAAGAAGAGACGCGCGCTTGAAGGAAGGCCGGGCGATCTTGCCAAAAGCGCCCGCGTTTGAGCCAAATACTCTGGCGGTTGTGGTAAAAACGCGCGTTGTTCTTTCAAGTTCCAGCATCTATGGTTAAAGCGCCGCGTTTTTCCTAAAACCGCCAACGGCTAAATCTGGACGGCTGGAAACTCTTGTGATCTAATGGATATAATTTTTGAGTTCTATAAATACTCCTCATTTCAACTCTAAATTCACATATTCTACACATTCTTCATTCTCAAATCATCTACAAAAATGCCTCCCAGAGTTCGTGGTGTTACATTCACTCAACAAGAATATTTATCTATTTGTAGAGCCTTTGTTTTTCACACACAAGATGTTATCGCTAGGAATGTAGCCGAACCGACGTTGTGTTTCTGGGAGAAAGTTTATAGAATGTTCGCCGCTGAAATGGGGAACATTTATGGGCGGGATTCTCGCATATTGTCGCATAATTTTAGTTTAATTAGTAGTAATGTATCGGAATTCATAGTTGTACTAATGGAGAATCACAAAAATAAACTCAACGGTGAAGCCGAACATGAAGTAGAACCCAGAACACTAGCGATGTGGGAAGTATCTCACGACAGACGTCCTTTCGACTTCCATGCTTGTTTCAACATTCTTAGGGTGCTCAACAAATACAATTCCTATATCTCCCTAGGAATTCCACCACCCGACGAGAATTGACGCCTATGTAGTAGTTGTTTTAATCTAATGTATTTATTTTATTCGCATGTATGATGTGGTTGTTCAATGCAGTATGTTTTTATTTATGAGATTGATGGTACAATGTTTAATCCTAGAAAAATTTAAATTAGTTATGATATTGATGGTGCAAATGTGAAGACATCCACATGTTTGGTTTTAGATAATCGTAATAACACAAAATAAACAACAAACTAAATAACATAATACCATAATACCATAGTGAATCGATTTGTGATTCAACTTCAATCAGCCCACTCCACCCAAAAATACCTAGAAATGCCTTCCATGGGTGTCTTATTCAGAAGAAGTGCGCAAATACGTAAAAGTCTTGCAACCGAGCTTTGAGCATCCACTGATTCTCTGTGGATAATGTTTGTATTCGTGATTTCCATATCCAAAATGCTTGCAGTGTAATAACTCCTTCTTCAATATGGCTTTAAGTTTGAAGTTTTTGCAGAGTGTTGCGATCTTTTGTTATTCTTCTTTAATCTTCATAGCATCATCTAGCATATGTGGTTCCTCTGGACAGTTGGGATCTTTGCATTGCAAATACCTGAGCTTTTCCGGTTGTGATTCAATCACCATTCTGATGCGTGAACAACCTTCCCGCAGAAACTTTGAATACATCATGAAAAAGTGGGGGTACAACAACATCACCCAATATTTCGCTTAGCAGTCTGTATGGACTAACTCCAATATACTTTTAAGAGAATCAACTAGACAGTCAGACTCAATCTTAATAAAAAGTATATCAAAGAGTTATATCTAAATTTCTCAATTCAATACTTACTCAAGCAAATAGAAATCTGCGAGTCTAATTGAATACAAGAGAAATTAACTTGAACGGTACCAAAGACCAATGTTCAAGTATCAATCAATTTCAATCAACAACCAAAGGTTGGATTTACGAGTTCATCGATTCAACGTACAACCTGTGATATTTTAATTATATAACAAAATATAATGCGGAAAAGAAATAACACAGACACCAAAAGTTTTGTTAACGAGGAAACCGCAAATGCAGAAAAACCCCGAGACCTAGTCCAAATTGAACACACACTGTATTTAGCCGCTACAGACACTAGCCTACTACAAACTAACTTCGGTCTGGACTATAGTTGAACCCCAATCAATCTCACACTGATACAAGGTACATTTGCGCTCCTTACGTATCTAATTCCAGCAGGATACTACGCACTTGATTCCCTTAGCTTATCTCACCCACAACTAAGAGTTGTTACGACCCAAAGTCGAAGACTTTAATAAAAAAATATGTATCACAATGAAAAGTCTATATGAATAGATAAATCTGTCTCCCACAGAAATACCTACGAGTTTTGTTCCATATTTTGATAAATCAAGGTAAACAGAAACCAATTGATATACCAGACTTATATTCTAGAAGAACAGCCTAGAAATATCAATCACCTCACAATAATCTTAATCGACTAGCGAAACAAGATATTGTGGAATCACAAACGATGAGACGAAGATGTTTGTGACTACTTTTCTATCTTGCCTTTCGGAGAAATTAATCTCAAGACAATCTTATGATTGCACTCAATCACAATAGAAATGGAAAGATCAGATCACGCAACTACAGAGAAAATAGTTGGGTCTGGCTTCACAATCCCAATGAAGTCTTCAAATCGTTAACCTATGGGGTCTCGGTAGAAACCTAAGGTTAAAGGAGAATCGACTCTAGCTTATACAACTAGTATCACACAGGAGGTGTGGGGATTAGGTTTCCCAGTTGCTAGAGTTCTTCTTTATATAGTCTCCAAATCATGGTTTGCAATCTAAGTTACCTTGGTAACAAAGCATTAAATATTCACCGTTAGATGAAAACCTGATTAGATTCAAGCTAATATCTTTCAACCGTTAGATCGAACTTAGCTTGTTATACACAAATGAAATGCACGTTCATTTAGGTTTGTGTAACCGTACCTAAACGTGTACACCTAGTTGGTTCAACAGTAGTTAACCAAATGGTTAGCCATATGAGTACTTTCATATCAACCTTATTCATCTTCACCATAACTAGTTTAAATGACTCAAAAGAACTAATTAGAGAGTTGTTCAATTGCTTAGATCTCATATAAGTATATAAGACACAATCGAATCAAAAACGATTTTGATTCACTCGAATCGATTCATGAACATTATAGCCACGGTTTGCAAATAAGCATTCCTTAGTTTATGTATGTCTTAGTTCATGAATAAACCTTTTTTAGAAAATAACCCACTTAAGTGTGCATACCTGTACGCATACTTAAGTACCCGGTTTGAGTTTGTTTTCAGTTCACAAACTCCAGCAAAAATTCACGGGATGTGAACTTCCGGTATTACGCGTACGGGTACGCGGACTTAGCTTCCGGACTTCGTGAACTAGTAAAGTACGCATACTTTAGTTCAAGGATTTTGGACTTACATACGTATGAGTTCACATACAATGTTTATATCCATTCAAGGTTATATATTCTAAACTCTCATTTCAATCATTGAAACATTCTTAGAGGATGTTAAATAGAGGTTATTCACACAGTATTTTTCATCAAAGCGATTTTCAAGATATTGAAATAATCAACATGACTTTCGTCACTTGTAAAGATGAACTTGGCCAAAGCGAAAGCTTACCAACACATATTTCGAGAAATAGATAAGCAAGATAAACTCGGCTCGAAATAGCAAATGTGTATAATCAAAGTCTATATAGCAATACGACTTTTGTCTCAAGATAGGAGATAGAGTAGATAGAGTTTTGAGTGATAGATAAGTTCAAGTCTCCACATACCTTTTAGTCGATGAAGTTCCACCAGTTCCTTGAGTAGTTCTTCGTCTTTGCATGATGAACGCCATTGAGTCTAGAGCTCAACTACACTTTCTATCCTAGTCCGAGACGTAGCTATAAGTAGACTAGAAATCAAGACTTATAGTTTTGGCAACTAAACTTGACGAACAAACTTGAGATAGAAACGCTTGCGAGTTCCACCGAGCAGTGCTCTAACACATCCAAGGGAATTGCATAAGACTGTGGTTATCCATGAAACACAATGGACAAACCTATTTTGCTTCGACACATAATATTTGCTTCATTTTGCCTTTAGAAAACATGGTGGATGTTGTTGGATTAAGAAAGAAATATGTTGGTTTGGTTGAGGATAAAACCTAGTGTTGTATTTATAACAAAAAAAAAAAAAAATAGGCGTTGGTAATTCAAACGGGCGTTTGTAGTAAAGCCGCGCGGTTTTACTACAAATGCCAACTCCTATGGTAATTCAAACGGGCGTTTGTAGTAAAGCCGCGCGGTTTTAATACAAACAACAACGGCTAAATTTCCAACGGCTCGATTTTCTTTCTCGACCTATAAATTCCATTCTTCCCATCTCCAAAATCACATCTTCTTTTTTTTTTTTCTTTTTTTTTTCTAAAACTCTTTATCTCTCTCACTCTGCAGAAATGTCTGTTAGAAATCGCGGTCCCAAGTTTACTGAAGAAGAGGATATAACTATATGCAAAGCATATTTTTTTCATAGGGTAATCATTGGAATGGGCTTTCAAGACAGTTCTTTTTGGGAGAACGTTTTTACAATGTTCGTCTCACTGACGGGAAACCCAGGAAACCAAGATGCTTGTCGATTGCGTGCTCATTTTCAATCTATTAGGCATGTAGTCCAGCCATTTCTTGCTCTGGTAATGGAAATTGATCGTGAAAAGTTCATCGGTGTAATTGAAGATGAAGTGATCCAAACATCTCTTGATAATTGGGAGGAAGCTCACGGTAAAACTTTTCGTTACAAAGCGTGTTTTAGAATTCAAAAATATGGTCCATCTAAAGCACATTTGTACTACACTCGAATGCCTCTCCCGGTCTTTACAATGGAAGAAGATGTTACTCTTGTTCGATATTGGTTACATCGTATGATGAGACCAATGAACAGTGACTATTTATGGGAAAGAGTATTGGGACATTTTGTAGCATCACGGAATGAAACCATAAGAAACAGTAAGAGCCTAGAACTAAGAATTGCGTTCATCACTAAGGAATTCAAACATTATATAAAAGTTTTGTTGATGGTTCACCGTAGCAATTCTGGATTATCCAACGAAGAACTTGTGAGTATCTTACCTTTTGATGCGTGTCGTAGGTGCTAGAAAAAATTCACTTATATCTTACTTTACTAATGAATAATATAGCAGTAAATAAGGTTCGTTTCCACGAAGAGCAGAGAGTTTTAGTTGTCAAAAGTTTCACAATGGGGGTTTTTGTTTTAGATGAAAGCAAAATCAAAGCAATTAAAAATAATAAAGTTTCAACCAATGGAGAGAAATATGATCAGGGAATCATTCTTTGTTACTAAACATTCATCAAATTAGCATATCCATCAATTCTTTGTAAATCACATATTATTACCAACCGTAGGAAAGCAGCTAGCGCAGTGCTATCCTCAATATTCCTTAAGTCACTGGACACCGAAGCGCTCGAATGCCAGATTCTATTCTTCTAAACCACCTAGAAGTAGCGCAATCTAAATGTAATTTGGTCGAATGGTTTATGTTTTGTGAATTTAGGTCAATCCTAGTAGTTTAACTCTTAGCGCAAGGTTCACTTTCTAGTGTTGTTTTTACTTGCGATTGCTCCACAAAATCCCTGTGTACGTAAGGTTTCGCAATTTCTACTTGTGTAGAGAATTATTCAACAATTACGGATATCCTAATTCTCTACTAGCATTAGGTTAACTAATAAACTAGTTCAGTTGGCCACCTAAACAATTTATCAATCAGTCATAATATTTAATTATAGTAAAAACAATCAATAACCATGTGAAGAATTAAAATATATGTATATGCTGAATCAAATCATGTATTAGAACTAGAATTCATCCCCAATCACTAAGAAGTTTAGCTACTCATGATACTAACAAAACCCATGAGTTTCATATGATAAAATGGTAAAGAAATAGTTACGGTGATGGAAATAGCTCCAAAACCTAGCTTTTCTTCCTTGTGTTATTCTCTCCAAAACTTGATTCTAGATTAAAAGATTGTGATTAGAAGCACCCCTTATATAGGTATCCCAAATATTGATCTGCCAGTGCACCAAATCCCTGTCGAAAGTACGTAGTCTCCAAATTATCCAAAATCGCTCGTTACATACACCAAGTCCAAGTCTTGGTCGAGTGAAAATACCTTAATCTGCATAATGGGCTCGCATCAATGTTGATTAAGTCCAGCCCAACATCTTATTCCAACTGTCAGTTATACCGAACTGACAGTATATCTTCTTTTCCCCTCGATCGTTCATGGATATACGAGTGACCGTGAATTTTCAAACTCCCTGGATTTTTAGTTTTCGCCTCGTCATCTCACGGACACTCCTATCTCGGTGAGTTTTTAATTCCCCTGGATTTCTATTTTTCCATTCAATATTTCACGGACACTTCTCTTTCCGTGAGAAACAAAAGTTACGAAATTTTCAGTTTATGCTCAAAACCTTCTCGGATACTCTGGTCGCCGTGAGAATCTAATTCCCCTGGATTTTCCTTTTTCCTTCGGCCACTCACGTATACCAGGCTATACGTGAAAAAGATCTTCTTCTGAATTTTGTAAAACTCATTCAAAAACTTATCCTCCTTTCTTGTTCTCAAGCTCTGTTCACAGCTCCAACTCCTTCCTTGAGTCCAAACACCACAGCTCCATGGTTATCGATCATCAGCCTTACTGCAAACTTTGATCAAGAATGCAGCAACCCATTATTCCATTTTCTCAGCCTTCGATCACCAACAATTTTCAACCGTGATCATCCTTCGGCACTTCCATGGTTGGAAACAACAACAATTTATTCAATGTCCTTCTCGAGCTCAAATCCATCACCATCTTTTAATCAGCAGCAGACCTTCTCCCATCAGTCATCGGTAAGAACCACTAACAACAACTCCGTTTTGAATCTTAACGTCACTGCCATCGGCTAGCAACCGACTTCTCCATAAATTTCTCCATTCCCAGCAGTACTTCCATCAACTCTGTCGTACAACTCCATTTAATCACCACCACAGACCCGAGCTCCATTAATAATCAGCAGCACCATTTTCTTCCCTGCATGTCCATCGAGAATAATATAAGGAAGAAGATGACGACTTCCCTGAGTTAATGGCCAGGCGCCTTTAACATTTCTGTTCAACTGTCAGTATTAGAAGACTGACAGTTCAGTTTCTATTCCGTGGCTGCCCTAAGTAGAAACTCGGGTGCCTATAACAATTCTGTAGATTCTTCACTTTTCGACAACTTCAGCTTGCTTTAAATGCTTCTAGATTCTTCATACGACGTCGGATTGACTCCATTCTTTCGCCATTAGCTTCGTCTTTTCGTCCTCTTCAAGGTGATATCAAGAACTCCTCGATTTGGATGAGTTCCACTTGGTCTTTGGCCCTTCTCCGCTTGTGGCTAACTTCTTTTATTGCACAAGTAAGTGCCAATTCGCTTTTTTTGGATGATTCTCCTAGCAAAACAAAAATAGAGAAAAACAAACGTAATATACAATAATTCGCAAGAATATAAGCAATTACTATAGCATGGATTAAACACTAAATATATGCAATATATGCACTTAAAAAATTCCCCCACACTTGGTTTTTGCTAGTCCTCGAGCAAACTATCCAAAATACAACAACTCATTGTCGTCAAAGTCACGGTTTCACTTAGCATGTGCAACAGGCATTTAAACCCCTAGATGTCCCTAGTGGACGAGTTATAGTCTCGTGAGGGTTTACTAGAGATATACCCACAAAACTTACTTTTCCAACTTACTAGTTCTCCCGAATGATAGCATCCAACACGCTAAGAAGACATAAAGATTTTGCACACTAGTCATAAGAAGTTAGACATATATATGAACACAATCTCATCCTTAAAAGGTTAGAGAGAAATAACCATCCCTTATCGAAAGAATCCAGGTTCGAGAGTGATCGAAAGTCTCGACTCTGCCTCACCAGAAAGGGTTTTATGAAACTGCTCTCAATAGTAAACAACTTATTTATGGGTCACACATGTGTCCAGGTAGGAATGAAGAGAGAATCCTGCAACACTTTGAATAGTAGGAAGGCAAAACCCTCCGAATTGTTTTGAAAACCCACATCTTTTATTCATTTTGAAAACCTTTTTCTTTTTCTTTTTCTGACGATCTCTAAGAAAGGAAATCAACCACTTAACGAAGGTGGGAATATGCTTACTTACCTCGTTATCCGTTCGACGTGCAGTTAGCACCACTCTCACAACATCCATAGAAACGTCTTCGGTCTTCATTCCTTTTCTTCATCTTCGTCTTCGGTCTTCAACTCTTGATGATAACTCTTGAACTTCGTAGAATCTTGACAATGTAACTCTTTTTCTTCAAATACTTGTTGCTTGAAACTTCATTATAAATATTTCTTCTTCCATTGGCTTTATTGAAAGAACAAAACTAAAAACGAACTAAAATGATACAAACAATTTTTTTCTTGTCTCCTTTTTTTATTGAGTTTTTTTTTTAATTGAGACAAGAAATATAAAAAAAAATACAAAATGAAAACAAAATAATAAAACTAATAATGAACCTAACAAAATTTTCTCATGTCTTTTTTTTTTTTAGCAAAGGACCTAGCATAATGAGGACCATGTCCCAAGTATTTTTTTTTTTTTTTTTTTTTTAGACAAGAGAAAACAATACAAATAAAGATAAAATAAAAATGTAAGTGCAAAGGCCATGGTGTAAGTACTTTACTGCTCAATTCTTCACAACTTGCATGTCTTGATATCATAAACTTCTTGAACTCTCATCTTGATAATTTTTGCTCTTGTATTTAAGTCTTCAACATGTAGAAATTTTGCTCATTGTCTTGTTGCTTTACTTGAATCTGAAATCTGATCATTTTCTGTACCGTTGCCTGTAAACCTTGAACGTCTTCAACTTTCCTTCAAATTTTGACGCTCCTCTTGTTGATGATGATGGTGTTTCTATGGACCTGTTGGTGTAGAGAGAGATAAAGTGGATGGTGGTAACTGCGAACAAGATTACAAGTGGTATGTAAGTTAGCAATTTGATGTCACCATCATGATTGATAAAATGGCACTCAAGAGATCAAAGTAGTGCTTCTATTGGTGGGAGTTTGGGTAGCTCACCATTTTACCCGGAATTAACGTATGGTGACACACACTCTAAAAGCACATATCTAGACACATACAAAAAATTGAAGGTCGGTGCCTCACATGATGTAACAGTAGGTAGTCTCCACTATAGGGGATCACAAATCTAATACCGAATTCAGTCTGCACTTTATTTTCCGCTGGCATGGTTAAATCCAACTTTAACTCTCAAACAAGCAAGAAACCCGATCACGTTCTCTGTCATCTTTAAGTTCAATCACTCTTGTGAGAATTTCGATGTAATCTTACCGACATGTATACTATGTGACTCTAAACTAACTACAAGTTGGAGTTTTTCATGCAAATATGTACAAAAAGTGAAAAATCTATATGCAAAATACTCCCCCACACTTAAACTTCACATTGTCCTCAATGTGTAAAACCGAAAGTTCTGAATTCTGACGTAACAACAGATAAAATGCAAACATTGTACAAATTGGTAAGGAATTTGGAAAAACTCCATTTCACAAAAGTTTTTCACCTACGTCTTTTATACATAGTGTCAAAAGGGCACAGTGTTTCGATAAACGTTATGACAGTTATGGTCTCTGGACTGAACTACGTGCAGTCTGAATTTTTCTGACGAAAAGGTATTCGTCATAATTTTCTTCTAAAATAGATTCCGGACTCAATGAAATTAAACATGGGATGAAAATATTATACAAAAACAATAAACACAAAAATTAAAAGGGTTTAAGATACAAAACCTATGGGTTGCCTCCCATTTAGCGCTTGGTTTAAAGTCTTCAGCCCGACTTGGCATTCTCCTTACTCCTCCTCCATAGGGAGTAAATCATGAAGTTCAATCACGTCCACATTCTCCGTAGGGAAGTTTTCATAATATGGCTTCAATCTATGGCCGTTCACTTTGAAAGTTGTTCCTTTTGCGAGACTAGTAACCTCAACTGCACCATGAGGAAAAACATTAGTAACAACAAACGGTCCAATCCAGTGGGACCTTAGCTTACCAGGAAATAACTTAAGACGAGAATTAAATAAAAGAACTTTTTGACCCACAACAAAACTCTTTAGATAAATCATCTTGTCATGGAAAAGTTTAGTCTTCTCCTTGTATATACGAGCACTCTCGTAAGCATCGTTATGTATCTTCTCTAGCTCATTAATTTGTAGATGCCTTTGTTTCCCCGCTTTGTCATACTCCATGTTGCACATCTTTACCGCCCATAATGCCTTATGCTCAAGTTCAACTGGGAGATGACAAGCTCCCATAAACTAATCGATATGGAGACATACCAATCGGTGTCTTATATGCTGTTCTATAAGCCCAAAGTGCATCGTTTAATTTATAACTCCAATCCTTTCGTGTAGTGTTAACTGTTTTATCAAGGATGGATTTAATCTCACGATTTGAAATTTCAGCTTTCTCACTAGTTTGTGGGTGATACGGCGTACCACTCTTGTGTGTAATGTTGTACTTCTTGAGGAGAGCATAGAAGGATTTCTTGAAGTGCGAGCCTCCATCACTGATAACCACTCTTGGTGTACCATGTCTAGAGAAAATATATTCCTTCAAAAACTCACAAACAACTTGAGAATCATTAGTAGGGGTGGCTTTAGCTTCCACCCATTTTGAAACATAATCCACAACAAGAAGTACATAAATTTTTCCATTCGAATTAACAAAAGGACCCATAAAATCAATGCCCCACACATCAAAAATCTCGACAGTGAGAATAGGATTGAGTGGAATTTGATTTCGAGCACCTAGGTTGCCTGTTCGTTGACATCTATCACAAGATTTGCAAAAAAAAAAAAAAAAATATGCATCCTCAAATAGGGTAGGCCAATAAAAGCCACTCTCAAGGACTTTGAGAGCGGTACGTTTTGCACCAAAGTGACCACCACAAGCATAAGAATGACAAAAAGACAAAATCGATTGAAATTCAGAGTTTGGTACGAACCTGCAGATAATCTGATCAGCACCATATTTCCACAAGTAGGTCTCATCCTACACATATTGCTTGGCTATTTTCTTAAGCTTTAGCTTTTGAAAATTAGACATTGTACTAGGTACTTGCCTTGTAACCAAATAGTTCACTATATTAGCATACCAAGGTGTTGAATCTTCAATTGAGAAAATTTGTTCGTCTGGAAAACGATCCTATAAGGGAAGTCCTTCTTTGGAGACAACAAGTCTACTAAGATGATCATCAATTGTATTCTCAACACCTTTCTTATCTTTGATTTCCATATTGAATTCTTGTAGCAAAAGAATCCAACGTATGAGTCTTGGCTTAGCCTCCTTTTTCAATAGGTACCATAGTGCTGCTTGATCAGAATATACAATCACATTGGCACCCACCAAATAAGCTCTAAATTTTTCCAATGCAAATGTTATAGCCAACAACTCCTTTTCAGTATTAGAATAGTTGATTTGAGCCTCATTAAGGGTCCTTGATGCATAATAAATCACATGTGACCTGTTGTCTACTTTCTGACCCAAAACAGCTCCGACTGCATAATCACTTGCATCACACATTAACTCGAATGACAAACTCCAGTCAGGTGACTAAATAATTGGTGCAGTGTCAACAATTCCTTCAATTTGTCAAAGGCATCCTTGCACTCCTGGTCGAAGTTAAAGGTAACCTCCTTTTGCAATAATTTGCACATCGACATTGATATTTTGGAGAAATCTTTGATAAACCTCCTATAAAAACCTGCATGACCAAGAAATGAGTGAATCTCCCTCACCGAAGTGGGTTATTGTAAGTTCCTAATCAAATCTATCTTTGCCTTGTCTACCTCGAGCCCTTGAGAGGACACGATGTGGCCAAGTACAATTCCATGGTTTATCATAAAGTGGCATTTCTCCCAGTTTAAAACAAGATTAGTGTCTATGCATCTTTTAAGCACAAGTTCAAGATTATTTAAACAAATATCAAATGAATCACCATAAACACTAAAGTCGTCCATAAATACCTCAATAATGTTTTCCACGTAATCAAAAAATATACTAACCATACACCTCTGAAAAGTGGCAGGCGCATTGCAAAGACCAAACGACATTCTTCTATATGCAAATGTACCGAAAGGACAAGTGAAAGTAGTCTTTTCTTGATCCTCTGGTGCAATAACAATTTTATTGTAGCCCGAATAACCATCTAAAAAGCAATAATCTGAATGTCCCGCTAACCTCTCTAACATCTGATCAATGAAAGGAAAAGGAAATTGATCCTTGCAGGTAGCCAAATTGAGCTTTATGTAATTTATGCACACTCGCCATCCTGTTTGAACTCTTGTAGGAACGAGTTCATTATCTTGATTTCTAACAACAGTGACACCTGATTTCTTAGGCACCACTTGCACTGGACTAACCCATTTGTTGTCAGAAATTGGGTAAATCACCCCCACACTTAGTAATTTGAGGATCTCTTTCTTCACAACCTCCATCATTGGGGGGTTAAGCCTACACTTAGGATCACGTATTGGCTTTAGATCATCTTCCATTAGGATTTTATGCATGCACATGGCTGGACTAATGCCTTTTATGTCGGCAATTGTCCAACCAATAGTCGTTTTGTGCTCTTTCAGAACCCTAAGGAGGCGTTCTTCCTGTATTGCTATGAGATTCTTTGCAATGATAACTGGAAGCTCTTCCTCATCACCCAAGTAGGCGTACTTTAAGTGATTAGGTAGAGGTTTCAGCTCTAATTTAGGTGCCTGCACAACAGAAGGTAAAGGAACTTCATCAGTTACAGATAAAGATATATATGAAATATTACATGTTCTAACATCTTGTGATGCCATTAAAGCACCACATATCTCAATAAACTCCATGGGAATATCAATGTCCAAGTTAGGCATGCCAAGTACATCCAAATCAATGATATTTTGTAGCACAAATTTAAGTTCATCTTCGTTGATCAAATCAAACATCTGTTGTGCCAACGAACCAATAACATCAACAGAAAATGCGGAATGGATATCACTTGGATAACACATAGCTTCAAAAATATTGAAGCATATAACTTCTTTTTCAAACTCCATAGTGAGTGTCCCAGTATCACAATCAATCTTCGTCTTAGCAGTCTTCATAAATGGTCTCCAAAGAAGTAATGAAGTAGACGAACAATTGTCCCCATTCTGCATATCCACAACAAAGAAATCAACCGGAAAGATTAATTCATTCACTTGCAAGAACACGTCTTGCACGAGTCCCTTAGGATATATGTTAGACTTATTAGCTAATTTAATGATAATCCATGTCTCCTTTAAAGGTCCCAGATTCAAAGAATCATAAACATCGGCTGACATCACGCTTATGGAAGCTCCCAAATCAAGCAAAGCATGCTCAAACCGTCTGTTACCAATAGTAATTGGCACTGTAAAACCACTAGGATCTTTACACTTTGCAGGCATCTTCTTCAGTAACATATCTGAGGCACTTTCTCCCACCTGAGTGACCTCGTTAGCAATCAACCTCTCCTTCCTTGTACACAAATCCTTCAGAACCTTAGCATACCTGGGTACCGTTATGATGGCCTCATTAAATGGAATGTTGATATGCACCTTGCTGAAAATATCCATAATCTCCTTGTCTAGAGCTTGCTTCTTTGACTTGGAAAAACGACTAGGAAAAGGAGGTGGTGTGGTAAAAGTAGGAACCATGTCCTTAGGTTGGCCGGTTGAAGTTGTCTTTTCCTTTAGAATGGTTTCCACCTCTACTTCCTTTTCTGAGTCGTGACTAACCTTTTCTTGTTGTTTTGGCTCTTCTGTTTGCTTCCCACTCCTCAAAATCACATCATTGACATTCTCTCTTGGATTCACAAAAGTTTGTGATGGCAACTTTGTTGAAGTCTGTGCTTTCAGTTGATTCATGTATGTAGCCAATTGTCCCATTTGATGTTGCAATTATAGCCATATCTTGTTTCTGCAGAATTGCATCTTGACGCTGAGAGTTTGCTTTCTGTTCTTGAGCATTTGCATCTTGATTCTGCATCATAATCTTCATCATCTCCTCTAAACTAGAACTCTGGGTCTGTTGTTGAGGCTGAGATGGGGGTTGTGGCCGGAACCGTGGTTGTTGAAAACTACTATGTAGCCCATAAGGATTAGGAGTTGTAGCTTGTTGATTTGCATAGCTGAAATTTGGGTGATCTTTCCAACCTGGATTATAAGTATTAGAATAAGGATCATACCTTGGCCTCTGATTAGGGAACACACCATTTACATGTTCGGCCTCTTCCTCATAACTAGGAATGATTACTGAAGCCATTTGTTGTACAACCTTCTCTATGTTGTTCATCTGTTGCTCTGATTGTGCAGATTCTCCCATCTCGCTAACTCTTCTGACATTAGAGTTGTTTCTAGTGTAGAATTGTTGAGCATTAGCAGCCATACTCTCAATCAAACTGGTTGCCTGCGAGATTGTTTTTTTTAGTAAGTGAACCACCAGCGGCCGCATCAATCAAATTTCTCTGCTCTGGAAGTAATCCTTCATTGAAGTATTGAATGATGAGTGTTGGAGATATATTATGGTGTGGGAAACTTGCCACCAACCTCTTGTATCTCTCTCAATATTCGTATAGAGACTCCCCGATAATTTGTAAAATGCAACTAATCTCTTTACAAATGGAGGCCGCCTTAGAAGCAGGAAAATAATTCTGTAGAAATAACTTTTTCATCTCAGTCCATGTTGTAATACTCCCCGGAGGAAGGTAATACAACCATTCTTCTGCTAAATTTGTTAATGAAAAGGAAAGGCTTGTAGCATAGCCATATCTCTGTCTTCGGTACCTTGCCTAAGACTTGTTATCTTGTGCTGAAATACTTGAAGATGACGGTTCGGATCTTCACAAAGATGTCCCTTGAACTTCGGTAAATGGTGAAGGAGATTCGACTTCAGCTCCACTGGGTTAGTGATTGTAATGCATAGTGGTTGCGAATCTAAGCATGGATATTTCAACTCTCCTAACTTCCTCTCCGGAGGTGGAAGATCTATCTCGTCGTCTGTATTAACCATCTCTTCTATAGAAGGTTCTGGTTGCAACTGTGGACGTGCTTGTAGTACTGTTCCCTTGCGAGTTTGAATTCCACACCTCGGGTAATTCCAATCCTTCGATGCCAGCGATCAAGTACCTAAAACAAAAATCTAGAGAACAAAGTTAAAAAATAAAAAGAAAATCTAAAAAGAAAAATAAAATAAAAAGAAATAACAACTAAAGCTACCGACTGCTCCCCGGCAGCGGCGCCAAAAATTGATGCGTGTCGTAGGTGCTCAAATTCATTCACTTATATTCTACTTTACTAATGCATAATATAGCAGTAAATAAGGTTCGTTCCCACGAAGAGCAGTGAGTTTTAGTTGTCAAAAGTGTCACAATGGGGGTTTTTGTTTTGAATGAAAGGAAAATCAAAACAATTAAAAATAATAAAGTTGCAACCAATGAAGAGAAATATGATCAGGGAATCATTCTTCGTTACTAAACATTCATCAAAGTAGCATATCCATCTATTCTTTGTAAATCACATATTATTACCAACCGTAGGAAAGCAGCTAGCGCAGTGCTATCCTCAATATTCCTTAAGTCACTGGACACCGAAGCGCTCGAATGCCTGATTCTATTCGTCTAAACCACCTAGAAGTAGCGCACTATAAATGTAATTTGGTCGCATGATTTATGTTTTGTGAATTTAGGTCAATCCTAGTAGTTTAACTCTTAGCGCAAGGTTCACTTTCTAGTGTTGTTTTTACTTGCGATTTCTCCACAGAATCCCTCTGCAAGGTTTCGCAATTTCTACTTGTGTAGAGAATTATTCAATAATTACGGATATCCTAATTCTCTACTAGCATTAGGTTAACTAATAAACTAGTTCAGTTGGCCACCAAAACAATTTATCAATCAATCATAATATAATATTAATTATAGTAAAAACAATCAATAACCATGTGAAGAATTAAAATATATGTATATGCTGAATCAAATCATGTATTAGAACTAGAATTCATCCCCAATCGCTAAGAAGTTTAGCTACTCATGGTACTAACAAAACCCATGAGTTTCATATGATAAAATGGTAAAGAAATAGTTACGGTGATGGAAATAGCTCCAAAACCTAGCTTTTCTTCCTTGTTTTCTTCTCTCCAAAACTTGATTCCAAATTAAAATATTGTGATTAGAAGCATCCCCTATATAGGTATCCCAAATATTGATCTGCCAGTGCACCAAATCCCGGTCGAAAGTAGTCTCCAACTTTACCAAAATCGCTCGTTAGATACACCAAGTCCAAGTCTTGGTCGAGTGAAAATACATGAATCTGCATAATGGGCTCGCATCAATGCTGATTAAGTCCAGCCCAACATCTTATTCCAACTGTCAGTTATACCAAACTGACAATATATCTTCTTTCCCCCTCGATCATTCACGGATATACGAGTGACCGTAAATTTTCAAACTCCTTGGATTTTTAGTTTTCGCTTCGTCATCTCACGGACACTCGTATCTCTGTGAGTTTTTAATTCCCCTGGATTTCTATTTTTCCATTCAGTATATCACGGACACTTCTCTTTCCGTGAGAAACAAAAGTTACGGAATTTTTAGTTTATGCTCAAAACCTTCTCGGATACTCTGGTCGCCGTGAGAATATAATTCCCTTGGATTTTCCTTTTTTCCTGCGGCAACTCACGTATACCAGACTATACGTGAAAAAGATCTTCTTCTGAATTTTGTAAAACTCATTCAAAAACTTCACTTGCTTTCTTGTTCTCAAGCTCTGTTCACAGCTCCAACTCCTTCCCTGAGTCAAAACACCACAGCTCCATGGTTATCGATCATCAGCCTTACTGCAAACTTTGATCAAGAATGCAGCAACCCACTATTCCATTTTCTCAGCCTTCAATCACCAACAGTTTTCAACAGTGATCATCCTTCGTCACTCCAATGGTTGGCAACAACAACAACTTATTCAATGTCCTTCTCGAGCTCAAATCCATCACCATCTTTTAATCAGCAACATACCTTCTCCCATCAGTCATCGGTAAGAACCACTAACAGCAACTCCGTTTTGAATCTTAACGTCACTGTCATCGGCTAACAACCGACTTCTCCATGCATTTCTCCATTCTCAGCAGTACTTCCATCAACTCTGTCGTACATCTACATTTAATCACCACCACAGACCCGAGCTCCATTAATAATCAGCAGCACCATGTTCTTCCCTACATGTCCATCGAGAATAATATAAGGAATAAGACGACAGCTTCCCTGTAGGTTCTCCACTTTTCGACAACTTCGGCTTGCTTCAAATGCTTCTAGATTCTTCATACGACGTCGGATTGACTCCGTTATTTCGCCATTAGCTTCGTCTTTTCGTCCTCTTCAAGGTGATATCAAGAACTCCTCGATTTGGATGAGTTCCACTTGGTATTTGGCCCTTCTCCGCTTGCGGCTAACTTCTTATTGCACAAGTAAGTGCCAATTCGCTTCTTTTGGATGATTCTCCTAGCAAAACAAAAATAGAGAAAAACAAACGTAATATACAATAATTAGCAAGAATATAAGCAATTACTAGCATGGATTCAACACTAAATATATGCAATATATGCACTTAACACCTTTGTCCTCACGAATCAACTGTATCATAAATATCTGAACTTGTTTATCTGTTTTACCGAAAACTATCGCTCGGACCAAGTTTACTGAAGAAATCGGAAGAGAGTTTAAGCATTTTGAATGCTATGAACTCTACAGAGAGAATGTCGTTGGATTTGATGTAGTTTGATGTTTTTGTTGTGGTTTATTAAAATGTAGTTTGATGTTATTTGCAAGTTTAAATTGTAATAAATTTTGCTTAATCTAAAGTGGAAATTTAATTTAAAATCTAAATATTTTCATTCATTGATATTACTGCCAATTCTTTTACAAGATATAAACTTAGACAATAATAAAAAAGCACTAAACGACTTTAATAAAAATCAAGTACAAGCTTTGGCCTCCTGTTTATCTTCATTTGACGTATCTTCCATTCAACGCGTTCTTTGACAGTTTCGCCTTTGTTTTTGAATTTTTTGTTGTTAACTTTCAAAACTGGAGCTCTTGTTTTCCTTTTAGCGGAACATTTTCTTGGAGCAACTTCAAAAACTTGCACTTCCCTCTTACAATTTTCAATCTTTTTAAAACTCCCACATATCTTAGAAACAACAGTTTCAAGTTTTGCGTCGCAAAAAAGTGTAATCGCCTTTTCAGCCATTTCACCAACAATAAACTAAAAAATTGAAATAGATTTTAGAAGAGAAAATTCAAGAGAAGTGAATTTTGGTGTAAGTGAATTGTTTGAAGATGATGGTAATTTATAGAGGTAAAAAAGTGAAATTTGAATTTTAAAAAAATTACCCATTGGCGTTTTTGCTTCAAACGCCAGCGCACGAAGTATCAACGCCGCGTTAATGTTTCAAACGCTGGCGCTTGTAGTTTCAACGCGGCGTTTAACCTACACACGCTGGTGTGTGTCCCTAACCCGGGCGCTTGATGTTCAATCATACACTGTTGTTCCCATAGTGGAGAAACCTGTTTGGCCATCCACCTGGCTCAACAAAAAAATGGGTTTGTTCATTCCCATATGAATTGCCCTAAGGCGTCCTTTTTCTATTACAACATACAGAGTTAGTCGTCTTCTTTTGTATCCTATCAATTTCTATAATCATTCTCAACTCTCTTTGATATTTTATAATTTTGATTACTTTTATGTTTCAAACCCAAGTTAGGCGAAATTCTGATATTTGTGTCTGACTTAATTGACTATGTCACAGAAGAATGGAAAGTTAATTTGTTATACTAGGTGTTTGATTGGGATTAGCAGATAAAATTGTGAAGACTACATTCCTAGCAAGAGATGTGGATAACTGAGATGTACGATTATTCTGTCATATCTCCCTATAAGAAACTTATGAAAACAGCAAACATTCAAAATAATCATAATTGTTTCAAACATATGTATCAGATCTTGGAAGTTCTTCAAAAAATAAAATCTTTCATTTGTCAATATATATGTAACTAGTTATAATACAACTTGAATTCCACCAATAATCTCTAATGTTAATCGAATATGTAGTTGTTGTAATAAACCAAATGATGAGATGAGATACTGTTGAATTGCCCCTTCTTATGAACATAGTGATGTATAGGTTCTTATGAACATAGTGATGTATAGGTCCTATAAGTAATGAAGCTCCATGAGATGCAGTGGTGCCAACAGTTTGTATTGCTGGCTCCTTCTCCCTGATGATCTCTTACTAATTGTTTCTCTCTCCCTAGATTGACAGTCACGATTGTCAAAGCTATCGTGATAGCCATGATTATGGCGAAAGTAAAGAATGTGTTCATGTTCATGTTCATTGCCATGATAAAAGAATAGTAATAAGGGAAAGAAGGGGAGGATTTGGAGTAGGACTAGAAAGGAGAAGAGTGGAAGAAGAGGGAGATTAAGATCGTACGTGATTATGAATTTACAAGTTTGTGAAAAGGAAGTTTTGGGGTGTTCCTAGTAGTAAAGACGTGGGTTAAAGTTCTATAAATAGTGATCGTAGGATGTGAGAACTGAGAAATGCAACGTAAAGGTAGTTCAGTTGATTTGGGGAAAAATAGTGAGAAAAGTTGGAAGCCCACAAAATGTTGCGAAGGGTGTGGTACAATTCTAGGACCAATATTTTGTTTGTGCAATTGAAAATTCAATTCATAAATGTGAGAATGCTTTTGATTCAAGTAAAGTAAAATTCATATTGGTTCGCATTTGGTGAATCAAATACTGAGTGCATATACGTTTCACACAAACAAATTTTAGCGTGTTTTTGTCATTGAACCACTTGGTACGATGAGCAAATTAGAAGGTGACCCTATATGTGGTATAACAAACTACGGCATGAACAGGTCCGGTGGGTTCGTCTAAGTTGGCCAGTGGCCCCTATCTAATTAGGGAAAAATATCGTTTGGTCATTTTTTAGGTGGGCCCATGTCTGTTTGGTCCTTTGGTCACACGTCTTTACTGTTTGGTCCATAATTATTTAAAAATATTAAAACTGACAAAAATACCCTTCCGTATTAATATTTAGTTATTTTCTTGTAGCACTTCATTCCAGAAATGAAGTCCATATAAAAACCTAAAAAAAACAGACTTCATTCCAGAAATGAAGTCCATATAAAAACCTAAAAAAAACAGACTTCATTCCAGAAATGAAGTCCATATAAAAACCTAAAAAAACAGACTTCATTCCAGAAATGAAGTCCATATAAAAACCTAAAAAAAACAGACTTCATTCCAGAAATGAAGTCCGTATAAAAACCTATACAAACCAGACTTCATTTCTGGAATGAAGTCCATATAAAAACCTAAAAAAACAGACTTCATTCCAAAAATGAAGTCCGTATAAAAACCTATACAAACCAGACTTCATTTCTGGAATGAAGTCCATATAAAAACCTAAAAAAGCAGACTTCATTCCAGAAATGAAGTCCATATAAAAACCTATACAAACCAGACTTCATTTCTGGAATGAACTCCATATAAAAACCTAAAAAAACAGACTTCATTCCAGAAATGAAGTCTATATAAACACCTAAAAATGAACAACATCATCATCTTCATCTTCTTCGACGTCTTCAAATACCAGCAGCAACATCGTCGTCTTCAAACACCAGCAACAACATCATCTTCGTCGTCTTCAAGTTGCAGCAGAAGCAAAACATCATCGTCTTCAAACACGAGTTTATCTTCATCATCAACAAAACAACATCAAAAATATCAACAGATCCATGAAATCGTCGTCATCGTTTTCTTCTTCATCATCATCAACAACAAACATCAAAAACAGTAGCAGATCCATGAAAATCGTCGCAATCGTTTCCTTCTTCTTCTTCTTCTTCAATAACGACATCAAAAACAACAACAGATCCATGAAAAATCGTCGTCATCGTTTTCTTCTTCTTCGTCAACAACAACAACAAAAACAGTAGCAGAAAGAAAAAGAAAAAAGAAATTGAGAAAAGAAACTAGATTTGAAAACATGTGGAGAGAGAAAGTAAATGAAAATAAAGATATTTTCTAGGGTTTTTGTCTATATATGTGGTCCCAAAAGGGTATTTCTGCCACCACACAATGAAAATTACATCATTCATGACATCACCCTAGGACCAAATCATAATTTCTAGGACCAAACTATAATATATTTTCCCAAAAAGGACCAAACAGACACATGACTGAGTCAACTGGACTAGACTCTCTCTAATATATTATTCCTAGGACCATATGGTATTTCCTACATCTAATTAAGGAACGTGTCTTGTGAGCTAGCTATCATAAAGACATAAACCAAGTAGAAGATTTTTGTTAGAGGGAGAGCAAAAACGGATCCGAGGAGAGCGAAAATCATAGTCGACTCGCTGAGTCACACCTTTTCATTATATTTTTCTAACTCAGACTAAATTAACCCTACTATGTACACCCATTAACCACTTCTAAAACTCACCCTCGTTCTCCAGAAACCCCCCCCCCCCCACCCCCACCCCCCCCCCACCCCACACACACTGTCTAACTCCACCACCACCCCTTAAAGATTATTTACAAGATTCGGAAAGCATGTATAATGGAGAAACAGGGGACACTAGGTATACAGATTACTTAGCACATATAAGTGAGAGTGGTGCTGTCCCACATCGTTTTGCGGGAAGCTATCCCGCTCAAGCGGCTTCTTTGCCGTTAGATGATCGAATCAACGGTTGGATTCGCGTTCAGGAAAGGACCCATCACTTTCAGGCTGTTGGATCTGGGTTTTAGCGTGATCGAACGGTAAAGAAGCCGCTTGAGCGGGATAACTTCCCGCAAAACGGTGCGGGGTAGCATTTGTCTATAAGTGACGAAGGGAAGGTGATAAAGCATATATAACTTTTTGACATAGGAAGGAATGGTTGATTACCTAACTGTTTATGGCTTCCGTAGTGATGGAGCTATCTGGGAATGTTGATTAATGTTTTATACTAGATCAGACATGTCAGTTTAAATATTCTTTTTATTTGGGAGCTAAGATAAATGGACATGAAAAGACTAATTAATGGAGATATGAGATATTACGCTGACATGTTGGTAAAACCCATGGAATTAGAAAAATCTTTTACGTTTTATTCATGTTGGTGGTGAAGTTCATGTTGGTGGTGAAGGTGATAGTGGTGGCGGTGGAATGTGTGTGAAGGAAATGTGTCGTGGGCGTGTGAAGGAAATGTTTTGTTAATAAAGGTATTTTGGTCCGAGTCGAAAACAAAAATACGTCGAATGGGTTCTAATTACCGAGTTGAGTACGATTTTCGCTCTCCTCGAATCCGTTTTTGCTCTCCCTCTAACAAAAATCAAACAGAAATGCTAAGAAATCATTTTCAATTTAAGGATTTCATTTTCTAGGGTTTTTACTTTTTTCTTAGATACATTTTGATTTTCACTAAAATTCCATAATTTCCACTTCATAGTCATTAATTTAATTTTAGAGAGGGAGAGAAAGGCGATGGTAGGATGTCAGGCACAAAAGTAGGCTGTCAATGACACTTAACGAAACGGACAGTGGCTCGGCCGCTACCGTTACGTTTAAAATTAACGGATATCCGATATCCGTTAAATTCCGACGGAAATATGAAATTCAATTCCGATTCCGTTACGTTGGACTTATCGGATATTTTTCCGATAAAATCCGGTATGTCACACAGAACACAGAACAATTTATAAATCCTGCCACACAAAACAAGTTCTAAATCCAAGAAAATCAGTTCTAAATCCATACCACACAAAATAAAAACATACAGATGTTCCATATATACCAAATTACATGTTCAGATGTTCTTGCATAAGAAAAAACAATTAAAGAAACTCCATGTTCTTGCAAAAGAAAAGACAAAGAAACTCCATCTCCATGTGTTGCAGCCTGTAGTGCAAATGCCAACTGCAAATGCATTCCTTAGTCCTTCCTGAATCCTTACTTCTTACTCCTTAGTCCTTAACTTCTGCATTTTCAAAGGAAAATCAAAAGTGTTAGTTAAGCTGGCAATGGCAGTGCAATAAATATAAAAGCAAATGAAAGATTAAGATGAAAGGAAAGTTACCAGTAATACAACTATCACTATCACTGAGACTGAGATCTGGCAGCCAATCACCCAAGCAAAGCAATGCTTGAACAAGTTTTGGAGCTAATGAACTCCTATGAGATGTGAGAACCCTACCACCAACACTAAACATTGATTTTGATGCTACACTTGTCACTAGAACATCCAATAGATCTCTTGAAAATCTTTGAGAGAGTTGGGTACTTAGGAGCGTGATTCTTCCACCAACTTAAGATATCAAACCTCATTTCCTCAGTGGATGTGCCTTTAGGAAGAACTGGTTCTGCTAAGTATGTCTCCAACTCTGACTTCTGAACCTCAAACACATTGTTTTCCATCATAAAATCATCATAACCAAATTTATTTGATGTTGTTGTAGCTGCAGAGATCTCAATTCCAGCTGAATTCATTCCACTATCAAAATAATCTGGAGTTGTAGTGTTGGTTTCATAAGCACAGTAAAGAGCATTGAGTGAAAGCTGAAATTTGTTATAGTGACTTTGATAGTTTTGCACACCATGTACTCTTTTCAAAACAAACTCCACCCATCTAGCCTTATACCTAGGATCTAAAACAACTCCAATGCCCATCAAAGTGTTACTTTCTTTCCAATAGCTATCAAATTTTGACCTCATATTCTTGCCCATGTCTCTGATATACTCACGCTCACTTAATTCCCAGGACTTAATTCATTTATTAACTTCTTGCACCCCATTATAATACAAATTTGTTGTGGGATACTTAATCCCAGCAAATTTGGTTGAAATCACATCAAATAATTCCAAACATTCACATTTATGTATTCCTTGTTGCCACTGCTGAGAAGTTGGTAATATGTTGAAGTCATTATCCAAATCAGCTAGCCTAACAAAAGCTTGTCTCAAAAAAATTTGCATCTTTAAGCATCTTAAAGGTGGAGCTCCACCTGGTATCCACATCTAAACCAACACACCTTGAAGCAGGAAGCTTAACTTGGGCAATAGCACATTCAAATCTCTTTTTTCTACCCTGACTTGACTTGACATATTTCACACACTCTCTAATTGCATCTATAAATGGAGCAGTTACTTTCATTCCACACAACACAATCAAGTGCAATACATGATTACTACAACTCATTTGGAAAAAATCCCCATTAAGAACTAGACAATCTTTGCTATCAAGCCATGACTTCAGATTTGTCATCATGACATCATTGGATCTAGCATTGTCAGCAGCTACAGCAAAAAGTTTATTATCTATGTTCCAATCTAGAGATACTGATTTCACTACAGATGCTAGAACTTCTCCAGTATGTGGTGATGGCACTAAAATGTATGCTAGTGTTTTCTTAATCGGTTTCCACTCATCATCTATGTAATGCATTGTCACACAACAATAACCATCTTTTGTATGCTTACATGTCCACATATTTGTTGTTAAACTACATTTAAATGTAGTTGTGTCAAATTTTTCTTGTAATTGCAGTTTGAACTCAGCTGTTAGTTTCATGATATCATCCCTAATTGTATTCCTAGTGTAAAACTTAGCAGTAGGATTCAAAGACATAACAACCTCTCTAAAATATGGATGCTCAACTATAGTGATTGGATAACCATGCTTAGCAATCATCTTGGCAACAAGTATCCTAGTAGCATCAGCATCATACTTCCAATTAGCTAACTTAGTTTGTGCATTACATGTTTTGATTGAAGTAATTTTTCTTTGTCCACGCTTATTCTCAGGCTTTTCTCTGCAGGTAGCTGCATGGTGATGCAAGCGGCTGGTTCCTTGGTTACTTGGTGCTTCAAATCTCCTCTTACAATGTTTGCATTCAGTTATAAGTATCCCAACCTCCTTCCCTTTTACTTTCTTCTTTCCAACTGACCTTTCAAAATCAATCCATACATCAGATCGTACTGCACGTAGTTTTTTCTTTTCTTCAGCTATAATTGGATCTTCTTCTACTTCTATTTCTGCTTCTTCTCTGGGACGAATCGCATATGTAACAGCAGTAGGTGTTGAATTAATTCCTGAACCTTGAACTTCTGGTAATTGTGATGCAACTGAAAGTGAGATATTGTTTGAGGAACCAACATGGTTTGATGCTCTTTCGCTTTGGGACATGATTAATTTCACAAATCTGTAACTGAGATGCCCTAATTTCAGAAACCCTAAATTGAAGATTGATTATTTAAGATCGAAATTGAACTTAAAACAAAGAGAAGAAGAAAAACCTAATTTAATCACACATGATTGGAATAGAGGAGAAGTTGATTATCATTGAATTGAGAAGATAATGAGTTAACCCTAATTTTTCTTCTCTCTTTTCGGTCGACTGAATGAGAACTTGAGAAGAAGAGAATGATTTTATGCGAAGGATATATACCTAGGTATAGGAATTTACAAGTGCAATACAAACGTTACCGGATAACGGATATAAGGCTAACGGAAACTCCTTTAACCGGTACCGTTACATTAAGAGAGAAATATCCGATATGTTATCGGATCTGGATATCCGATTACCGGTATGTCGGATGTTAACTGTTTATGGGTGAAAACTATTTCTGCCGGTTTTGGTAATTTGAGGTGTGTGGATGAGAAATGAGTCTAAACCTTAAACAAATGCACTACACGGGAGTACTTGTAGATTCGAGAAATCAATCTGTGCAAATCCGGCCTAAACCAAGAAATGGCCGTTCCAGACTTGTTTCGGTCACAAAGTGAAGGAGATGGGGTTGATCTTAGGGAGGGAAGCGAAGAAGGTGTTGAGATTGTGAAGGTGTTGGCTATGTATGACTTGTACCAGAAAGCTGAACTGGCTTGCAGGATGTAAGCTATCAGTTCCGGTGTTTGAATACGATGGTATCAACACTTGCTTCTGTTGTCTGGACTTGTTCTTGTTGTTGGAAATAGGGAGGAGAACCTATTTATACAAGTCATTTGAGCCTTATTCATGTCTCTCGTGGGAAGTGGAGGAAGTGGAGTGATGGAGTAGTGGAGTTGTGTGTTGGTGTTACACGACCAGTCTTGCCCACTTCTCCTGTCATCTCTAACCGTCCATGACTTCCCGACACGTTCTTGCGATGGCGCGTTGCACGCCGCATGTTTGTAAACCGCCAACCAATACCCCAAGATGTATCCCCCAGTTTGTGACATGATTGATGTCTCGAGTGTGTGGATCGTGGGACCCACAGAAAGTAGCATGTAATGCTAGACTAAATAACTAAGTTATTTAGGAAGTCGATACTTGTGAAATATTGTGTATATTCTATGTAGGTACTGCATCAAGTATATTCAGCATGTATGAAGCATCGCTGTTTTTAAGGCTTAACGGAGTAAGTCACGAATTTAAGCGTTTTAAAATAGCATCATGTCCAGCCATCTTCGAGTGATCGTTTGGAGGCTATACGAGGCAAGCCCCGATTTGGCCGATCACCTCATGTGGAAGAGTGGTGGACGGTGATCGTGGTGATGCCTTGCTTTGGTCTCTTAACTCCTAACCAGGATCGCTTGACCAAGATGGTAGAGTTGGACGGACGAGATGATCTCGTGACGCTCATCTGCGACCGTTGATGAAGTTTTAGGGTTTTGAAGAGGTGCGCAGGCATCACTCTTCAGCTTGGTCGAAACCAAGCATGGGAGGTGTTTTGGAAAGGACCGACCGGGCATGCGTGTAGACGGCATGCCGGTGTACACGTCCGTACCTCACTGTCCCATGAAAGTGCGATCTAGGCCACTCAATTTGACCGGCAAAAAGGAGCAGTTGAGATACATTTGCAACAGAAATCCCATGCTGAAAAGGATTCCTAAAGGGGCGTGGCATGCCACCTTCAGGGCGCACGAACCAAAACATCTAGCCAGGGTTTGTCTTGGTCGGTCGGACATGGAGATATATGGGCCCATATTGATCATGTTGATACTCTCTAGACCTGCTTAATCTATTCCTGGACCCTTCATCCAAGATGGTGGAAACGGACTCTCGTGATCGATTAGCGACACATGTAATATGCTACAAACCCTAATTAGGGTTTTGGATTGGTCGTGCGTACACAACTTCAACCTAACGATTTGGTAGGCTAAGCTCCCCCTTTTGGGAGCCCGACCATGTGGGACCCATATTGGGACCGTGGTGATCATGGTGATACCGACCGACGGTCATGGGCTTGATCTAGGCCATCCCGGATCTGCCGGCGAAGTTGGATGGTCGTGATCGGTTTAAGACCCTTAGCGACCCTTAAAGCATCACGCCATCCGGGTTATGGGTGAACGTTCACTCCTCCCTGGTTAGGTCATGAGATGGTCGGCTATGCAGGTAGAAAGGGGGCCCGCCGGTGTGCAGGACAAGCTTGTCCGACCGGTCATGGGGTAATCTACGCCGTCCAATTATGCTGGTGAAGTTGGACGGCCGTGGCCGTTTTGAGACTGTCGTTGGCGGTCTTGTGCGCACAAGCTTTTCCAAGCTGCTCCACACCAGTCCAACCATCCTACTTTAGGCTGGTGTTCGGTGGTTATTTGGGAGGCATGGTATGTATTCAACCGACCAGGGCATAAACGGGCCCGCTGGTGGTCATTAAGGTGGTGAATATTCCAATACCTGTTTGGGGTCATGGATTTAATCTAAACCATCCAATCATGCTGGTAAAGTTGGATGGTCATGATCGTTTCTGAGACTGATATGGTCAGTTCAGGTTCAAATATGCTCAATCGGGCTAGTATAGCACACCGAGAGTTGTAGCCTGTAAGGGTATTCCGTACATGTTTCATTATTAATACTTGGAGGTTCGTGTTGCTCTGCTGAGAACAACACTCAGTCGTCATGCCGCATCGGTAATGAGTACAGGAAATACAAGGCTGGTCATACATTAATTAATAATGCTGTAAATTCACAGGGTATATGGGATTGTTGCTACATGCTCCAACCTGGATGAATTTTGTGTATTTAATTCACAGAATACTGGGATTGTTGTCACATGCTCCATTCTAGGTGAATTAGTAAAGTGAAGAAGTATTCATCACTTATTAAATGGCTTTATCTTTTGCAAGGTGTCAGCGCATAATTTTGGCTTTTACAATTTTAGCCTTAAATGAAAATCCACCATCACATGACTCAAGAAAGATTGATTATTTAAGATCGAAATTGAACTTAAAACAAAGAGAAGAAGAAAAACCTAATTTAATCACACATGATTGGAATAGAGGAGAAGATGATTATCATTGAATTGAGAAGAGAATGAGTTAACCCTAATTTTTCTTCTCTCTTTTCGGTCGACTGAATGAGAACTTGAGAAGAAGAGAATGATTTTCTGCGAAGGATATATACCTAGGTATAGGAATTTACAAGTGCAATAAAAACGTTACCGGATAACGGATATAAGGCTAACGGAAACTCCCTTAACCGGTACCGTTACGTTAAGAGAGAAATATCCGATATGTTATCGGATCTGGATATCCGATTACCGGTATGTCGGATGTTAACCTAACATATTCCGGATATTCGGAAACGGCTAGCGGATATCCATTGACAGGCCTACACAAAAGTCATTTCCGTTTTCATAAAGAGTGGTTCGTAAACAATCGTAGGAAAAACGACTTAAAAAACCGTATGCTGAGAAAAGAGATGATGAATTTTTACATGAGGAATGATGGATCCATTTCAAACTTTTTTTTTTTGAAGGAACAGTTTCATATATTTTATAAAAGATTTATATCAAATAAAATACCTTATAATTGAAATATACGAAGAAATACAAATATTATGTATTATAAAATACAACATAAATATTAAATGCAGGTATTTAATTTTTTTAATACGAAAATAAATTCATTGATAAGAGAATTAATTAACAAAGTTCTTATCCATCTGGATTTTTGCAATCATCCATTCCGGAATTTGTGCATGATTTCTCCATCTAACAGATTGAACTAAACCTTCAAAATACTTAGATAAAGAATGGGCCACATCATTGGCTTTTCTGGGTGTATGAGTGCATACCCAGTTATTAAAACTACTATAATATCATTCTTTAACTAATGGATTTTTGCAATCATCCATTCCGGAATTTGTGCATGATTTCTCCATCTAACAGATTGAACTAAACCTTCAAAATACTTAGATAAAGAATGGGCCACATCATTGGCTTTTCTGGGTGTATGAGTGCATACCCAGTTATTAAAACTACTATAATATCAGCAATGATACTATTTGTGGTCCACTTCACAGCATCCCTATTCCCATTTATGGCAAAGATTGCATTCTGACAGTCCCCTTCAATATGTAAGTTCCTGCTCCACATAGTCTGTGCCCAAAGGATTCCTTCATATGCTGCAAGTGCTTCAGCTTGCTCAACATCTAAGGCTTTATCTGGTTTACATCCAACTCCATGTTGCTCACCTGCATTGTTCCTGAGAATTAGTCCCAAACAAGAGTTTTTTCTTAATAGATTAAATGCTACATCAAAATTAAGTTTTATATGGTCCGCAGCTGGAGGTTTCTATTGTTCCCTATGAGTTATAATCTGCTCATTTCTTCTTTAATTAATCCCTGCTGTGCAGCTCATCCAACCAAAGTAATAAGATTGAATTCTGTTAGATAGATTAGCCACATTAACATTGAGATTATCAAAGAAAACAAAACATGTATTCAATTGAGGAAGCCGATGATGAGGGAGTGATGGTGTAAAACTTCTTATTCCACCATTTGAATTTTTATTCTTCAATGAGAAAAGTTTTTTCTTCTTCATGAAGATTAGATGCTCCATAGAGGAGTAATTTGCGCAGCATTGAAAATGCAATTACATTGAATAGCCGCATGGACCTTCATATGAGCATAGATTTACGTCAAGCCGGTGTTAATTTCCTCCAAAGATATACTTGAAACGATTGAATCAATCGACAGAAACGCCTTGAAGGCTAAATGAAATAGAATAATTACCAAACTAGCTAGGGATTATAAGTTACTTCGGATAATAATGATTAGCAAATTTACAAACCCTAATTCTGCCCAGATCTTTGAATAAATATAATTAGGATATGGTTATCAAACTTAATTGTACAATAGATTAAAACTAAACTCAAAAACACAAAGAGATTATTTTCGGATTTAGGAGAAGAATGAAGAAGGAGGAGGAAAAATGGTTACGTAGAGCAAAACCCGTGAGAGGAAAGAAAATTGTTATTCACGCAAAAACCGTGAGAGGAAAACGGTATTCCCATGTCACGGCTATCGATTTTTTGTTCGTGCTGGTTTGTTTGCAATATCCCATATGAACGAAACCCACCCAAAAAAAAAAAAATTCCACCAATACTCTATCTAGTGTATCTATGCGGTTTTTGAGTTGGTTTTTTGACAAAGCTACAAATTTACTCCTCTACAAAATCACAAAATCTTTTTCTTATTTCCATCATCCAAAGTGTCACGACTACGACTATGGGAAAATTTTAAGTTTCAGTTAATTAACATTTAGGAATAGCAGTTTATTCATACCTCAGTGAAACATGTCACGGCTATCGATTTTTTTGTTCGTGCTGGTTTGTTTGCAATATCCCATATGAACGATCTTGATGTGTCCGGGTGATATGATACTACCCCAGTGCCAGTGAGGTTGTGTACTCTTATGAGAAAGACGTCAATTTCGAATGATGTTAGTTGTCCCGAAAAGAAACCGAGTTGATATTTGTTGCTTAGGATTCCACAGGGACCCAAATCTAATTAGGGGTTATATCTGGTTCTCTTCATTATATCTTTTTTGAAGTGAACGATGGTTTGTATTCTCCAATATTCTTCGTGTGTTGATTCCTTGATATCTGCGTACTCTTGAAGCTGATGGGGTCGTTACGCTCGTCATTTTCTGGACTAGTGTTCTGCACGTGCGTATGCACGTGCAAGATGGGTCCAGGTCGATCACTTATGTCTGAGTTTTGCAAAGTTAATTATCAAATTACTAATATACCCTCATATTATTTAGTTCTCATTACTTATACTAGTAAGGCCACATGTGCGATGCACATGCTTGAATTGGATTCTTTTAACAGCAGCTATTTGTACTCATTACGTAGATAATTTAAAGAGCTTTCCAAATATATTAATTTTGCAAAAATCCGATGTGTATTTTTAAAGATATCTAAGTTTTAATTTTTTTTGATCTATTTTTAAAACAATGACATTCCTGTAAATATACAAATATTAACTAAAAGCTTAGTTAATTGGGGTATTATTGTCATGTGTAAAGGCTTCACCAAACAATTACCTCTTTTCTTTATATTAGTATAAGATAAGATAAGATAAGATAAGATGGGCATGGAATAAGGGCAAAATGGTCTAACAAAATTTACAGCTTCATAACTACAGTGCTTGAGGGGTCTTCCCTATATAATAGATAATAGATAATAGATATGTTGGTATGGTGGTAAAATTGCGGTGTTTGTCGAATTTTGTACATTTTTAATGTTGCGTGGTGCATTTGCACACTGACTCAAATACTCATAGTTAGGCCTGCACAGAACCGAACCGATAACCGCAACCGAACCGATAACCGCACTAACCGAACCGTAATCGCACCGAACCGATAATCCAACGGTCGGTTGCGGTTTTAATTTTGTTAACCGTTAGATCTTCGGTGCGGTCAACGGTTTTACCCATAACCGCACCCTAACCGAACCGAAAAAACCGAATATTGTGAGCCGTTGATTTATTTTTATCCCGATCAATCCTAGCCGTCTAGATTAAACCCTACACTATATATATTGAACCCTAAAATGCTAGCAGCTCCTCTCTTCTCTTCTCTTCCTCTCCGAGACTTATCTCTCTCTCCACTCCACTCGCCTCCATCACCAGTTCACCACCTCTATCAAGAGATTCAACGCTGTCAAGAGCACCACCACCTCTATCATTCAAGAGATACACATCGGTAAGTGTTTTCTCCTCTTCTATTTCTCCTTCTCCTCGATTGATTTTTTTAAATCAATTTCTTGGGTTTTTATTTTTAGTTTTAGGGTTTCTTTTGATTCACTATCAACAAATGGTTTGATTTCTGTTATCAATCGATTTATGTTGTCAATCCATTTATGTTAGGGTTATAATTTTTTTTGTTTTTTTGTTTTTTTTGTTCTCAGACCTTGAGGAGCAGGAGCAGGAGCAGTTGGAGTTCTTCATTAACTAAAGTTGTGGATTATTTCAAATAGGTAACTACTAACTAGTGTTTTTGTTTAGAGATTTGTATTTTTTTTTATAGAGATTTATAGGGTTTATAGATCTGAGCTTGTTTCATATAGTATGGGTTTGTTTCATAGTATGGGTCTTGCTTATTTGAGTTTTAGTTTGCTTGAGTTTGATGATTATGGTGCTTTCAATTGTGAGCTTTTACTCAGTGTTTTAAGTTCTTGATAAGTTTGAGTATGTAATGTAACTAGTCTGAATTTGATGTTCTCTGTGTACATAGAGCAGAGGTTGGATTAGAAGATTGTGATGAGCTATTTCCATGAATATTTCAGTTCTTGCAAAGATGTATAGTGTTGTGTGTCATCATCACTTTGGTTAAAACTGATCAAATTTAGGTATATTTACAAAACTTAGAAAAAAAGTACTTTTATTCTGTTGTGTTGACAATATGAATCTTCTGTTGTGTTGACATCTTGTGATTGTATTAAGAACTAAATGTTGGAAATGATGTTTATTGCAGGGTCTGTAAGTGGTAATGCTTGGATCAACTTCAGTTTCGTTATCGAGCTGCAAGATGGCAGGTGCATCTCCAGCCTCTCAGTCCCCTGCAGCTGAGTCTACTCAAGTGACATCTTCTGTAACACCTCAAGTTGATGCTACACAAGAAACACAGCAGTCTACACAGGACCCTGCACCTGAAAGTGAACCAAAGAAGAAGGGAAAAGTGAGATCAAAAGTATGGAATGATTTTGTAAGGCTCAATGACAAACAAGCACAATGTAAGCACTGCAAGAAGAAGTTGCAAGCCGATAGTCGAGGAAATGGCACCTCCAGCATGAAGACACATTTAGGAACATGTCCTGAGAATCCAAACAAGAAGCTGAAGGGTCAACAAAGTTTAGTGTTTCCACCACCAAGACCAGGACAGTCATCCCAACTGGTTGTTGTTAGCTATGACAAGGATATGTGTAGAAGGAGATTGACTGAGTTTGTCATAATAGATGAACTGCCATTTAGAATTGTAGAAGGAGAAGGGTTTAGAAGATACAGTGAACAGTTAGAACCTAGATTCAAGGTGCCAAGCAGGATGACCATATACAGAGATCTATTAACAATCTACAAAGATGAGAAAGAAAAGTTGAAGAAATATTTCAAGGAAAGTAAACAAAGAGTCTCTCTTACAACTGATACATGGACATCTCCAAACAACTTCAACTATATGTGTGTGACTGTGCACTTCATTGATATTCATTGGAAGCTCTAAAAGAGAATCATCCTGTTTTGCCAGATCAAGGGTCATACTGGTGTGGATATTGGGAAAACACTTGAGAAATGTTTGCTGGATTGGGGGCTAGAAGATCTTTTTGGTGTGACTTTGGACAATGTCAGTGCAAATATTGTGGCGATCGAGTATCTTCAAACCAGTGTCATCAACTGGACAGGAGCAACAATTAGAGCTGAATACATGCAGGTTAGATTGGTTTTCTTCTTCAGTAGTTTAATTTTTTTCATTTAGACTTAGCTGAATACATGAAGATAACATCCAACCATGAAATGTATTAATTATGTAAAGTTGTAGAGTATTTTTGATGCTATTTTGCTTAGTCATGTTGTATGGAATGGAGAATGAAAAGAAGTGAGTTGGTCTGCCGCTTTTGTACTATCATTTTTTCTTTTTACTTTCATGACTTTGTTCATTACTAAAACCATCTCTCTATATCTGTATATGCAACTTGTATCTTCTTTTTGTTTCCATGGAAGTAATTGTTTATTGTTTTGTCACATTTGAAACAACAGAACATTCAAGAAGATGGCACTTTGTACACTTTGTAAACATGTTTGCTTGTACATTTGTTATTACTCAGTTTAGAACAATTTATTGATATTTCCTTGTTTCATTCCTTTATCAGGTAAGGTGTGCTGCGCATGTTCTTGCGCTTGTTGTTAAAGATGTTGTGTTGTTGTATCACAAGTCAATTAGCAGGATTAGATCAGTTATCAAGTATGTCACTGGATCTCCCTCTAGGTTGGCCAAATTCAAAGAATGTGCTTCTCTTGAGAAGATTGATTGTAAGAAGATGGTTTTCTTGGATGTTAAGACCTGGTGGAATGCTACATATCTAATGCTTGAAGCTGCCATTCCATATGAGAAGGTCTTTAAGAGGTTAGAAAGAGAAGATAAGAGCTTTCGAGATAAGTATATTTTTAAAGAATCTGAATGTGAAGCTTTACCTAATCCTGATGATGACACTGTTGTAATTGATAATAAAGATTATTTTCTTAGTTCTAGTGAATCTGAAAGTGAAGGAGATGTAACTAAAAAGAGAAATACGAAGAAAATGAACAAGCCCCGTCATCATGCTCCATATGCTGCAGACTGGTCATATGCTAGGAGTCTTGTAAAATGTTTAAAAATTTTCTTTGATGCTACTGTTAAATTCTCTGCTTCTACACAGGTTACTACACATAAGTTTTTATGGCAGTTAGCTTTGATTCATGAACAGTTGGTTCGTCTTAGAGATATAGGAAACCGAGATGCTCATATTTCTAAGATGGCATAAGTAATGTTTAAAAAGTACAACTCATATTGGGGGGATTATGAAGACATGAACTCTGGTTTTTTTTTTTGCTAAGTTGCTTGATCCTCGAGAGAAAGAGTCTGGTTTGAAGTTTGATCTTGAATGTTTGTATGAGCAAGAAGATTTCAGGGTTGGGACTATTTTGAAAGTTGTGAAACAAGACATGGGTAGACTTTATGAAGAGTACAACACCATGTATTCAAATGCTAATGTAGATGAAGGTGACATCAGCTTTTGAACTTTAGTTATCTTCTTTTGTTCTACTGTTACATACTTAGATATTATAAATATTGTTATGATCATCATTTACTAATATTGATTGTGCATTTGTCTTGATGTCTTAGGTCTTGGGTCAACAAGCTCCTGCGTGTGTGGATGACATGGTAGTTTGTGTGCAAGAAGAGAACATTGAGGATGTGCTTGAGTCGAGGAAGAAAAGGAGAAGAATGAATGTTCACTCTACTCATCCAAAGTCTGAACTGAAAAGGTATTTGCTTGATGACTGTGAAACATCTACAAGGGATTTTGATATTCTGGCATGGTGGCAGGCTAATAGTACCAAGTATAAGGTATTATCACTTATGGCGAAGGATATTTTGGCAATACCAGTGTCCTCAGTTGCTTAAGAGTCTGCATTCAGTACCGGGAAGCGCATTCTTACTCCATGGAGAAGCTCGCTATCTGCCAGGACAGTTGAAGCACTTCTTTGTACGCAAAGCTAGTTGCAGAAACCTATCTCTCTTGATCTCATATGTGACTATGTACCAGATGACAATGCCAGCATTGAAGAAGGTAATGGAATCTCTTCTCTTCTTATTTGACTTAAAATATCTATAGTTGGATGAATCTAGTTAGAACTGTTTGTCACTTGAATGAATCCAGTTAGAGTTTCACTTGAATGAATGCAGTCACCTTTTACATATCATGATTGACTTCTTATTTGACTTAAAATTTTTATAGTTGTCATTTCTTTTGCGTATCATGATTTATGGTTAGTGGAGTTGCAAACTTGCAGTCAGTTGCAGTCAGTTTCATTATCTATGATTATGTAATTGCTTAGGGCTTGCATATGAAGATTAAAGAGAAAGTCGTTGATTCTTCAAGTTGTGTGGTGTAGTGTTTATGGGTGCTGGTCCTTTTTATGTTATTTTTTGTATTCCCTGTCCTTTTTGAACTTGGAGTTTCAAGCTGTGTGGTGTACTAGTTGTAGACACTTGAAGTACATTACCCATGATGTGAAGAATTTTGATCTGACTTTTGAGTTTTTCTCTTTGCAGACATTTTGGGCAAGGATGAGGATTAAGGGGATTGTTGGCTTGAGAATTGGATGGATGTACCGGACTCTGGAGTCTTTTACTTATCTTCGACTCTTCGTGCTACTTTCTTATGTTGAACTTTAAGACTATTGTGTGTGTGTTTGATCTTTAGAGTTTAGACTCCTTGCTTTTGGACTTCATTATGTGTGTGACTGTGTGTTTGATCTTTAGAGTTTAGACTCTTATGGAATGGATCTGTTTAATCTATTAAGTATGGTAAGCTGTTATTTCTTAAGTATGGAATGGAAGTACACTGTACAGGTGCAGGTGCATGTACGAAATCTGTCAGAATTTCTGACAGATTAATCTATGGTTAAAACCGAACCGAACCGAAAAATAACCGAACATAGTCGGTTCGGTTTTTAACCGAACCGAATACTATTGAGTTCGGTTACGGTTTTAAATGTTCTAACCGCACTATAAACGGTTAGTTGAACGGTTTTACAACTAACCGCACCGAACCGAACCGTGTGCAGGCCTACTCATAGTGTTTGGCTAGACCACCGGCCAAGCCTATACACATTTGTTATTTATATCTTGTGTTTTCCATGCCAGATATGAATTGCAAATGAATGGATCGACCGTAGAATTATAGATCTACGACCTACAACAGATGTAGATATGATTCTATGTGTGTGTAAATACTCGATTTGATGTTCTGGACGCTGAATGCACTAAATATAGTATTTTAAATATGTTGGTGATTAATTTGTATTTAGCAAAGAAGTTTTTAGGATCTATTTTTCTTTTTTGGATTTTTGTTTGTTTTCCTTTAATACAACGTTGCTGTGTTTTCACGAGGAACTAATCTTTTCTTTCTGATTTTGCAGCACTCTTGCAGTGTAACAGTGGTGATCCAGTGGTGGTTATTCGTAACAGTGGTGTAGGAGATTTTCAATCTCCCCTTATCTCAGTGGTTTATCTTTCATCCGTCATGGATATGTTCAAATTATCAAAAAAAGTTAGAGCTCAAAAAACAATAGTGTTTTTTGTGTGGTGTATGATTTATCTGTCTGATTATATGATACACAAGTCAGTAGGATTTGCTACCAGTCACCATTCTGTTTCTTCTCTTAGGGTGGAGAAATTCATCCCTGCACATTACCAAAGTTTCAACATCAAATCTGAGGAGGGTAAAAAGGGTAATGCACCAAAGAAGAAAGCGCAATTACTGGATTTTGAAAATCTCAAAAAAAATTCTAAGTCAGAGCATATATTTTCTCCGCAAAATCTCCCTGTGTTAACTGTATATGAGCTGGGTCATCGGGTTAATTACGGAAACTTTGAAGAGAGAAAGAGAAACCCTAACCCTAAAATTATAGCTATAAATCTGCTAAAAGTTGAGATTCTTCTACACAAACAAAAGGAGTGTATCAATATCCTAAAACGAAAGAAGATGTCGCAGCCAAATAACTTGCAGCTTGCAGCTTTAACAAGAAGAATGCAGAATACAAGGATCAACCTTGGTCAAGCTAGAGATGTGAGAAGTAGTTTGATCTCAGCATCAGAGATTGGTGAAGCAGCCAACAAATGGAAGAATTGTCTTATTGGTAAGGTAATTCATAAAGATGACATTGAGCCTGATACTATGAAGAAGGAGATCAATATTATCTGGAGAAAGTACAAGCGTGTGGAAATGAATACTATGGGTCGAAATCTCTTCGTTTTCAAATTCAAAAATGAGGATGATAAGAGGGAGGTGCTTAAAAGAATTCCCTGGGTGATCAATTTTATGTTGGTAGTCCTCCAGGAGTATGACAACTCAATACCATTAGAGAGCTACTCTTTTACACATCAGATTTTTTCTGTAATTTTTAGGAATCTTGCCTTAGAACACACTGATAATGGCATAATTGAAAAGATGGCTAAGGATATTGGTCAGCTGGTAGAGATAGATGGGAAGAAGTGTGTTACAATCATGGGGAGAGTAGTTACTGCTAAGATCTTGGTCGACCTAAAAGAACCACTGAAGAGAGGAGTATGGATTTATAATGCATCCAAGCAAAAGGTGTGGGTGAAATACCATTTCGAAAAGCAGCCAAAATGTACATGTCCGCACTGCTATGTGATTGATCATGATGATGAGAAGTGTGAGGATATTGCTTGGAAAATCTTTATCTATGGCTTAACAGATAAAGAGTTCGAAGATTTCTATGCTGAACATGCCCATATGGTGGAAGCTTACGAGAAGAAGAAAGAAATGGAGGTTGCTGGAGAAGACCAAAATGTTTCTTCTATTGGGTCGGGTCAGGAAAATGAAGACGGGTCGGATGCGAGAAAGAAAAAAAGAACCCGCGATTCTGGAATTGAGGACAACTATGTCATTCTCGACAATCCTCTTGCTTTTACTAATGGGAACCAAGGAACTCAGACTGGTGGAGAATATCATAGTGATAATCAAAATCCAACTTTTTCTGGTGAAGATTTGAACATGACGGATGCTGATAATGAGGGGGGGGAAGTGAAGGATCCAACCACCCAGCACCTACGGTTACACGAAGGAGTGCAGCAAATCAGGTTTGTTTCTATTTAAAATCTCTTCGAATTTTTGCTTCTCCTAGTAAACTCAATTTTAGGTTTTCTATTCATAAGTATCCATTTGTGAACTTCTGGGTTAAATACAATATTAGTTTGTGTCAGACTGTTTTAGACCTAGAAATTGTTTTTTCTATCAAACCTAATTATCAAAAATGTAAATTCTTGCCTGGAATGTACAGGGCTTTGGGAATAAGGATACTAGACAACATCTAGGTGAACTGATTAGAGCCAACGATCCAGATTTAATATTCTTATCCGAAACTAAAACCATGAATGAGAAAATGCAAAAGTTTACTTATAGGTTTAACTACATGAATTACTTATATGTGAACCCAATTGTTGCCTCTGGTGGCCTCTTTATGCTTTGGAAGGATGGTATACACATAGATGTTGTTGATATGAATGTTAATTTCATTTCTGTGGTGGTGAATATGGATTCTAGAAGTGGTCATACTCTGCTTAATTGTATGTATGGTGCCTTGGATGATCTAGGATGGGATAGACAATGGGATTACTTGGATAATCTAGCTACTAGATATCATTGCCCTTGGATTATTATAGGTGATCTGAATTTTATTATTAGACAAGAGGAAAAAGTTGGTGGCAACAGAATTCCTCAAAGTCAGCTGGATAGTGTTAAACATCACTTAGATCACCTTGGTCTTACTGACCTGAACTTCATTGGTAATCCTTTTACTTGGAGTAATCACAGAAGTGGAGACTCCCTAATTGTAGAGAGATTGGACAGGGTTTTAGCTAACTCAAATTGGCTTGAGTTTTTCCCTAATGCTATTGTTTATCATTTGCTTGAGGTAGCTAGTGATCATAGTCCCATTTTGCTAGTCACTTCAAAGGAGGATAATAATTCTAGAAAACCTCTCAAGTTTAATAGGTGCTATCTAAGGAATAACTCTTATAAGGATGTCATAGTTAACAATTGGAACACTGAGGAAAGGGGTTCTACAGCTTATAGGCATGCTAAATGTTTGTATAATGTGAAGATAGCCCTTAGGAATTGGAACCTTAACTCTTTTGGCAATTTTCAATCTCACATTAATTCTATTCAAAAACAATTACAAGATGTTTCTTCTGATATGCATGATGTTAATAATGTCTCTGTGAAAAAAAGTCTTGAAGAGTCTTTAAAATACTGGTATGGTGTTAGACAGGATTATTACATGCAAAGAGCTAAAGAAATGTTTTAACTTTTGATGATAAAAGCACTAAGTATTTTCATGATAAAGTTAATTTCAGAACAAGAAGAACTCAAATTGATTGTATTCAGAGTAGTATTGGTGTTTGGTTAACTGATAAAACCATGATTGCTACTGAGCTTAGAGAACATTTTAGTAAAATTAGTAGGACTACTAATCCTCCTAGAGATAGGGGTTTCCTAGATGTTCTTTCTCCTTGTATTACTGCTGAAGAGAATGCATTCCTTATTAGGCCTCCTACTGATGAGGAAATTAAGTCTATAGTTTGACAAATGCAGCCATGGACTAGTCCTGGCCCTGATGGGTACCCTCCTGGTTTTTACCAACAAATGTGGGATATAGTTGGTTCTGATACTGTTGAGATGGTTAAGAGCTTCTTTCATTCAGGTCACATGCTTAAGCAAGTGAATCATAATTTTGTGTCTTTAATCCCTAAGAATAATGCTCCTAGGACTCCATCTGAATTTAGGCCTATAAGTTTAAGTAATGTGAGCTACAAAATTATATCTAAGTTACTTGCTAGTAGACTTAAAACTGTGATGGACAAATTTATCTCACCTTATCAAGCTGCTTTTCTGTCCTCTAGGCAAATAACAGATAATATTGTGATTGCTCATGAAATTGTAGACACTATGAGGAAAAATAAAACCAAATCTGGACTTATGGCAATCAAATTAGATATGTCTAAGGCTTTTGATAGGATATAATGGCATTTCTTCTTGATATTCTAAAGAAACTTGGTTTTCATGATCATTGGTGTAGACTAATTGAACAATGTATCACTACTGTGTCAACTTCTATTCTTTTAAATGGAGCACCAGGTGAGGTTTACTATCCAACAAGGGGTCTTAGACAGGGAGACCCCTTATGCCCTTATTTGTTTATAATTTGCATGGATGTTCTGTCTAAAATGTTCATTGATGCTGAAGGAAAAAATAGTATTCAAGGTATTAAGGTTACTACCTCTGCTCCCTCTGTTAGTCATTTGTTTTTTGCTGATGATTGCCTTGTGTTTACTAGGGCTACAGTCAAAGGTGCTAAGTGCTTAAAGAGTATGCTAGACAATTTCAGTAAGTATTTTGGTCAAGCTATAAACTTTGACAAGTCAGGTTTAGCTTTTAGTCCTAAAACTGATCCTAGAACTAAATCCCACATTACATGCATTCTGGGAATTGAAAATTTGGGGCTTGCAGATAAGTATCTAGGTGTACCTTTGTTACTTCAGAGGAACAAAATGGAAACTTTTAAGCATATTGATGAGGCATGTGAAACAAGGTTAGCTACTTGGCAAGGTAAGTATCTGAATCAACCTGGAAAGACTGTCCTTATTAAGTCTACTTTAGGAACTTTAGCTTCCCATCACCTCTCTGTTTTTCATATGCCAAAAAGGTTAACTGATAAGTTAGATGCTACTCAAAGAAGATTCTGGTGGAATAAGAAAGGTTCTTCTAGAGGGGGTTATTTCATCAACTGGGATAATGTTACCAAACCAATTGAATTAGGAGGTTTGAATATAAGGAAAACAGAACATTTGAATACTGCTCTCTTGGCCAAATTGGCTTGGAGATTGCTGAATGAATCTGAGGCTCTTTGGGTTCAGATACTGTGTCATAAGTACTTCTTCAATTCTAATCCTTTACATGCTACTAACAATGTTTCTGTGTCTTGGATATGGAAGGGAATTTGCAGGGGACTAGAATTAATTAGGAAGTACTATTGTTGGGAGGTGGGAGGTGGATCTTCTATTGAAATTTGGAAAGATAAGTGGGTTCCAAATAGAAATTCTTGCCTTGATTCTACTTTTGCTTCTATAAATATGAAAACAGTTAACCAGCTAATTGATCAGAAAACATGGCAGTGGGATAGAGATGTTCTTAGTAGTCTTTTTGATGGGGACACTGTTAAGGACATATGTCAAATAAGAATATCCTTAAATGGTAAAGATACTCTTAGATGGAAGCCCACTCCAAATGGGCAATTCAGTGTTAAGTCAGCTTACAAATGTATTATGCAGGAAATTCATGTTAATCAAAATGTTAACTTTCCTTGGAAGTCCTTGTGGAAACTTAATCTTCCACAGAAGATAAAGCATTTCTTGTGGAAATGTATCCACGATTGTGTCTCTGTTAGAAGTAAATTATCCAGGTTTGTTTCTTCTATTCCTAGTGAATGCCCCTTCTGTAATAGACATCCTGAAACTTTGAATCATCTCCTTGTTGATTGTGATACTTCTAAGAGATTGTGGTTTGCTCTAGATCCAAATATTGCAGGTAGCATGGTTAATGTGAACTTGCAGGAATGGATATGTAGCTGGTTTTCTCTCAGCATGGTTAATGTGAACTTGGTGGGCAAAAAGATCAAAACTGCTTTATGTTGAATTTTGTCGTCTGATTTTTCTTGTGTGGTCTTTTTAACCCTAGTTAAAGGTCTTATCCACCTCATTATTGCGGAAGACAGCCTAAATATCTTGCGGGAATGGATATGTAGCTGGTTTTCTCTCAATAGCAATCACAAGGAACTCCAGGAAAAATTCATTCAGTTTGTCAGTTTTTCTATGTGGCAAATTTGGAATCTTAGATGTAATGTGGTATTTAATAATGCTCAAGTTCAGGTGCCTAACTTGGTTTATCAAGTTAACAAAGATATTAGTGAGTGGAATGCTAATATAGAGAGACTTTTAGCAGTCAGAAATGTAACTAGTCAGAGCAGAGCTGCTCTGCCCTGGACCTTACCAGAATTTGGCTTTCAGAAATTTAATTTTGATGCTTCATATGTGAAAGAAACTAAACATATGGGAATAGGACCAACATCTTTTAATGATGCAGGACATTGTGGAGGGGATCAATCCATCCATGGGATAGCTAACGATGAGGAGCAGTGAGGCTTTGGCAAAGACTAGGAGCTATAAAGTGGGCAAAAGGCAAAAGCAAGCGTGTCTAAACCGCATCTGGAAGGTGATTGTCTGAATGTGATGAATGCTATCAATGGTAGTTTAGGGTCTGTTAGATGGACAAATAATAATGTAATCCAGGATTGCAAGTTTTTATTAGACAGTTTCACAAGTTGGAAATGTACTTTTGTGCGTCGAGAGTCCAATGAAGTAGTTAATAGTTTAGCAAAGAGAGCTAGGAATTCTAGAGCTGATGAATATTGGAACTCAGATTTTCCATTATGCCTGAAATCTCTTATAATCGATGAACTTAATGTAAACTTATTCTAAGTTTCAATGAAAATTTATTTCTTATTAAAAAAAAAAAGTTATGTGAAGTTACGTCAATTTTTAATGTACTTCATGACCATACTTTTCATATCGTCAAAACCTAGTTTTTTGTAAAGTAAGTTGACAGTTTCCCTTTTAAGTAAAACGAGAGTGATTTTTTGTTATTTTTTAAATATAGTTGAGGGGTAAACAACTGGTGCGTGTTTGTTTTCTGAAAAATGTTACTACTAAACAGTATCGTGGATAAATTTTTGATGGGGTGTTTTTTAATGGGTGCATGAGGGACAAATGATATGTTGACAAGTGTCTTTCCTATTAATTAATTCCAACAAATTTAGTTTCTAAAAATATTAAAAAAAATGTATTTTTGGAGAAAATATTGATTATCTTAATTGGTGTTTGTATTTTTGGAAAAAGAATTTATTGAAATCAATTAACATGAAAGACAGTGTCAACACATCATTTTTCCCTCATGCCCCCATTAAAAAACGCCCCCATCAAAAATTTATACCAGTATCGTGTCTTTTTTCTTTGATTTAGAGATGAATTTTCTAGGCGATGTATCTCGAACATTGATCTCACAAACCTCTACTCTTTCAAGATCTAAAAGAAAAGTTTTTTTTTTTGTGATTTTTCTATCGCAAACAAAGGCATAGTCGAACCCTTTGTGTCGGTACCAAAATTTTTTTGTTATAAACTAGACAACATACATCCAAATAGAGATAAGAACTAAGCTCCAAGTAAGATGATTATGAAACTAGAAGAGAGATATCTTCATCATATTAGGGTTTGACCTCCTTGTCCTTGATTGGATTCTACTATAGGATTACGTAGTTAAGTTAAATACATTTTGAAGTGCTCTATAATATGGTTGGGCTTGCCGCCTCTTTATACTAGCATTTTGGGGCTTCAGATATAAATGTATCATAGGCTGGTGCGTTGGTGCATACTTGTAAACTTGAGTTGGCCCAACACAAGAAAGATGTCTTAAACGTCGTTTCAAACTTAGCCTTGTTTTGCTAAGGGTGCAAGGTCATAAAGACTAATATTAATGCATTTTCCATGCATCACGGGCACCCGAGTCCTGTCCAGGCATATGGTAATGCCTTAGACTTGGACATAGGTCATTGCATGTCTATTTCCAACTTATTCTTACCTCACCCCGATATTGACCTGAAAACATGCATTGATCTTGCTCGTGCCAAGGGTGCATCGGTCAGGCTCATGTCATTCTTTAGTTGCATCATCCTTGTGATGAAAGTGGCTAATGCAAGCTCCCTCACCTGTAATCTTATCTTTTGTTTTTGGTCAAAGGGTCTTTCACAAATAATGCACAAGAGTGTGTATCATTGGGGCCATTTAGTTCGCAAGTGTGCACCCTCTAGCTCGGGCCATGCGAATTATCGCAAGGTTCCACCTTTCCTTCATTTTGCACCATTCTATTGCATTCTTAGTTTAGCAACATAACCAATGATGATGCTTACGCATCATGAAGCTATTTCGAGTAAGGGACGCGTCATAAGGATGCTTTTGCATCATATATGCATGCTTCACAGGCCAAGCTTTCCCTATATATGTCTTACGACATTTTACAAGTAGAAAAAGGGGAGAGGATGGCCACTTACCAAGTCCACCTGCTTTAGCAACAACGAGTTTCAGATATTGCACCACAGTGGTGCAATTTCAAATATCGGTTAATACTCAACTTTCGAATTGCACCATGTGGTAGCTTGATGCACCATGATGGTGAAATATTTTGTTTTGAGATAACATGCCCCAAATACGCAACACAAGCTTGAAGTGAAACTTAATCTCATTCAATGACGCATCTTTGAGCATATGTTATGATACAACTTATGCAAGTTAGTGGCGCAATCAAATGCGTCACTATTTTCTTTAGTTACATCATTATTTTCCATTATTCAGCTAATACGGCGCATAACTTATATAGAAGATCTAGCCAACTGTTAGGACTGAGCATTTGTATGACTTCACTATAGCTTAAGCATTCAATAGAGTAAAAGGCGTGGAAATACGGTTATAGCATGTGGTATCTCAAGGAAGGCTCTAAAGTAGTGCTTATGAAGTAATTGAGCCCACTAATTTTCTCGTGTTGCCATATTTTATAATCGTATTTTCCACGTCTTTTACGTAAGATATAGTAAACTCATGCAAGTTATGAAGCATGTTATAACTGCAAGACGAATTACTTAACAAAAGAACCACCTGGGACCGTGACTCGATTTGGAAAAGATTAGTTAGTCAGAATACACATTTATTTAGTTATAGAATTGTTCCTTAGAGAAATGGTCGTCCAAGAGTTATGCATACAATTATGAAAGGTTTTTTTCCCTGTACTCCTGTGTAAAATCAATAGGCGAAAAGGCTATCCATTTGTTAAGAAAGAAAGTCTCGAGTTAAGAAGTTAAATCCTTGATTGTGAGGAAAGTGTAGTCCATTTTTGGCCGAGTTTTGTAATCTTCATTTGATAGAATAAAAGAGAGTTGTAGTATTAAGGGAGGATCCACTCACTCTTTCTACCTCACACTCTCACATTTTGGACACCATTTTTTTCTTTGTAGAAACCAAACTGTATCGAATTTGAAGCTAATATTTGGGGATGTATTCAGGTTACAATGCTCGATATACGTACCAAAAATGAGCACATTACCAAATACCAAACCTTACTATCCACCAGTCTTAATTTCAACAGTCGAAAATTCGTTAATAGTCAACCAATAATTTTCAAAGTAGTTAATGGTAGTGTTACACATTTTGGATGGTGCTCATTTTTTGCATGAACGTGGAGCTTTGTGAGTGGAGCATATCCACAAAATATTAGGCTGAACTCTGTTTCTGTTTAGTATTTATGAAGAAAAAAATGGTATCCAAAATGTGAGATAGAACCTCTTCTGCGGTATGGGATGCATGTGTCAATCTGTGGAGAGTGTGTATGCACTTGTTGTGGCAAGTGTATATAAGGTTGAAGCACTGATGTGTGAAATTTATTCGATAAACCGCAGGTTACATTCAAGAAGAATTGCCTTGCCCATTTTTGGGAGTGACAAAATTTGAGATGGATTAGTATTATTTTGTCATATATCTTTATAACAAAAAAACAACAAACATTCAAAATAGTTAAAGTAGTTTCAAACATTTGTATCTAAAGATCTAGGAACTTCGAGTACTCCAAAAAAAAATAATATCTTTCAATTGGAATTGTGTAACTAGTTATATTCGTTGGAGGGCTCCATTTTTCTCTTTCCTTGACTTTGGCCGGGCGATTTTGACTGAAAGTCAAGGTGTCTAGGGTTTCGATTTCTTCTTCATTTTCTGGTTTCCTATTAGTGATTCCTCCATCATGGATGATGGTGGAGGGCCTGTGAGTTCACTAGGAGGTGTAACTCTACCTATTTCCACCCTTCAGGTAGAGGGCTCTGATGTGGGAGGAGTTCAATCTGGTAGTTCTAGGGTTTTCAGACCAAATATTGTTTGGTCAGAGCTTTTTGCGAAGAAGAAAGAGTTGATTCCTGATGCTTCTCTAGAGTTTGAAGATCCTGGAAAGGCTGATGGTAAAAGGGTTGCTGATATTTTTTTCACTCATGTTGAAGAGGATTTGGATCATTGTAAGAACTTCGTTATTGGAGCTCTTGTGGGTCGTAAATTGCCTTGTATGCTAGTGAAAAATACTTTGCAGAGAGCTTGGAGGATTAAAGGAGCTATGCACATGACTATCCACGGTGAGTCTCTCTCTGTTTTTGAGTTTGATGATGAAGCAGATCGTTTAGCTGATATTGAGTATTGACCTGTTTACATATCCCAACAATTGTTTTTTGTCTAGCCATGGCATGCTCTGATTGAATAAGAGATTGCAGAGATGAAATCTTTACCGACTTGGATCAATTTGAGAAGGATTTCATTACATATGTGGAATGCTAAGGCGATTTCTAAAATTGCAAGTGTAATTGGTAAGACGATTATGATGGATAGAATGAGTTTTGCTAGGATGTTGGTTGAGATTGTTGTGGATTGTGATTATCCTTTTTCTGTTCATGTTTATTATGAAGGTGTTGATGGTGGTTTTTAGCTTAGGGGTAAAATCGTAAAACCCTAGTCAGACAGTGACGTCATAGAACTTGAGTAATAATGTCCGAACCAAGCACATTTATTGAACCCTTTAATTTGTCTGCGAGAAAATTACCAGGGTACCTTTTTTTAATGCTGATTAGGGTTTCGACAGGCCAAAACCCTAATTCTCGCACCGCATGTGCCAATGGCAAACCATGCCAGCCACACCTACCGCGCCAAGGCATGCCAACCATGCTAGCCGCACCCCAGTGCCAATGGCAAACCATGCCAGCCACACCTACCGCACCAAGGCATGCCAACCATGCTAGCCGCACCCCTGTGCAAATGGCAAACCATGCCAGCCACACCTACCGCGCCAAGGCATGCCAACCATGCTAGGCGCACCCCAGTGCCAATGGCAAACCATGCCATCCACACCTACCGCGCCAAAGCATGCCAACCATGCTAGCCGCACCCCTGTGACAATGACAACCGTGCCAGCCACACCTACCGCGCCATGCCAAACTCACCTTGCCATGGCCCCATGCCAACCTAGCCGCGCCACCTTGCTGGCCTTCCCTACGCGGCTACCAAAACAAAGGCGTGCGACAATCAACGGCCCCCCTTCAATCCCAGGAGCAAATCCTAGCCGTCCGAGGTCACCAAACGACCTTTGGCCCAAAACCCTAGCCTGGTCACGAACCTAGCCAAGATAGCCACGCCAAGCGCCCATGGCAAACCCTTGGCCCCACATGCCAAGCCAAACTGCACCTAGCCAAGCTAGCCGCGCCATGCGCCCATGGCAAACCCTAGCCCCCACATGCCAAGCCAAACCGCCACCTAGCCAAGCTAGCCACACCATGCGCCCATGGCAAACCCTTGGCCCCATATGCCAAGCCAAACACGCCTTACCTGGCCCTAGCCCTAGCTTGGCCTTCCATGCGCCCATGCGCCCATGGCAAACCCTTGGCCCCGCCATGCCAAGCCAAACCACACCCTGCCTTGGCCCTAGCCAACATAGCCGCGCCACCATGCTGGCCTTCCCTACACGGCTACCTAAGCGAAGGCGTGCAACAATCAACGGTTTCCCTTCAATCCCAGGAGCAAATCCTAGCCATCCAAGGTTACCAGACAACGCATGGTAACCTTTGGCCCGAAATCCTAAGTTTGGCCACGCCAAACCATGCCATGCCAACGGCATGCCAATATAACCGTGCCACCACGCTGGCCTTCCCTATGCGGCTACCAACGAACGAAAGCGTACAACGATCAACGGCTACCTTTCCTCTTGAGATGCAAAATCTCGACAGTCGAAGGTCACCAAGCTAGCAAGTCTCCCAAGTACGACTTGCCAGGCAAGAACAACATGCTACATGTTTTCCACAAAAACATTCGAGACATCAACACATATCACAAACTGGGGATCCTCTTTGGGTATTGGTTTGGCGGTTTACAGTGTGCGGTGTACACTACGCCCTTCATAAGGAAGTGTCATAAGGGTGAGGCGGTTAGTAAATACAGGGAGTTAATGGTGAAACGCTCTTGGGACATCAATTCCATGCGTTAACAGTTTTATGGAACATCAATTCCATACGTTAACGGTTTTATGGAACATCAATTCCATGCGTTAACGGTTACCACCTCCTCCCATTTACTTACCCATTATTACATTCCTTAATGAGACTAGAGTACGTTTCACTTCGACTTGTATAAATAGGTCTTACATATTTCCACCGAACAACAAGTTCAGTCAGGAGGATACACCACTCAGAAAACGTTGGCTAGCTTTCCCATTTATTAGCTTCCCACTTTCTGATACATGTCGTAACACAACTACTCTTCCAGAATCAACTATTCTGGTCTCATCACTTTCCTTGCTTCCCTCCTAAAAACCAACCCATTCTCCTCCACTTTGTGACCGAAGCAAGTCTGGAACGGCCATTTCTTGGTTTAGGCCGGACTTGTACAGATTGATCTCTCGAATCTAAAGTACTCCCTTGCAGTACATTGTTTAGGGTTTAAATTTGTTCCTCACTCGCACACCCGAAATTACCAAAATCAGCAGAAACTATTTTCACCCTCAAACAATTGGCGACCACAGTGGGAGGTTGATCTTTCGGTTACAATGTCAATTTTCGACCATCAATCTCATGCTTCGACCCAGATATCAAGATGATAGAAGCAGGCGACCTGTTCAGGGATCGACGACTCAGTTACCAGATGACCCGACTATCAGCCATGACACGGCAAGGGACGACTGGGGACTTCCTAGAGGATAGAAGCAAACGATCCGCCCGAGAACCGATGACTCGGTTATTAGGCAACTCAGTAACGACTGGGGATTTTCCACAATCACGGCGGTGCTTCCCGTAAAACCTGGTCTTACATCCGGAAGGTTTCCTTTTTCATCAGGAGACCTAAAAAACCAAGTAAGTCCTACCTAGACAAGATGCGTGGTTTACCTTTTCAAGTTTTCACGGGAATAAAAAAAAAACACAATAGCCATGTTCTGTTCCACCCCATGTCATCTACCAAACACACGGTTCCATGGTTTTCCTAGGATGCCGGCAACACTTTCAATCAAGACAACATCATTTCCAAGAAAAAAAAACAATTCATTCCTAAATGATTCATTCCAAAAAAATAATCCAAAACCGTCAAGGTAACATTTATCTATCAACCCAAAAAAAAAAATCCAGAAAATCAAAACCATAAACCAGGCGCTTCCATTTGCCTTTAAAAAAAATAAAAAAAAGTTCAGAAGACATAAATGTATTCAAGGAAAGTTTTCCAACAACGGCTTGCTCCTCTTAGCAAAGGCCTCCCTCGTGCTCTGGAGAGCCACCCTTTTCAACTTAAGATGCCTGCACAATCTTTTGAATTCCGCTTCCTGCTTCTTCACCATGTATGCGGAAGGACCTTCGACTTTTTGGGCCAGCAACTTTTCAACCTCGGAGAAACCGTCGACAAACCAAGGAGCATTGAACTCGAATTTATGCACATGTCACGATGGAACCTCCAGCTCGAGATTACATCCTCAGAAACAGTATGACCAGTCACGTTGCACATGTCGTCAATCGAAGACAAAGCTTCCTCCACCCGCTTACCAGACGCGATTACCAGACGCACTTACTAGACGCGCATGCCAGATGCGCTTACCGGACGCGCATGCCAGACGCGCTTACCCGACGCGCATACCAGACGCACATACCGGGGAGCCCCTGCGGACGCGCATGCCGCGCCCTTCCCCGGTCACCATCTTCTCCGTTCCTTAACCACATCCTCACCATTCAAAACAACGCCATGGCTCCAAAGACTCGTGATCAAATGCATGCCAACACATGCCACACGCGCATGCCACCCACAATACCACACCTAGCCATCCTCAAAGCAATTGAACGCAACGCTACTTGTATTGCATCCTTCAAAACTAATATATTGAATCTAACATCTTGCGCCCTTCCAGCACCATCTTTCTCATCTTCTTATCATTTCACGCTTCTCTAAACTGATTGGAAAACACCACCGTTCCTTAACCACCAAAGAACACCATACGGAAGAGCGCCATCCTCACCATTCGAAACAACGCCATGGCTCCAAAGCCTCACACGTGGATCAAAACCGTTTCATCTCTGCGCGATACACTTACGATCACTGAACCCGAGCCGCATCCGCCACCCCAACATTTCTTCAAGCATGATAGCTCCAACCGTCACCAGATGCTACTCCACTCCACCATCGTGGCAAGACACCTTCTTTCGGAAGAGCCAAGAAGCCGACCTCATTTTACCACTTGTTGATTTGATGAAAAGACAAAAGGCACTTCACAGGACGTGCGTTTATAGATGAAGAGGCTCGCGTTGCTCTTGAACGCCCAGAGAAGAGAATCGTTGCACAATCCAATTTCATCACACGTAAAGATCGGGAACGACTTCTCCAAAATCGAGGCAAATTTATGTGAGATTCTATATTTCTCCAAGGCGTAGCGTCAAGACATATTTGCATCCCTCAACCGCACTGCATCAGGAAAGAAGTTGTTTCCAGCCAGGGAAGTCGTTCCCAAACCTCAACCTCTCCTGGAAAGCACGATCGATAGATAGAAATGGGGACTCCTAACCACTGTTCATGTGAAGAGTGTTCAATTTCACGGCACACTGATTGACACAACCGCTCCGCTTCCACGTCCTCCGGCAACCGCTCTGCTTCAACGTTCGCTCCAGTAGCCGCTCCACTTCAGCGTTCTCTCCATAAGCTGCTCCAGGATCCGAAGCCGAAACTTTAGCGCTTGGCTCTTTAAGTTTCAACATCCTCTCCAAGAGCCGAAGCCGCTTCAACGCCACTCCTTCCTGCAAATGGTCGTGCCACCACACTCACCATGTTAAGAATCATGATTGCAGCCAGCCAATCTTCATAGTCATGGCCATCTTTTGACCTATCTCGCCAAAACTCGTGATCATGGACAGTTTGCACGATTGCGCATCCATCCAATCCTTTTACTTCCATGTATGCCCATACAATTCCATCCAACTTACCTTTTTCTCACGACAATGTGGTCTCGTCTGATTACATCTACTACCAAGAGCTGTTACCGCTCATTTGTTGATACCAGCCAGAGCTTCACCACGGCAGCAATCACTATAAATATGGAAACATGTAAGCATACTTGGGGACTGAGGATTTACACCGAATCCCTTCACTATCAAAGACTCATGAGAAAACTTCAGCGACGCGGCTGAGACATTTTCTTGAAGAAACAGAGGGAGCCATGCGTCACATCCAGAAGAGTACAATAAGCTCGTATCAAATCCCGTAGATGTGGATTCGGGGTGATGCAATGAAAGTAAGCTACACATGGGGACTACCAGCATGGGACGCTTTCACTCCCCTCAACCTGGTTACTTTTGATTTCAACATCATCGCTGCCGAAGTTTTACGATCCGCAAGAATTTCTCAACACGAAGCCGTACATGTGCATCGAAGACTCCAAAAGCACGCCACAAGGATACATTCACATATTCGGCCATGTCATCGGATTTAACAAAAAGATAACTAGGGACTGCTCACCACATCCTATTCCATACGACAGTCCAAGATTCAGAAGCTGGTTCAAAGGATGTCTCTTGGTACAAAGTACTTGAAGACTTGATAACAGCACATCGGCAACAGAATGTCTCCTAACTCATCTATTTCATCATGTGAATTTGGGAGATTTCTACCATACAATCATCCACGACATATCATCATCCTGATCATAAGGTCCAGACACTGAACAACCTAAAGTCAAGGATGGACCAACAACGCAACCACAATCTCCAAGGTTATCCCTGACATGATCGCTGCCGAGCATATGTTTTATCCATCCATCCCAATAATGCAATGGAGTTTGGTAAATTTTGGAATCCACTGGAGAGACACTGTGAACGAAAGCACGGACTCAGACGAGCAACAGAAAACAGAAGAGGGTCAATACCTCTTTTCATGTGGACGGAGTTTCTAGAGTTTGAACAAAAAAAGATTCCTTCTTGCTCCATGAACGGGAATAGATGATTCGGCGCGATTATGCTACCCGGGCCCGCAACATCCCTTCTGAATTCTTCATGAGTTTCACTGTCGGGCCGTTTTCACCTCCTAAGCGAGCTCAAAACCTAAATATTTCCGCGAACAGAGATATGAAATTCTTTTTCGGTCAGATGGAGGGGCGGACCGTCAAAATCCGAGTTCGTATGAGAATTCTACAACGATTTTAGTAAATGCGCGTTAATTAGGGTTTCGGCATGCCAAACCCTAATTTAGACAAAGTTGTCATCATCCTACGTAATCCGAAGCCGAGCCGTCATCCTTCCACGGAACTGAAGCAGGTCACGATCATTCCACGAAACCGGCGATATGACATGAGGAAGAGAGCTAACACCTTTCATATGAACGTGATGCTTTGGGATTTGAATAAGGAAAGGATTTCCTATCTGAGCCACGCATGGAAGAAAGCAACCGGGTTGCGCTAGCAAGCGCTTCACAACGCCAAGCATTCCGCGCCATACAAAGCCGAGCCAGTGCCCATTCCAAGCCAATCCAACATCTGCGGCTCCATTCCTAGCCAGTACAACGTCTGCGGCTCCATCCCAAGCCAATCCGACATTTGCAACTCCATTCCTAGCCAGTACAACGTCTGCGGCTCCATCCCAAGCCAATCCAACATTTGCAGCTCCATTTCTAGCCGGTACAATGTCTGCGGCTCCACTCCAAGCCAGCTCAATACCAACGGCTTGCCAAGACAAACCAGCAACGCCAACGACTCGCTAAGCCAACAACTCCGCGTTTCCTAGCCTTGCCATGGCCGCACCATGCCAGGCCGCCCGCTCCATTATCACGGCCCTATCATGCCAAGTCATCCACGCGCGCTTTTCCTCTCCAAGCTGTCCGAGCCGTGAACCTGCTAATACCAACAAATTTTCCTAAGACCACGCCACCTCTTGGCCCCACGTGCCAAGCCGTCCACTATGCTTTGCCTTCCAAGACCGCGCCCGTTTTGCCTCGGTGATGTACGTCCAGATCAAGCCAGCAACTTTCGTCTCACCACTCCACGGTCTACATCCTCAGTACAACTTATGCAGGGCCGCCAACACGGGAAGCAAAAAAAAAAAAAAAAACTCTCTTCACCCCTCAAAAAAGGTTAGTTGGATTTTCCTGACCATCTTTGCAATGATTTACGTCTTGATTCCGTCCTTGTATGTCACCATCATATGCTTACCTCGCAACAAGGCACCTGTTTCGAGCTAAGCAGGGGACTTAATGTTGATGGTGGTTTTTAGCTTAGGAGTAAAATCGTAAAACCCTAGTCAGACAGTGACTTCATAGATTTTGAGTAATAATGTCCGAACCAAGCACATTTATTGAACCCTTTAATTTGTCTGCGAGAAAATTACCAGGGTACCTTTTTTAATGTTGATTAGGGTTTCGACAGGCCAAAACCCTAATTCTCGCACCGCATGTGCCAATGGCAAACCATGCCAGCCACACCTACCGCGCCAAGGGATGCCAACAATGCTGGCCGCACCCCTGTGCCAATGGCAAACCATTCCATCCACACCTACCGCGCTAAGGCATGCCAACCATGCTAGCCGCACCCCAGTGCCAATGGCAAACCATGCCAGCCACACCTACCACGCCAAGGCATGCCAACCATGCTAGACGCACCCCAGTGCCAATGGCAAACCATGCCAGCCACACCTACCGCGCCAAGGCATGCCAACCATGCTAGCCGTACCCCTGTGCCAATGGCAAACCGTGACAGCCACACCTACCGCGCCATGCCAAACGCACCTTGCCATGGCCCCATGCCAACCTAGCCGCGCCACCTTGCTGGCCTTCCCTACGCGGCTAACAAAACGAAGGCGTGCGACAATCAACGGTCCCCCTTCAATCCCAGGAGCAAATCCTAGCCGTCCGAGGTCACCAAACGACCTTTGGCCCAAAACCCTAGCTTGGTCACGAACCTAGCCAAGCTAGCCACGCCATGCGCCCATGGCAAACCCTTGGCCCCACATGCCAAGCCAAACCGTACCTAGCCAATCTAGCCGCGCCATCCGCCCATGACAAACCCTTGGCCCCACATGCCAAGCCAAACCACACCTAGCCAAGCTAGCCACACCATCCACCCATGGCAAACCCTTGGCCCCACATGCCAAGCCAAACCACACCTAGCCAAGCTAGCCGCGCCATGCGCCCATGGCAAACCCTTGGCTCCACATGCCAAGCCAAACACGCCTTACCTTGGCCCTAGCCAAGCTAGCCGCGCCATGCGCCCATGGCAAACCCTTGGCCCCACCAAACCGCACCTAGCCAAGCTAGCCGCGCCCAGCGCCCATGGCAAACCTTAGGCCCCACATGCCAAGCCAAACCGCACCTAGCCAAGCTAGCCGCGCCATGCGCCCATGGCAAACCCTTGGCCCCACATTCCAAGCCAAACACGCCTTACCTTGGCCTTCCCTACACGGCTACCCAAGCGAAGGCGTGCAACAATCAAAGGTTGCCCTTCAATCCCAGGAGCAAATCCTAGCCATCCAAGGTTACCAGACAACGCATGGTAACCTTTGGCCCGAAATCCTAAGTTTGGCCACGCCAAACCATGCCATGCCAACGGCATGCCAACATAACCGCGCCACCACGCTGGCCTTGCCTATGCGGCTACCAACGAACGAAAGCGTGCAACGATCAACGGCTACCTTTCCTCTTGAGATGTAAAATCTCGACCGTCGAAGGTCACCAAGCTAGCAAGTCTCCCAAGTACGACTTGTCAGGCAAGAAAAACATGCTACATGTTTTCCACAAAAACATTCGAGACATCAACACATATCACAAACTGGGGGATCCTCTTTGGGTATTGGTTTGGCGGTTTACAGCGTGCGGCGTACACTACGCCCTTCATAAGGAAGTGTCATAAGGGTGAGGCGGTTAGTAAATACAGGGAGTTAATGGTGAAATGCTCTTGGGACATCAATTCCATGCGTTAACAGTTTTATGGAACATCAATTCCATACGTTAACGGTTTTATGGAACATCAATTTCATGCGTTAACGGTTACCACCTCCTCCCATTTACTTACCCATTATTCCATTCCTTAATGAGACTAGAGTACATTTCACTTCGACTTGTATAAATAGGTCTTACCTATTTCCACCGAACAACAAGTTCAGTCAGGAGGATACACCACTCAGAAAACGTTGGCTAGCTTTCCCATTTGTTAGCTTCCCACTTTCTGATATAAGTCGTAACACAACTACTCTTCTAGAATCAACTATTCTGGTCTCATCACTTTCCTTGCTTCCTTCCCCAAAACCAACCCATTCTCCTCCACTTTGTGACCGAAGCAAGTTTGGAACGGCCATTTCTTGGTTTAGGCCGGACTTGTACAGATTGATCTCTCGAATCTAAAGTACTCCCTTGTAGTACATTGTTTAGGGTTTAAATTTGTTCCTCACTCGCACACCCGAAATTACCAAAATCAGCAGAAACTATTTTCACCCTCAAACAGAAGGGAAGCATGTGGTAGATGAGGAGGTGGAGTATCCATGAAAGCCACCAAAATGCTCTGAGTGTAATTGCTTTGGTCATGTTGCTGCTAAGTGCCCTTGGGCTAAACCTAAAGAAACTCCTGTGGTTATTAAGAAATCTGCTGAGAAGCCTGCTGAGAAGGGTATTTCACATGCTTGGATTGTAAAAGGTTCAAGGAAGTCTACTTCAAATCTTAATGTGGAAACTTTTGAAAGTACTAACTCTCCTATGGAGCAAGAAACTATGGATGCAGGTGTCATCTCCCCTTGTGGTGATAAGGAGAATGTCTTCATGGAGATTGTGAATTGTTCTGATGTTCCTATTACTAACAAATTTGATGTTCTTCTTGAGGAAAATAGTGGATTTCAGGTTCTAAATTAGAGTTATTCCTGGAGGAGGGGTGTTTCCTAGTACTGTCTCAGATTTAGTGAATAAACTAAATAATTTTGCTGCTGGTACTAGTATTGAAGGTAAAAAAGGTGTCTCTTCAAGTGGTGTTACTGGTAAATTCCTTTCAAAAGGAGGTAATGTTTGACTTCATCTAGTTTAGGCCCTAGAGTTAGAACCAATGTTTTAAAGTGCCGCAGTTGTTCATTTCACTTGTTTTGTTTATGTACCAATTTATTACGTGTTTCTACTTCCATTCTTTTCTTGACACGTCTCTTTCAACCGATTATTCTTAACCATTCACGTCCCATCTCACATTAAATGCATTTGTTTTCGAGAACTCTCTTCTTATATATAGTTTTCCTTTTTCTCTCTTTCTTTCTTTTTATTTTCCCTCTGAACTTTTTTCTTCACCTTTCTCCTTCCGCAATTTGCACAGCTCTCCTTTTCAATTCTTCACTTCTCCTTTCATTCTCTATACTGAAATAATGGCTTCACTTTGGTCGACATACGCTCCTCATTTCTTGTTCCAAAAAAGAAAGGAAAAGGGTTTCACTTTATCTACCATTCCACATCAAGAATCCTCATCTATGCTTTCTCAATTTTTTTTTCGATCATCAATGTGATGATCGAAAATTATAGTCTCGCTAGGTCAACTCCTCGCGAGGGCTCCCATTCCTTTGTATAATCCAGAAATACCATTATTTTATGAGATTCTTGCTCAATAAGTTATCCTTCGGTTGGATCTTTATATCCGACAATGTTAGAAATCCCCAATTTGCGAATATACCAATAGTTGTTTAAAAATTATTGATCATAACTATATGAAGCGATAAATTCATTGAAGAAAATGATAACTGATCTTGAAAATAATTGAGGATTCGGGTAAAATAATATCCTATCAAAGATGAAAAAATGGTGGGTTGTACCTCTCCTGGAGTGGACCTTATATCGCGAGGCTCATGCACTAATTGATCTCGAGTTTAAGGTATATACATATCATTCATTTTAGATTTGCTTTGCTATGTCTTCTATTTCTTTCCTTCATTAACTTTTTTAGAAAATTTTTAGATCAAATTATTTGAATTATGAAGTAAGAAACATCTTCTTTTGTTATTTTAAACAATATTGTTGCCTCTGTTTCTTATCTTTTGTAGTTGCAGGAAATCCCACACTACACCCCTCACTCAGTTTTGCTTGACTAAACCATTAAAAGATATGTGATCAAGAATATTTATTAATTGATTCCATGAAATGTTTACCCACTTGGGAATTAAAGCTCTTAAACTTTCTCTCTCTCCTAATGACTTGCTTCACAATTCAAAAAGATCTCTCCTTACAATAGATTCACTTAGCCCTTTATATAGTTAATACATGTGATTGTGACTAAACTATCCTTTATTTTCGGGAATGTCTCGCGAAGTGTCGCAGAAGTGCACGAATATTCATTCTCGCGACACTTCTTAACCCGCTATGTCTTCCAATTGTTTTGTTTGTCATTATTCATCGGGTTTATTTTAGCTCCCCGCGACTCCCTCGCGACATCGTCGTTATTAATCCATGAACCTGTCCGATATTAGGCATCCTACATCTTTATTCAGTTTGGTGTCAAGAAGTTGAAACGCAAAAAATTAATGATGGAGAAGCTGGAAATTGCGAAGGCTAAAGGCAAGAATAAGGCTATTTCATGCAAGGAAAATCTTTCCTCCAAAAGACGAAGACTCCAACCTCCTTGGCATTCTAACTCCCAATCTAGCGAGAATTTAAGATGAAAATGAGATTGGCACCTCTTACGCTAAGGGAAGTCATTGGATACTTCGCTATGATCTAATGTCTTTAGATTCTATGCAAGTTTTGTGATAAACTTGTCTATCTATCGCTAAGATTTGTGATGCCCCATTGTTGGAGGATATCGAGTCTTTTCGCGAGTTTCTCGAAGTAAATGCTCTCAATGCTTTGGTATGTTCATACCTCTTTACCTCTTTGTAACTTCTTATCTTTAATTATTCTCTATTTTCTTTTACTGACGGGAAATTTCTTTTGTTTCTTTATCTCCCAGGACCTTGAGAGAAGACGACAACCTTGAAAAGAAAGAACTTATCCAAGAGGATTAGGAACTTGGGGCTGCGTCATCTCGAAAGGATGAGCGGATTAAACAACTGAGACTTCTCAACAAAATAGAGTATCTACTCTTGAAAGTGCAAATCAGCAACTTTATGGTATAGCAATCTTTATTCCTCGATTTCTTTTATTTTATTATTTACTTTTCTTTGCTGACTTACCATTTTCAGTATATATAATCTCTCACAAGATGGATGATGATGTACTCTTGCTCGCCCAATGAATCTCTAATATGAGTAACCTTCTTTCATTAAAGGATCTTCAATCCAAACATCATCTTAAAAATCGAGCATAGATCTAGTTTAAGTTTGGCTAATCTTTTTAAACGAAAGTATGTTGATTCCAGAAGAAAATCAAAACTTTAAGGAAGAAATTTAGTGATCTCATAGATGAGAAAGATCGCATTACTAATAAGAGTGCAATTTCAAAAATCTCTCCTTGATGTGCAAATTGGAGATGAACTCCTTCTGAATACCATGCTTAGCGAGCGAGAAGACCAAATTCGATTTAAAATAATGATGATGAATTTGCTAGAAATAACTTAGGTGTTGATGTTAGTCTTCGCAGTACCTTAATCAAGGATATGATCTTTGAAAGAGAAGGTTGTTTGTCATACCGGAGGAGGGGTGTTTCCTAGTATCTTTTTTACACCTTTTATTCTTTACTTCCTTCCGCCCCCGCAACCATTTTCCTTTGCATCGCAGATACTGATTTGCACTCACCTCTCACCTCTCTTCGATTTAGTGAATAAACTAAATAATTTTGCTGCTGGTACTAGTATTGAAGGTAAAAAACGGTGTCTCTTCAAGTGGTGTTACTGGTAAATTCCTTTCAAAAGGAGGTAATGTTTCAACTTCATCTAGTTTAGGCCCTAAAGGGTTGAACTTAAGAAATCTAGGCATGTTAAGATGCCACTCCAAATTTTAAATGATGTTTAAGATAGGCTGCTGGAATATTAGAGGTCTAAATGATCCTTTAAAGCAGCAAGAAGTAGGTAGGTTTATTAAGAATAATAAGTTATCCATGGTTGGAGTTCTTGAGACACATGTTCAATCTCAAAATAAGGATACTATTAGAAGGTCTATTAATATGAGTTGGTGTTTTATTGATAATTATTTGAATAATAATTCAGGGAGAATTTGGGTTGGATGGAATCCCCTTGATTTAACTGTGTGTTGCACATTGCTTCTCAGGCTATATTTCTTGATATCACTACTAGTAGGAACCACAGATTTGTTGTTACTTTTGTTTAAGGAGAAAATGATAGTACTAGTAGACTGGCTCTGTGGAATGACCTGGTGGCTTTTTCTAATAGTTGTGAGCTTCCCTGGTTGGTGTTAGGGGACTTTAATGAAATCTTAAACTCTAATAAAAGAACTGGTAGTTCAAGCATTAATGCTTCCTCTATGAATGACTTCATCAACTGTGTGAATGACTGTTTGTTATTTGATCTTCCTTTTAGTGGTGATTTCTTTACTTGGTCAAAAAAACAAATTGGTTTAGGAAGAATCCTTTCAAAAATTGATAGAGCTTTAGTTAATATTGAATGGGTCACCTATTTTAATGCTTGTAAGGCTGAATTTCTTTCTCCTGGGATTTCTGATCATTCACATGTAGTTGTTTGTGTGTATGAAGAAAGGCAGCATGGCCCTCCTCCTTTCCGATTTTTTAATTACTTAACTGAAGAACCAGATTTTATGAATATTGTTAGAGAGGTTTGGAAGGAAAAAGTTAAGGGAAACCCCATGTGTATTCTTGTCTCTAAACTTAAGAAGGCGAAGAGAAGATTAATTGTTCTGAGGAAGGAGAAGTTTGCTAATATTTCTGAATAAGTGATTGAGGCTAAAAGGATGATGGTCAGTGCTCAAGATGCAATTCAACTTCATCCTTTGGATCAACATGTTGCTGCTATGGAGAAGAGGGCAGTTTGTCATTATGCTAAAATGGCTAGACATCAAGAATCTATGCTTAGGCAGAAATCTAGGGTGCAATGGATGGAATTGGGTGACTCAAACAATCATTTTTTCCATAGTACTTTAAAAGAAAAGCCATGCAGGAATAACATTATCACTTTGAAGGATGAGCTTGGTCATACTCTTGAAGATGATAAGGAGATTACTTTGGAGTGTACAAATTTTTTCTCTTCTTTATTTACGGGTAATGGTTCCAGTGGTTCAAACTTGGTGGATGCTGACTTCTTACAGTTTACTATTGTTATTGGTGATGATGATAAAGCTGGTCTTAGTGCTCCAATTTCCAGAGATGAGATAGTTTATGATTTATCTTGTATTGGCTCTAATAAGGCCCCTGGCCCAGATGGCTTCACCAGTCATTTTTTCAAATCTTGTTGGTTCATCATTTAAGGATATTTTGTCAAGGCTATACAGAATTTTTTCATCTCATGAAAACTTCTTAGTGAGGTAAATAATAATTTTTTAACTTTGGTTCCTAAGGTTGATAATCCTAATACTATTGCTGATTTTTCGCCCCATTTCTTGTTGTACTGTAATATATAAATGCATTACCAAAATCCTAGCAGTAAGAATGAAAAAGGTGTTGAAAGATCTTGTTAGCATGAACCAATCTGCTCTTATTTCAGGCAGATCTATTCAAGATAATATTTTACTTGCCCATGAAATAATTAGGAATTATCATAGAAGTAATGGTGCCCCTAGATGCTCCTTAAAGATTGATATTCGGAAAGCTTACGATATTGTTAGCTAGGAATCCATTATTATGTGCCTTAAAAGAATGGGGTTTCCTGATCAGTTCACTTCTTGGGTGTTTAAATGTATTTCTACTGCAAAGTTCTCTGTTCTTGTAAACGGTTCACCATATGGTTATTTCTCTTCCAGTAGGGGTCTTCGGCAAGGTTGTCCTCTCTCCCCCTATTTATTTGTTACTGTTATGGAGATTCTCAGTCTTTCTTTATGGCATCAAGTTATGTTGGGTAATTTTGAATTTCATCCGAGATGTAACTTGACACAACTTACACATTTATGTTTCGCTGATGATGTTTTGGTTTTCTTCAAGGGTTCTTTGAAAGCTGCTTCTTCTCTTAAATCTGTATTGGAGGATTTTAGTAAGATCTCTGGGCTGGAATTAAATATCAACAAGACTTTAATTTTTTCATCCTCTGTTGATAGTTGTGTATTGGATCACATTTTGCAGTGTTTGGGATGTAGCAGGGGGATTTACCAGTGAGGTATTTGGGAGTCCCTCTCCTCTCTTCTAGATTGTCTTATCAAGACTGTTTGCCTTTGATTTATAAAGTCACTAAAAGAGCAAAATCTTGGAAATCCAAGCATTTGTCTTATGCTGGTGGACTTTTGTTGATTAGGATAGTGCTAGCCGGTATGATCTTCTATTGGTTGTCTTGTTTTATTTTACCTAAAAGAGCTATTAATGAGCTGAAATCTATCTGTAAGAAATTTCTTTGGGCTGGTGCAGAAATGCGGAAAAAATATCATCTCATTAAGTGGGATGTTGTCTGCAGTCCTTATAATGAAGGGGGTCCAGGAGTGAGAGATGTGGAAATTACAAATGCTGCAGTTAACTTAAGACATATGTGGGACTTGGTTAGTGGTAAGACTACCATCTGGACTGAATGGATTCACCTAAATATTATCAAGAATATAGATTTCTGGTCTCTTAATGTTCCCCATGATGCTTCTTGGTGATGGAGGAGGATTCTAGAACAGAGAAATGTGGCTAAGAACTTATTCATGCATATTATTGGAAATGGAGAGGGCACTAAGTTTCTAACTGATCAATGGAACCCTGATGGTATTCTAGTTGATTGGGTCAGTCAGGATACAATAGATGAGCTTTGTTATAGCTCTGACTGTAAAGTGGCATATTTTCTGAATAGTGAAGGTTGGTACTTTCCTGAGGCTATGGAGGATGATCTGCAACAAACTACCTCACAGCTTAAGGAGGTAGATTTTTATTTTTCTGTGGCTTATATGGTTGTGTGGAAGCCTAGCACTTCAGGGTAGTTTACTATGAAAGCTACTTATAAGGCTCTGGCAAGTGAAAAGGATGATGTTCTGTGGAAGAGCCTTGTTTGGTTTAAAAATCATGTGCCGAGGCATTCCTTCATCACTTGGTTGTGATTACATGGTAGATTGAAAACCAGAGATAAAATGGTAAAATGGGGTTTATTGTCAGTTGCTACTTGTGTTTTGTGTGAAGAAGGCCCTGAAACTGAAGAGAACCTTTTTCATTCTTGTACTTTTTCTGCTGGAATCTGGCCGGGGTTATTGCTTAAATTGGGAATTTTTAGAACCATGTGTGGGAGTTAGAGTGAGGAAATTAACTAGTGTGTTCAAGCTTTTGGTGGTCAGACTCTAATTGGCATAGTCAAGAAATTGGTGTTTAATAGCTTTATTTATCACTTGTGGAGAGAAAGGAATAGTAGAGTTTTTGCTGGAAAATTCTCTTCTTCTGATCAAGTGGGTTTCTTGATATGTTGACACATGTCTTTCCTATTAATTAATTCCAAAAAATTTAGTTTCCAAAAATATAAAAAAAAATGTATTTTAGGAGAAAATATTGATTATCTTAATTGGTGTTTGTATTTTTAGAAACAGAATTTATTGAAATCAATTAACATGAAATACACGTGTCAACACATCATTTATCCCTCATACACCCAACAAAAAACGCCTCCATCAAAAATTTATACCAGTATCGTGTCTTTTTTCTTTGATTTAGAGATGAATTTTCAAGGCGATGTATCTCAAACATTAAGCCCACTAATTTTCTTGTGTTGCCATGTGTTATAATCGTATTTGCCACGTCTTTTACATAAGATACAGTAAACTCATGCAAGTTATGAAGCATGTTATAACTGCAAGACGAATTACTTAACCACCTGGGACCTTGACTCGATTTGGAAAAGATTAGTTACTCAGAATACACATTTATTTAGTTACAGAATTGTTCCTCAGAGAAATGGTTGTCCAAGAGTTACGCATACAATTATGAAAGGTTTTTTTCATTATACTCCTGCGTAAAATCAATAGGCGAAAAGGCTATCCGTTTGTTAAGAAAGAAAGTCTCGAGTTAAAAAGTTAAATCCTTGATTGTGAGGAAAGTGTAATCCATTTTTGGCCGAGTTTTGTAATCTTCATTTGATAGAATAAAAGAGAGTTGTAGTATTAAGGGAGGATCCACTAACGCTTTCTATCTCACACTCTCACATTTTGGACACCATTTTTTTCTTCGTATAAACCAAACTGTAACGAATTTGAAGCTAATATTTGGGGATGTATTCAGGTTACAATGCTCGATATACGTACCAAAAATGAGCACATTACCAAATACCAAACCTCACTATCCACCAGTCTTAATTTCAACAGTCGGAAATTCGTTAATTGTCAACGAATAATTTTCAAAGTAGTTAATGGTAGTGTTATACATTTGGGATGGTGCTCATTTTTTGCATGAACGTGGAGCTTTGTGAGAGGAGCATATCCGCAAAATAATAGGCTCAACTCTATTACTGTTTAGTATTTATGAAAAAAATGGTATCAAAAATGTGAGATAGAACCTCTTCTGCGGTATGGGATGCATGTGCCAATCTGTGGAGAGTGTGTATGCACTTGTTGTGGCAAGTGTATATAAGGTTGAAGCACTGATGTGTGAAATTTATTCGATAAACCGCAGGTTACATTCAAGAAGAATTGCCTTTCCCATTTTTGGGAGTGACAAAATTATTTTTTTTCCGAAGAAAAGGTTATATATTAAGATAAAAAAAAAACCATTACACAAAGCAAAGAAAATTCATGGTTATATAAATAAGACTAGGAGTTACATACTTAAACGTATCCGAGTCACAAGACCAAACAACTACAAGTTGTTTAACAAGGTCAATAATCTCGCCGCTTCCTTTTTCTAGCAGTTCCAAAAACTCTTCCATTTCGTTCCTTCCACAATCTCCAACAAATTGCATAGTGAGTTAAGATAAAAAAATACCTTAACATGTCTCTAGTTAGAAGAGAATTATGAAAGGAAGCCATTACACAAAGCAAAGCTCTCTTGAAAACGCATTTCCAACCATTACTTCCAATCATCTCAGGATCTTTAACTCATTATACTTTGAATCATAGGTACACATTCATGAGGGTCTCCCAATTACTCCAAATAAGACTAGGAGTTACATACTTAAAATCCAGAAATCCATTTGTCACCAAAATCATTCTTCTTTAAGATTGTAAATAGAGATTGCCAATTAACGTTGTCAAAAGCTTTCTCCATGCCAATCTTGCAAAGAATACCGGCTTCTTAGATTTCAATCTACTATCCACACATTCATTCGCAATAAGCGTCATCTCCTTGGAAATCACAAGACCAAACAACTACAATAAGACTTAACGTTTAACAAGGTCAATAATCTCCCGTATCTCGCTTCCTTTTTCTAGCTCTTGAAAATTCAATTCAAAACCATTTGGTCTTTAATTTCTTGTTCCTTCCACAATCTCCAACAAATTGCATAGTGAGTAATCCGCCAAAACAAATTTATATAAAAATTCCTTATTTCTTCCTTTATGACGTTTTGAACTACCTCTCCCTAAAAAAACATTTTTAGTGTTTGAGTCGTCCAAGCTTCAAACAAATCAAAAAAAGTGTCCCCTTATTCGAGATGGATTAGTATTATTTTGCCAAGAAATCCCCGAAAGCTTTAATGAAGTAATTTCATACCTCAAAAGAATAAGAACAATGCAAAACATATGAACATACCTCAAAAGTAATCAAAAAGTATAATTTGTAATTAAGAGTGATTGAGAGTGATTGATGTAATTACATATTTCTTTCTTCATTGAATTGAAGTTATTCTTCATTGTAAATTTATTGTAATGATGACAACTATAAATTAATCTAGTTTAGTACGTCATAATGATGATAACGTGAGAGAGTTAACAAATAAACATTCACCACAATGTTCATTTAAGTTCAACCCAAGACAGATAAATGTAATTGACGCATTTGCAACCATGTGTTTCCAATCATCTCAGCCAACATCTATTTTTTTACTTTCATTACCTTAAACACATCATGAAAAATATCTTGCAATCTATGTCAACCTCCATCAAGCCATTGTCCTTCCAAAATCTTCTTTTCGATAGTCCTCCATTTTTTGTGATTCTCCCACAATACCATGAACCAACAAAGCCCGGTTAGTGTCATGATACGTGATCTTCCTTTTTATCCGGATATGTCTTGTGAAAATTTTTAAATTATCTTTTAAACCGATGATTTAGCCCAATAGGAATACAAATCTTTGATTTAATTTACTATATTTAATTTAACTAAAATGTCCAACCAACCCAAACTAACTTACAAACTTTTACCTTCCGTAAATTGGTCGGGATTTGTAATAGTCGGGTTATAGTAGTGGGGCCCTAAGGCCCGACTAGGGGACGTCCAATATTTTGTTCATCACATCATAGTAACACTTTAGTTAGTCTTTGGTCAAAAACATATAGTACCTAAGTTACGCTGTTGCCTTATGATTTTTTTATTGGCAACCTGATGTTTTGTGTTGCCACTTGAAAATTTTTCACACAAATCCTTAGGGTTGGTAAAAGTAACATCATTCTAGATCACCACCTAAATTATGTAAAGGTACTGCACAGTTCAAATAATATATTGGTAAAATAGCAAGACAAGTTGGACCTCTTTGATAAGAATGAGTCTACTTAATGTCTGATACTTTATTCAATTTCTTCTTCTTCCATGTTGCCAATTTTTGCTCCATTCAAACCAAAACATACTCCCATACCCAAAAAGAGGTGCTACGCCAATGTGCTCCGATTGGCATACTATAAATGGCATCCCATCTTCTTGATAACTCCCCAAACTTCCTCCTCTTTTTTGAAGGAGAAAGGAAGATGGTCCAAGAGAATTCTCTTTCAAGCCAAGATTTGTCAACCGCTTTTGATTTTTGGGAAATTTTTCCATATTTCAGTTTACGGGTTGCATAGAAATCAGCTCATCTTAAAGAGCACAAATTTATATAAAAATTCCTTAAAGTCTTCATCATCCTTGCCCTAGCTAAAGTGTTTGAGTCCCCCCATCTAAAATCATTTTGTTTCCGAAACTTAAACATCAAATCTAATTTTTTGAACAACAATTAGAGTTCTTTCTTCTAAGCTAATGTTGTTGTAAATTTGTTATGGTATTCGATATGGATTAGTATTATTTTGGGAAAATTTCTATCTTTGGAATGACAATCAAGCTCCATCTCCACATTGCAGACGTCAAAATCCGGTCTTCAATATATGTACACATGTGAGAACTAAACATATTGAATTGGATTGCCACTTTATACGATGTTAAAAAAATCTCAAAATTGATCGCACCTAATCCTATGTTCGCTCCATTGATCAACGCGTACCATTTTCACGAAGCCTTTAGGAGCAAAATACATCGCCGATTAACTTCCAAGTTGAGTGTGGTCGACCTTCCTTCTCCCATGCCAACTTGAGGGGGAGTATTGGAAATATTTTTGTCAAAGCATATCAATTAGTATTGATATGCTTCCTTATTTAGCTTTTACGTTTTATTTCCTTTCCTTTCTTTCTAGTCAATTAGTATAATTTGTAATTAAGAGTGATTGATGTAATTACATATTTCTTTCTTGAATTGAAGTTATTCTTCATTGTAAATTTATTGTAATCTTCTCTATAAATAAGAAAGTCTTCATCACTGCTAAACATACAGTGAACAACAATTAGACTGTGTCATAAATTTGTTACTATCTCCACCTCCTTTACCAATAACTAACACCAGAACAAACAAATATACACGTATTAAATTATCACCAAAATCATCTTCCACGACTATGAAACAGAAATTTGTTCAAAAAACATCCATATTTGATATGAAAAATCCCCATTTTATATATGAACCCTAATTACAGCTGAACTCTAATTACGTCTAAAACCCCTAAAGGTTGACGCTGATGAAATCAAACTTATAAAACTAGAATTCCACATTATTAAAAAAAGTACCCATTATCTTACACCATTTCTCATTCAATCATGGTGATAATAGCTTTTATTATCTTATACAGTTCAGGGATTGTGAAAGGCTTAATTTACACTAATCTAATACCTATTCACTGTAGAATCAATCGCAAGGTCACTTCTCCTTTAACAGCTTCAACTCGATCTCGAACCATATAATTTACCACTGCACGGCCTGTTTCTTCCTTGGAATTTTCGGCGATTTTTTTTCTTTTCTTTTTTTTGGTTCTAACCGGGAACAAAAGCCGTGGAGAGAAGAAGAAGCTAATACTTTGACAGAAAATAGAAACAACTGAGTCAACTCATCGCCCTTCTCCCAAATTCCTTAACATCTGCAACCCTAATTCTAGCTTTTCAACCATGGCTCTTTCAACTCCTCCTAGCTAAACCTTTATATCCACCGGTCCTTTCATGATGTAGTCCTTTTAGTTATAGGTGTGGACTGATTCGATGTTGGTGTTAATTTTAACCTAATCTATGTTGTTGCTGGTTTTTTCCTTATTCATGGTGCCAATGGATTCTTCCCTGCTATTTCCTATCAATTGATTTCTGATTAGCAATATTCTGATTTATTGAATGGTATTGATCTGATGGCTTGATTAATTTATTCCCGGCTTCGTTTGGTCCACAAAACAATTCGCCTGCGCCTCCCTGAAGTTCATCTTCATCACAAGTTTTCAGTTTCACTGCATCTCTAAAACAAGCAGCGGGCCTTCAATACAAGTTCCAAGACTTCACTGTTCATCCTCTGATTGATTTTCTGTCGTCTCAGAACCAATTTTATATTCAATCTGAAGAAAAAAAATTTTTGAAGTGGCATAAGGAGAATGTTACAGGTAATCACTGAGCCTTTTCTTGCTGTAAACCTTTTTCATCTCTACAATTACAACTCCATGTTTTATGCAAAACCAATTAATCAAACCAAAAATACTACCAATCTCATGATGTTTTTGTAACATTATTCTATTTGCTGTTTTCACCTATAAATACTGCTCAATACCTCTATTTTACCTTCACCCTTCTCTACATCTCCTCACTGGTTCTTTGCCTTTAGTTTGCTTGCTCTTTTCTAGTTCTGTTTTCTTATGTTGTATTCTCTATGTCTTTCCGTGGATATAGAGATGATCATTTCAATTTTAAGTTTGATTCTCATGCAAGGAATGCTAGGAATTCTTCTTATCCTGTTAGACAATGGCAACATCGTTTGGTTGGTTGTTTTTTAACAAAAATGAACAAAAACTCTTTTTATTTAAGAAATGCTTTAAGATATAGATGGGGGTTTGATTTAACATTTTTCTTAGTTTTCGTAGTAGTAATTAAGATTCGTTCTCTCAGACTTGCGAAGATTAAATTTAAAGGTCTAATGAAAATAATAAACAAAGGCGAGAGTTACTGGGCCTAGGATTCCACCGAATTCATATCAATAGGTTCAATTTATTTATTCTCAACAATTAAAGCTCAATAAACAAAATAACACCGACTCTTATTTTTGCCAAGGTAGACTCTCAAAAGATTAATTGTATCCCCTAAGCATAGATTATCTAAACAAAGCATAACCTATCTAATTGAATAACAACCAATTTAATCAAATCATAGTTCTATTCAAAATAATGCAAAAGTCAAATAGAAAATAAAATAAATTCACCCATGTGTGAAGTTCGGCTTCCTCCGTCGACCCAGTGTTGGGGTTTAGTTCATCACGTCGAAAACACACTTAAAATATTTATTCATGGCTCAAAAGTGTTTGCAAATGATGAAAAGGATAAAAATCAAATAAACCAGGAATTTACAACAGCTGAGAAGTGTTGCAATCCTCTGTTACAGTATGCGATAAAACAAAAGTGCTGTAGTCACTGTTCAACGGTCGCTGGAAAGCCTGTTGCAAAACCGGGAATAAACCACGGTTTATTAACGACAGGCTTTCTCAGCCTTATGTTCTTGGTGTTCTTGGAACAGCAGCAGCAGAAATTTCTGCAATTTGATTCTCCCGTTTCTGTTACCTCCCCAGACTCTCTATATCCTTCTCAGCTTCCCCATCATAGTATTTATACTCCACAGGACATCAAATCAGGCGAGTTAATACCCATTATCTTCTTTCCCTTTTTCACTGCAAATTACGAAGATTTTTTATTCTCCTTTCCTCATCCGCTACACCAAAACATGATGTCAAATATCTTTCAACCAATGTAGAGTAAACTCCCAGGATATTATCTCCTCCAATAAATCTTTGAATTAACTTCAAATATTCGTTCCTTTCTTTGACATAAAGTTACGATATTCTCACTGATTCTTTCTTCTCTTACGCGTCAAATATCTTCACGAGAATCTCGCCAATAACTCCGAAAATCAAACGAAATAACGAGTTAATCGTTTTCCATGTTTATAAAAATCACGTGAGATCTTTCCTCTTATTTCCAAATTAACTCTATTACCTTTCCTGTTTTAGTCGAACAGGATAATATCAATCCAAACTTTTGAAAATCCTTTGAATATCTCGCCCAAAAATCTTCCTAGGAAATAACGCAGGTAACTCCGAGACTTGTCACTGTTTTTCTTCCACCATTTTTCCCGCAAAACTGAATGTTCAAACGGAGAAGAAGGTCCCCCCTTATCCTGTGTGCTGAAGTGTGAATAGCAACATGTGTTAATTAGTAAATAGGGTACCCCTTAGCAACTGGCGCCCCTTAGTAATTGAGGTGCCCCTTAACCAAGTTTGAAAGTCCGAATAACACTTGTCCTCCGGTTGCAAATAACAATTTTTCAAGCCAAATCTCCACAAGAGCTTATTCTTCTAAAAATAACGAAAACAAGTTTATTAGAGAAATAATGAGTCCTAGCTAATGTAATTATGGGTGAAAATGTGTCGCACTTTCGTGCTTATCAGGGTTGTCTGGTGAACTCTCTGTTAGCAAACTTGGTAGAGGTTTCTACTTGATTAAGTTTGAATCTAGTTATGAAATGTTTGATGTTATAAGGCAAGGAACTAGGGTGATTTGTGGAGACACCTTCTTATTTCAAATTTGCAATTTCACTTCTCTCCCTGAAAACTTTGATATCTCTACTGAAGTTTTTGAGTTAACCCTCCACAAACTTTACCCTGAGCAAACTAGAATCCCTAATGTAATAAGTAACACTCTTGATTTTGGAGAACTCATAGCTTTTGACGACCCCATTCACTACTTCAATGGTTACAGCATCATCAGAATAAGGCTCAGAATAGATATCTCCCAACCTCTTCAATTTGGCACCTTTGCTCCTAATGATAGGCAAGGAGTCAACTGGATTGATTTTGTGTTTCAAGAACTTCCTAGGTTATTCTGCAGCTTCTGCCATAGATTAGGGCATGTTCAACAAGATTGCATTGAAGTATTCTTCCTCAACCATCAAGAATTGCTGCCTCAAGTTCCTCCTCAACCTGCTCTGCAAGCTCTGGGGCCTCTTATAGAACCAGATTACGATGATGACTATCATGAAGAGATGCTGCATAATGTGGACATTGATGCCCCTGACTCAGATTGGAGCGATTGGAATTTTCCCCTTTTTGGCTCCCCTATCTCATCCGATCAAAACAATTCTGCTGTTTCGTTCCATATTGGTGAGGGCTATTAACAAGATGGGTTTCATTCCGACTCCTCAGATTCTTCAAGAACCATCTCTGCAGCTTGGTTAGTAGAAGAAAACCGCATCTTTGAAGATTTCCTCTCAGAGCAAATATATGTGCCTCCCCCGCAGCCTTCTGAAGAGCAGCCGCCATTCAGTCCTTCAATCTTCCTTGTATCTGACATTGAAGAATCGGAACTCTACTCAGATCCTGACATGCCAAGTCCAGCCATCAAGAGACTCAATCCAGAGCAGCAAACTTACCTTCAAAATGCTGGAAATGGATCTTCATTGGTAACAAATTCTGCAAGGAAAGTCACTTCCGAAGAATATGAACAATGGACCAGCGTCTATCAACCTGCTAAAAGATTCAAGCCTGGCACTTCAGCTTAACCTAACTGTGCTACATCTATCAACTCCACTGTGTGCTCCTGCAGCACTACATACTTTGATGAAAATTCATCTCAACCAGCACCTCTTGCAACACCTGCAGAATCCAAGTAATGACAACACCATCATCATCTAAAACTCAGCCACATTTATGCAACAAAGACTCATCTGAAGGGCCGGTGGATATATCTTTCATCCTACTTCTTTTTTGGTTTCACCCCTGTTAATAATCCATCTAGCTATGTTTAATAATTTGCTTATTACCTCAGTTAATATCTAGGTTGAGATGGTGCTTACCTCCTTTTGCTTGCTCATTATGTGTGTAATATATATATATGTAGTAACCTGTATGCATCTATTAAGCCTTCTTTATAATGTTATATAGATTTTAATCTTTGCTCTTTCTTTAAGTTAAACTCTATTTTTCGATCTTAATTTTCTTTGATTATCTTCAACTATGTTTGCTTTGGAATGGTTCTCGCTTTAATTCGGTTTAGCTCTTTTCCTAAATTAGGTTGAAAACTCTAATCTTAGCCTTCGTTGTTCACCTGTGGTTATCTCTTCTTTACTTTGTTTTCCCTTAAGTCTTCTTAAATTCTCAGTTACTTACTTAGCAATGTTTTCTCTTTAAGAGTAAAACTTTAATCTCTGCATTTTCTAAGGCAAATTTGAACTGCTATTTTGCTCTTCTGAACAAATCAAGAAACAATCTGAACTGAGATTTTCTTTTAGCACTTCATTTTTTATTCTATTATTTGTGAATTGATTGTGCCTACTCTCCTGTTCTGCACTTGTACTGATTGTTTGTGCTTTCAGACCCTCCCTTCCTTTTCATTCCCTACAATCTATTTAAGTTGTTCTCATCTTCTGTAACTTCTATATTTTCCCTTAAGCAACCTTCTTCACCTTATTTTAAAAATCCCTGAATTTGCCTTTCTATGACCCTGTTGAATTTCTAATCTTCTCGTTGTATCTTTAAAACCTTCACATTTTATTGGTCACCAATTCTAAAATTTTCTCATTATCCTTTGGTTCTCTTCTTTTCAAATTCATCTCTTCTTTGCTTGCTCTTTGCTTACTCTTCTTTTGTTGTTCATCTCAATAATTCCCTCTTTGTTGCATCCTCCTTTTCCTTCTTAGCTACATAACCCCTTCACCTGTTTTTTCAATTTTGCAGGCCTCTCATCCTTAAAATAGCCCATTAAAACCTTATTTCCCTTTTCCCTCTTAAAACTTCCCCCATTTAATCACCTTAAACAAAGCCCACTTGAACCAAAATATCAATTCCCAAAATGACTATTCTAGCTTGGAATTGTCAAGGAATAAACCTACCATATTCGATTCAACATTTAAAAGGATTGGTCTCTCTTCATAAACCTAACATTTTATTTCTTTCTGAAACATTAGCTAATGACCAACACATAAGGAGATTATCACAAACCCTACAGTTCAATAATTATTTCTCGGTCCCAAAAGTTGGAAGGCGAGGCGGATTATGTATGATGTGGAAAGACAACCTAAATATCCAAATTCTATTCCACTCTCAAAATTACATTCATACAAAAGTTACACCTCCACCCCCAGATCAACCATGGTTTTGCATAGGTATCTATGGGCCACCGAATCCAGATACAAGGAAAACTCTGTGGCAGGAATTTCCAACAATCTTTAGCAACTTCAATTCTTCCATCCCTTGGCTATTGCTAGGGGACTTCAACGATGTCTTAGATCAATCAGAAAAAAAAAGGAGGAAGGAAAGTAACATATGCTCAATCTCAACCTCTTCTCACTCTCATGGATCAAATGGGTTTTATAGATCTGGGATTCCGAGGAGATCCTTACACCTGGACAAACAACCAAATGGGGCAGGATAACATCCTCGAAAGATTAGACAGAGCTTTAGCAAACCATATCTGGCGAACGGCGAACCCACATGCGGCAATCACTCATCTTCCGAGAATAGCATCTGATCACGCCCCAATTCTATTATAAAGGAAAGCGATAGATTGGCAAGGAACAAAAAACTACAAATTTGAACACCTATGGCTCTCTCATCCTCAACTCAAGCAAATAGTCGAAACGGCATGGGAGCAACAACAAGATACTGAACCTACCCTAGACCTCCAACTAAAACTCATAACAACCGGACAAACCCTATTAGAATGGAACAAACAAACCTTTGGCCACCTACCAACTATGATCAAGAAATCAACAACCAAGATAAAACACGCACAACATCAATGTGCAACCCAATCGGGCTCTGACCTGGAACTCTGGCTAAATCAAGAAAAACAACTAAGAATAGACCATGTAGAACTCTTACAATGCCATGCGACATACTGGCAACAAAGATCTAGAATTCAATGGTTACAATCTGGAGATCCCAACACAACCTTCTTCCATACTAAAGCTACCATCCACAGAGCCTGTAACAATATACAGCAATTACAAGACCCACAAAACAACTGGATTAACAAAAAGGAAGATATTGTTCAACTCATTCTAGATCACTATGCTCAACAATATACGCCCCCCCCCCTACAAGGATCGACGAAGACCTCTTCACAAATATCAGACCAAGATTAACTCCCATACAATCAGATCTACTCACAAAAGAAGTAACTACGACGGAAATCAAACAAGCACTCTTCTCCATTAATTCAGAAAGTGTTCCGGGTCCAGACGGCTATACAAGTAAGTTTTTCAAAAATTTTTGGGAAACAACTCATCACCAATTGATAGCAATGGTTCGAAGTTTTTTTAATAACCTAAATATTCACCCTCTAATGAATCACACAAACATAACACTAATACCTAAAATCGATCATCCATCAAAACCATCTCAGTTCAGACCCATAGCACTCTGTAACGTCACTTATAAAATCATCTCAAAAATTCTAGTCAATCGTATTAGGCCACTTCTCCCTTTCTTAATAAGCCCTTACCAAAGTGCTTTTGTCCCACAAAGATCAATACATGATAACATAGCAATTGCTGGAGAACTCTTCCATCATATCAAAACCTCTAACCAAACCAAAGATCCAAAAATAGCTCTCAAACTTGATATCCAAAAAGCCTATGATAGCTTAGATTGGGGATTCATCAAAACGTCCTTTACAAAACTTGGATTTCCATCAACCTTTATAGACTACATAATGCTATGCGTTACAACAATTACATACTCAATCAACATCAATGGTACACCCCATGGCTACATCACCCCAACTAGAGGTATCAGACAAGGAGATCCGCTATCTTCTTATATTTTCATTATATGCGCTGAAATCCTATCTACAAATCTAGGAAACCTACAAAACCAAAAATCTGTTCAGGGACTCAACATATCCAAAAAATCTCCATCCATTATTCATTTAATGTATGCAGATGACTTACTAATAACATATAAAGCTTCCTATCAAAGTAACCAAAACCTTAAAAACCTTCTGCACTCCTATAGCACATCTGCAGGACAGATAATCAATACATCCAAATCAGTAATCATCCATCACCCAACACTAGATCCGGCCAAAATAAACGAAATTCAACAATTCTTTAATATGCATGCTACTTCAAAACCTCCAATTTATCTAGGAGTCCAATTCAAACAAGGAAGGGCTTCCAACCAAACCTTTGCACCCCTACTACAAAGATTAGCCCGAAAAGCCAAAGGTTGGATGACAAAATGCTTAACTCCAGCCGGAAGACTCACTCTCATCAAAACCTCCCTAATTCCCACCTCAAACCACATTATGCAAACACAAAATCTACCCAGCAATATTCATAAACAAATTGATCGCATCACCAGGAATATTTCTGGGGACACGAATCAACCATTAAAAAACTTCATCATGTAGGATGGGATAGAATAACAAAACCAATTTCCGAAGGAGGATTAGGAATAAGAAAGAGCAGTGACCATAATAAGGCACTACTCATGAAGAGAATCTGGAATCTACATGAACAACCTAACTCTATCTGCGGAAGTCTCTTCAGTGCAAAATATCTCAATCAGCAACCAATCCTACATGGCATTAACTCCATACCATCCTCCTCCAGTCCTCAATGGAGACAACTAGCAACAATTGTCCCCACCATGCAGCAATTAATATTCCACCGTATTGGTAATGGTTTATCAACTCCGATAGAAGCCAACTGGATTCCACATTCAACAAACATAGATCAATCACAATACTACCCAATAGGAATGGTAGCAGATATCATAGACCCAATTTCACACTCATGGAATCACGAAAAATTAAGCCTCCTTCCCAATACCATAACCCAAAAAATAATGAACATCCACCTACCCCAGGATGCCCCTCAGGACAAAATAATCTGGCCACATTCAAAATCTGGAAAATACACAACCTCATCGGGATACAAATGTCTAACCCATGATCAACCAACTCACATTCCTCTATCACCCACCAAATTCTTATGGACTTTACCATGTCCACCAAAAATTCGGCTTTTCCTGTGGAAAGCCATCAATGAAGGATTACCAACCTTCTCTCTCTTACACCACATCTATCTGACCAACTCAGACATATGCCCTAGATGCAACACTAATCCAGAATCATCCAGTCACCTTCTAATTCACTGCCCAACGGCAACCACATCTTGGAGCACCTTACTCACTCAACTATCAACTTCATCAAACACCAAACCCCACACCACTTTCACAATTTCGCCTCAGACGACCATATCACAAATCCTGCAACAACCTTCTTCAACTTCTGTAACCTCCTCTTTCTGTTTTCTATTTTGGACCTTATGGCTAGCTAGGAATAACCTAATATACCAACATAAGCAAACAACCTCAGAAGAAATCCTAGCTTGGGCACAAAAACTACATCAAGAATTCTACGGAGCAATACACTCTTCACCACCAATCATACCGGGAGATGCACCATTATTCAACCATCCTACGAGAGACAAAAGAATATCAACAATATCGATAGGATGGTCTATCCCACAAATCAATTGGATTAAGATTAATACAGATGGAGCGACTAGTGGTCACCCGGATTTGCGGGGGCGGGATTTATATGCGAGAGATTCTCGACGCACGAAGTATATTGGCTCTATCTCAACCACTAGGAATCACGATGCCTTAACCTGCAGAAACACAGGCTCTGCTATTAGCATCAAGAACAAACAATAGAAAGACAATGGCCAAGAGTTCTCTTTGAAACAGATTCAGAGAACCTTCTGGGATTCATCAACTCCTCTACTCCACCACCTTGGCACATATCGGGAATGATAGAGGAAATAAAGATCAAATTTCGACAAATCCCACATTCGTCTATTCAACACAACTACATGGAAGGAAATCAAGCAGCAGACGGGTTAGCCAACCATGCAGCAGATGGAAGTCAAACAGGAAATTTCATGTAACCTAACTTCTATTATTTATTTTCATGCTTCAAAAAAAAAAAAAAAAAAAAAGCTAATACTTTTTAGATCTCTGGCCGTTCAACTATATGTACATTTCATAGATAATGAACACACTCAAATCCGGGTAAGGCAAAATTGCCATTTCAACACACTAAAACAGAGACGTGTCACAATTGCTGTCGCCTCATTATCATTGAGTTGATCGGATGGATATAAGCAAATGGGAGAATATTTTATATTTAAAATCAAATAAGGTCAAATGTGTCATTTGATCAACCCATGATATCTCATATGCCGAGATTTTGACTGGTCAAGGTTGAGATATTGACTACTTAACTTTCATGGATGAAAATTTGGGCAGCTGGGACATATTGCCGAGAACTGGAATTTCGGGCTATATTCCCAAGATGACAATGGATTTTAGGGCATATTCCCAATTTTTCCTATTATTTTGTCATATATCTTTATAAGGAACAACAAACATTCAAAATAATTATATTAGTTTCAAATTTTTGTATCTAAAGATCTGGGAACTTCGAGTACTCCAAAAAATAATATATTTCAATTGGAAATGTGTGACTAGTTAATAGTTATAATACAACTTGAAACAAAGGCAAGACTTCCATCCATAATCTCTGATGTTAATCGTATATGTAATTGTTGTAATAAACCAAATGATGAGAAGATATATATACTTCAGTTTACTGTTGAATTGCCCTTTCTTAAGAGCTACTTGGTATACTATATGTCAGAGGGAGCTCATTTTTCCGTCAAAATTATATATGATGTATGCTACTTGGTTTGAGTCGTGGATAAAGAACCGTTGGGGACCAAGTGATGAAGCTCCATTGCTAGGTGCAATTTCACCCTTGAAAACAAAAGTTCAAGATTTCAATTAAGCATAATCACAGTTCCCGTATAAACAAAAACCATCAGTCATGCACTTGTTGTTACACCTCCCACAATGCCTCTTGTCATAGGATAGATTGACACACTTTCCGCTACAACATGTCTCAGTATAGAATTTGCATTTGCTCTTACACGCGCCACAGTTGTCAGGATCTGATATTAAGTCGACACACTTATTATTACAACAAGTGGATCCAGGACTTCCTTCGGCCAAACAAACATATTCGTTCTTGTTACAATGTGATGCAGCTCTTGGGTTTCGAGGTTTCACTTCTTCCTTGAGGAAACGACTTATGCGTTTGGCTTTCGGAGTACTAGTTGATAATAATGATTCATATTCTTCGACCCCGCTTGGCAAAGAGGAAGTTTTTGATGAAACAGTTACTTCTTCTCCTTGAGGATCTCTTACTAATTGTTTCTCTCCCCCTAGATGGACAGTTGCGATTGTCAAAGCTATTGTGACAGCCATGATTATAGCAATAGTAAAGAATGTGTTCTTGTTCACTGCCATGATAAATGAATAGTAATAACAGAAAGAAGGGGACAGTTTGTGTAGTAGGACTAGAAAGGAGAAGCGTAGAAGAAGAGGGTGATTAAGATCGTAACTATGACTTCACAACTTTGTGAAGAGGGTGTTCCGTGTAGTAAAGACGTGGGCTAAAGTTATTTATATAGTGATCACAAGGATGTGAAAACTGAGAAATGCAATGTAAAGGTTTGACTTGGGGGAAAATAGTGAGAAAAGTTGGAAGCCCATGAAATGTTGCGAAGGGTGTGGTACAATTCTAGGACTAATATTTTGTTTATGCATTTGAAAATTCAATTGACAAATGTGAGAATACTTTTGATTCAAGTAAAGCATTTGATGAATCAAATACCGAGTGTCTACATTTTGACACAAAGAGTTTGTACATGAATGATAAACAAATATTTTTAGCGTGTTTTTGTTATTGAACCACTAGGTACGATGAGTAAACTAGAGGTGACCCTATATGTGGTATAACATATTAGGGCATGAACAGGTCCCGTGGGTTCACTGGCCACTAGCAAAGGAACGTGCCTTCTGAGCTAGCGATCATGAACCATACAGAAATGTTAAGAAATCATTTTTTATTTAGAGATTTCAAAGGTGTAGCTCTACGCCTTCACAAAATCACGATATCTTCTTCTCATTTCTATCGTCCAAACTCCAAACTATCAGGAATACCGGGAATTTTGAAGTGTAAGTTAACTAACATTCACGAATAGCAGTTTATTACGTCTGTAAGTCAACTAGGTACTGTTACGAACAGTTGAAGACTAAACAAATGTTGACCACTTATAGATCTCCACATTCATTTTTACCCATCTTAAATCTTGAAGTGCACTACCTCTCCGAGGGATTCAAGCTGTAATCTGTACTTGATATTCCGTGTCTCTAGTCTCTAGCCGCTTCTTATAGAGACGTAAATGTATGACTTTTAGAATTTGTTGAAATTCTGATTGAGTGAACGTGTTTGTGTTCCTAACACTTTTAGTAAGAAGATTGACCGAAACCAATTAGTATTAAGGGCATATTTTAATTGCATTAGATATAGAATTATTCACAATTTTGTTCGTTAATACAAGGGTGAAACCGTGAAAGTCCAAATATCGGAAATGTATCTTTGTGAAGTTTTTCTTAGCACATTTGTGTGATAAATTTTTGATGGAGGCGCTTTTTGATGGGTATTGGGGACAAATGATATGTTGGTACGTGTTTTTCCTATTAATTGTTTTAACAAATTTTGTTACCAAAAATATAAGGGTTATTTAACGTTTGGTACCCAGCAAATGTCCAGTACTTAGTTTTGGTACCCAATATTTGAAATATTAAGGGTTGGTACCTTGACCACAGTTGACTGTCAATGACTTTGATTAACCAATTTTTATTTTATTATCTCTAGTTATTATGAAAAATTCATTAGAAATTTACAAATATATCCCTATTAAAGCACTAAATCATCAAATTATCTTTTTCATATTCGTTGACGGAACAAAATGCAGAAACCTCTACCCGATCCATTATTAACGGCAACAAGTCACTAATATCGCCTGAGTTTTCTACCTCAAATTCTCTCCATCTACTCCTGCAATTTCGAAATAGGTAAAGACCCAAGTTTCCCAACCCGATAACTCTCAATCTCTCGACATCCATCAACTAACTCGCAATCATCTTGGTTGATATCCTTGTTGTTTTCTTGGGCTTAAATTCCTTCCTTCTTGATTTGAAACTGACTCGCAATCTTTTACTTCCTTATAAATTTAAAACACCTCTCATAATCCTTGGCAATCACCCACAAGATCTATGGCTCGCATCTGCACAAAGCTTGCGCATAACTGGATGGGGACTTCTGTCGAGCAGCTGATTATGCACAACCTGGTAATCTTGATGTACGACAAAGAAATATCTTCTCAAATTCCCTACAATTCAAATCCATACAAAACCCACATTCCCAATTCTTTCAAATCAAATTTTTAATTTCATCTATTCAACACCCTCAGAATGATGGCACTCTCACTTCCATTCTTCCTTGTAATCTCCGGCTTCAAACTCCATATCCTTCTTATATGAAATAATATCCTAACCCATCTCTCCGGCTTCAACTTCTTGTATAAATCCTCGACTGATTTCTTAGTGATTAGTCTTTCTGAAATTCTATAATCACCAGTAATCATCCATTCATACTCTTCTTTACAAGTTCAACCAATTCCACCACTATCGAATCAATTAAGGACATAGAGATCGTAGAGAAATGCAAAAGAGAAGAATTAAAACCCCCAATCTAGAAAATCCCTACCCTCATTCGGAAATCAATTTCAAAAATCATATTCAAGCTAAGAAATGAAAACACCTAACAATCCTAGTAATCGAATTCAAGATCAAAAAATAAAAGCCCTTACGCAGAAATCAATATTTCCAACTCTTTCTCAAATGATTTCTCAGTATTACTCTTTACTTTCATTTTGATTTTCTTTCTTATGAGCAAAAGGATCTCTTCGTGTTCTCCACCAATGCCAGTTCTTGATAATGATGAAAGAACAAATACCATACTGATAAAGGAGACGAGGTTGTGAGGAAGGGTAAATATTCGGAAAACTTTTTCTTTTTAGTACTAAAATTATATTTATTGAAAGAAAATAATAAACAAGCAGGTCAAAGCATGGTTGTTGACAGTCAACGTTTGGTCAAGGTACCAACCCTTAATATTTCAATTATTGGGTACCAAAGCTAGGTGTTGGACATTTGCTGGGTACCAAACGTTAAATAACCCAAAATATAAAAGATAATTATTTTTATTTTTGAAAAATACGCTATTTTTATATTTGTGGAAACAAAATATGTTGGAATTTAATAGGAAAAACACTTGTGAACATATCATTTATCGCCCATGCCCCTATCAATAAACGCCACAATCAAAATAAAAATCTCATTTTATGATCCCAACCAGTTTACTTATCCCGTTAAGATCCACTTTATTTTTGGAACTTTATAGTTAAGTAGATCAGAAAAATTGTGCTCAAAAGACCACAATAACTACATACTCTTTTAACGAAGAAGGGACCAAATTTCCAAACTAATTATGAATAGTTTATTATGTACACAAGCACATATTATACATGTAAGGGCTCACAACCCCTTGTCAATGCTAGCGAGTGTACATCATAAGGACTTGATGGTTACTGTGCATCATCAATAGGATCAATGCAGAGCATCCTATACCTCATGGTCTCGCAAAGGCTATCATCAAAGGTTATAGATGATGTCTAAGGAATGGTTATGAGTATCAACCTACCTTTAACTGCTTCGGGATATGCAATATTAAACGCATCTTCACTTATTCATTTTAGACTCACTATTGGTCAACCATTATTTGCATACCAGTTGGTAACTAGATATAAGCCGGACATTTGTGTTCTTACGCATTTTTGGTTGCACCATATATATGCCATTACGAGTCCACATCGTACTATGATGGATCCTCAAAATGATTAAGTGACTATGTTGGACAAGAATTTCCAACAATTATCCGAAGTTTAAACCTTTTGACAGGCGATCTCTCAACCTTTGATTTGCGGATAGTCACTCTAATGAGATAGGCTTTCCGTTGTTAGGGGAGAAAGAAAAAAGCGTTTTCCGAGGGAACGACATGGAATGTCGTGGTGTATTACCATTTTGTCTCATATAGACTCATATACTCCACAAATGGAAATGTGAAGTGAAAAGGGATTATCGATTTTCAGAATGTACACTGATATCGCTAAATTGACAAGATCACACATACCAACTGCAAATGTGCATGTAAGGTTTGAAAAAAAATCCTTAGTAAAGGATATGCACCGTAAACTGAGGTGTTACAACTACACTTGGTGGAAGTGTGGTTGAGGTCGTGGCTCCATGAAGGAAGATGGAAGACCACTTGGTTAGATCAATTAATGCTCACCTAGAAAGGAATTAGGTGAGTAAGGCACAACCTAATTATTCATATGATCTGAAATCATCTCATAATATTGTCTCTAAATATGTCCATTAATCAAACTGGAGGACTCTTCGAAGTTTTAAATGATTCTAGAGAACAATGAAATCCTAATGGGTTATGGGAATGCACATGAGTCAGTGGAAGGATCATGCATGCACAGTGATGATATAATTCATAAATAGGTGCTCTAGAAGTAGAGCACAATGAGATCGAACCATGATTTATTTTGATTAGTATCAAACAAAGAGCATATTTGGCATATGCAATCCAGGTAGAACTTTGTTCTTTGACAAATATACAGTTATATAGTGTGGTGGTGCTAACCAACTAAGTGTAAAGCATGTGGGGGCATATATGGATATTTGTCACAACGTGTGGTGAGAAGAATGGGGTCTTAAAGTATAAAGACTAACCTTGTGGCGTGAGGTTTCTCATAAACCCCTGGATCGCTTACTCCTTTGAACATCATAATGTTATGTTAATTAGTTTTCTTGGTAGTTTCAAAAGAACTTGAAACGCATTAGATGTGTTTATATCTCTGGAGATTTAGACTAAGATATTTGCAAAAGTGCATGATCACCTTTTGCTTCCCAATTAAAATGACTATAAACCACGGAGTGTGTTTGCAGTTACACTAGAACACTCACTTATTGATTCAAACCATCAGGCGGATGTGGTACACCCGTCTAAGTGACTATTTAACTGGGAAAGGATAAACAAATAAGGTTTTGTTCCTTAGAAAGAAATTCATGATTCATAATTGTAGTTGTTTATGTCGATGGTATGAACATGATAAGTACTCTTGATGGAATAAGAGATATTACAAGATACTTGAAATCCTAATTTGAGGTGAGAACATTGGGAAATCTCGACCTTATCTATGTTCTAAACTATAAAACTGAGTTTGTGGTATATTAATCCACCAGTTTGCATATGTCCATTGTCAGGCAATTTAACAAGGACATGCATATTTCTAGCACTCCCATGATTAGTCGAGTTTCAAATGTACATGAATGACCATTTCATCTAAAGGAATATGAAGAAGATGTGTCGGGAGATGAAATTCCCATATCTTAGTGCAACAGACGCATTATTATACTTACATATTGTACACTCGACAAAGTACAACATCCTCAGTTGAACTTATTAGCTAGATATAGATCAGCGCCAACGCAGTGTCATTGGAATGGTACATGGAATGTAATCATATACCTAAAGGAAACCTTTAACATGTGTTAGTTTATCCCTACAATGATGTGAAAAGGTTTGCTAACGAAACTGCAATCCGAACAGTTGTTGATTATGAAGGAAAAGTAAGCTACATTCCCATGAAAGTAATCATGGGGAGACGTGGTAGACTTATTTATTAAACATTACCTAAATTCACTTTCGTAAAGAACATGACTAAAGGAATTGTACATAAAATCTCTTGAATGGAAACTGGGGGAGATGCCGACATTAGAGGGATCTAAGGATATGATGTCGGCATATTTTACTTCGAAATGTGAAGGTTTGTTGTACTCTTTTTCCCTTCGATCGAGATTATTTTTTCCTACAAGGTTTTTTTTACTCGGCAAGGTTTTTAGCGAGACAACGATAACAACACTAGGTATATGTTGAACTTGAAGACCAAAAAGACGCGTTGATATTACTGAAATATCTGAATCATATAAGTGATACACAATGGTATGTTGAGTGTTATAAGTTCTACAATCAACAATAGTAGTGTCTTGCAAACACTTTACATCAGCCAAGTAGTCTGATGAAAATGTGGCAGACTTATTAACTAAATCCACACGTGAAAAGTATAGGACAAATAAAATTGTCCTAAATCTGTTGATTGCGCAAGACTAAAGAAATCGCCTGGCATCAGGGGGAGCATCTAACGGTGTGTTGAACTCTTTCTTTTTCCCTCACTGAGATTATTTTTTCCCATATGGTTTTGTTACTCGGTAAAGTTTTCAATGAGACAACAACAAACATCGACAATGTAATTTTCCAACTATCGTCTTTCCCATAGGGATTTTTTGTCTTAAGAGTTATGAAGTAACAAGTCAACTTCAGCGGAGCAAAGTGTTGATACATGAAAATAACCAATCCTAAAATAGATGGCCCCTTAACCTATCAAGGGTCCCCTCTTAGGATGGAGAGACTAGGGGACTAGGCCTAACCCACTAGGATGGGATAGTTCTAGTACATCCAAGACCACATTAAGTTGGTTGGGCTTCAGCCCAAGAGGAAAGCCTCTTAGGGTTTGGTATTAACTTAAGGAAAGGGAAATGGTAGTTTAGTAATATGTTAATCTTATGGGCACTTATTCATAAGATGGTCATTATAAAAGGGGAAAGAGGGCACACTTATTGAGATATCATTAACCCACCATTACTTCCCATAAACCTCTCTACTCCTTGGGAGTACTTTATATGATTAGGGCTAGTTCCTCCTTCCCACGTTTTACCCTAGCAACATTGCGACCACAGTGGGAGGTTCTTAGCTTCTTTTCCAGCATGATACTCCAAAGTGCAAGCCAGGAAGTACCAGTGGTCGGTTGTCAGCCGACACAAAAATAAATTACACTTTCTTACTACTCAAAATATATAATGAAGCAAGGTCAAGAAAGGATCGTTCCCACAGAGAGGTCTTAGTTGTCAATATGTTTCGGTATCTTATAAGTAACACGGGGGGTTTTCTGATTTTTATAAACGAAAATAAAATAAAAGCAAAACAATAAAAAGTAAACACACAAATCAAGGATGAGAAAGTATTGGTCATGGATTTCGTCTTCAATCACAAACATGTTTTCTACACAATAATTAGAATTGATATTTTAATCTCAACTTTTATCAAAGGCCCTAGAATACCTTGATCGCAAGAATATCCCGCTAATCTCCTCTTGTCATCAACAAACACATTAAAAGATGCGAATATGAATTCTATCTAAAAGAACAACCTAACGTGTAAAAGCACTAATCCGATTTAACAAAGGTTATGGTTCACATAAGATCATAAGAATATATCACTACAAACTATAATCATATTTATGCTACTTCAAATCAGGAATTATCACTTTTGCGTATAATAACCCTAATCTAGCAAAAGACATGCATGTGAGTTCTACCAATTTGCAACTTGACAAAACAAACATTCAATCATATGACAATATTAATGGTGAATCATAAACGATAATATGAGAGAAAACTAATTTATTGAACAAAAACTCATGTTTGGAAATCCAACTAATCTATAACCAAAAGAAAACTCTAGCTCATATTCATGGAGTTCATAACAAGAATAAAGAGAAAAGGTTTCATGTTGTAAACCCTAGAAAAAAAAAGTAGAGGCAAAGATTATATGATATATATAGGTTTTGAGAAAGACTTTTCTATTTATATGCTTCTCCCATTCCAAAAGGATACTCTTTCCAATATTAGGTCAAATCTTCTCAAAACCCATCTCCAATTAGTCCACCAAGCCCATGTGTGGAAAATAAGTCTCTGGAAATTCTGGGTCCAACACCGGGTCGTCGGATTGCTGACGCCATCACCGGAATCCGGTCTCCGGAATCCGGTCACCGTGAAACTATCTCCAGCCGCTTTTGTCATCGGAACCTGTCGCCATCAAGTGTGTACTCCCAGCAACTCATCTCTGCTTCTCTATAGTTCATACATTCACAAAAACCATCTAACCCAACTTCTCATTTCTTGCGAAAACGTACCTAAAAGCGCGACTCGTAGCTCATATATCCGACTGTCGACTCTTGCATCTGACTCGAACCCCCTTCATGATTCAGTGGAACATTATGATTCATACTTTAACTTCCGAAATCCGACAACCGGAAGTAGCACCACCGGCTCGCCATTCTCGCTCACTTTTCGCACAGTTTCTGCAGCTTTCATTCCATCCTCAGGCCTGCAAATTCTCCTAGCATTCATCTAACTTCTCAGGCCATTCATCCTTGCGCATTCAACACCTCAGCTCCAGAACAATTCAACTCATTCATCCATCATTTCTCCCATGTGTAGTTCAATCTTCATCTGCTTCACATCAAACCACCAGTGCCATTCAATTCCATTACCATTACCAGCCTGAGCTGCTTCTTGCGCACCTATCTCTACTAGCTCACAGCATCAATTACTCAATTCTGTAACATAACCTAACTGCAACCTAGCAATTTCACCACTCTCCATACCTGTCTCCAAGCCACCAGCACCAACTGTAGCTCCAGCTATATTCATCTCAGCCAACACATCCTCTAAATTCTGTTTTCTGCAATTCCGCCAACACTATTCCATTACCTACAATGGCGGCAATTAATTCTTGGATACCAACATTACCAGAGCAGCGCAACTCGAGCCATTCCTTCTCAACAACTGTGTCACAGCCATATCTTCTGCATCTCTTCCTGCCAAATGCTAATTCATCTCTCCACTGCAGCATCACCAGAAACACACTACCTGAGACCTAAGCATAACCATTACAACAATTCAATACTGCCGCCATCATGACACCACCATGCATCACCGGCTATCAATAATGGCAGCAGCTCCATTCAAGCTCTGTCCGTATGAAATAAGGACTTTAACCCTTGCTGAGAACCCATCGAACCTTAACTTAACCGATGGCAACGAGTCTGCGGGTCGACAGCCACTGGAACTTGTCTTCCAGCAGGTGTACATATTGCCTAGTCTTTGTTAAGCCCGATACACCTTATGGGCTAAGCAGCTCACATCTATAACGCCAAGAGAATATGAATTCTCTTTTAACTCCAGTTCTAGTACCTGCTACCTGCTCACATGAGATTTAACCGTGCAAATTGATGCCATCCATTTCAGCGCCTTTTTTCTTCTCGAGCTCCACTGTCTCTCATAACAGCAATCACAGTTTACTATCATCTCAGTTCGCTGCACCTTCGTAGCTCTCTTTCTTTAGTTATCATCACCATTCTGTCGACAATCACCACAGCTGCAAACTCCATGTCTAGAAACCCATTAATCTTCTTTGTAGCTCAGCTCCATCCTCCCGGATTCCATGGCAGACTCGAGCTCATCTCACTTCACCTACAACAACCCATCAACCAACGTCACAGCTGCCAACTTATTCTTTCCTGCAACACATTCTCTGTTCAACTCAACTGCGACAAATAACCAATCCCCCCTGCAATACCAGTTTCACCTTGGACCATTCATTACCTCAGTCCTGCCTTCTGATTCCACCAGTTCCTACTGTATCAGTTGCAGCTCCATAACCTGCAGCTACAGCTCCTGCAACAACCATTCCCAGCTGCTCCATCTGCTCAGTCAACTCACTCCATTGTACCCATCTTGCCAGCTGCAACCACCATCTAAAGAACTCCCATTTTCCATTCCATTCACCTTGCCTGACTGTACCCTTCCAGTTCACCACCAACTGCGGCACATTAGACTGCCAACAAACTCAGCTGATCAACTCAACAGAGACTTGGCTTCAATCAAAAGCAGCCACTCCAATTTCCGTTCATGGCTGCAACTCAACCAAACTTAAAATCACCTGATACCCATTCTCTGATTCTTCTCTTCAAGTTACAGAACCAACCCATCTTTGATTTTCGCATCAATTTCTTCATAGCAAGAACCCTAACCTAAATTCCATCGATCTATTCACAGCATCTCATATTCCATACACACCCCAGCTTCTTGACTGAAATCATTGCAAGAACAACTCAATCTCGATTCATCCTCTCATCAGCAGCCATGAAACCATCGATCTCTTCCACCATAAGCAAATCAGATCCCCTTTCTTCTCTCGATTCTAATTCATTTTCAAACCCTAACACAGACACAAATACTCTCAGTTAATCACATGTAACTGCTGCAACATCCAATTCAAGCTAAACCCATCCTTTCTTCGCGTTCTCGAATTCGAAATCATCTTCTCGGCCAACTAAACTCAGAACAAATCAGATTCACCACATTGTTTCCACCGTCTCGGATCAAATCTTCATGAACCTCTGAATCACTCTCAATCGTTGGCAAGAGTTGAGTTTTCTGAGAACCTAGCTTGTCTGAAATCTGAATACGAGCACCAAAAATCGGTTGGGTTAAAGGAGTAGAAAGTGAGCATAAATACTAGATATTAAATTAGGTGTTTTACAACACCTATCAACCAGCGGGTGGAAGACTCCCAAATACGGACCATGTTTCTATAGAAGATGTGCACGGAGAAAGTGATGATGAAATATGCTTCCGCGCAGTGGTTACTACACCCATTGTGCAAGGATCGGGAGCATCCCAGGGTGTAGGAGCGTCTCAAAAGAAAGGAGAGATTCCTAAAGAAAAAGCTACGGCTGAAGCGAGCGAGCAAGAAATGTCTGAAATGCAAGAGGAGTTAGACGCGTCTATCAAAATGCGGAAGGAACCGCGCAGGCTCCTAAAGCGAGCGAGGGAGCAAAATGTAGTAACCCCTAGAACGGTCAGTGCTAAGAATACTATCCCGGGCATGCCGGAGGACGCGATTGCGAAGTATCTAGAGACTAATTATCGGGTGATAAAGCATGATGCCTATGACTCGCCGGAGCCACCATATTCCGTGGAAGTTGCCGACTACTTATATTCGGAGGACTACACATCGCCCAAGTTTAAAACATACGGAGGAAAAGGGAACGCGCGAGAGCATATGAGTCGTTTCCTGTCAACTATGAATGCTTATGCTCAAGACGAAAGCCTTTGCATGCGGGAATTCCCAAAGTCGTTGACAGACAGTGCTTTTACCTGGTACGATAACTTGAAACCAGGAAGTTTTAGCTCATGGCCCGCCATGGTACAACTCTTCTTGAAGAAATTCTACTCTGCCCAAAAAAGGGTTACGATAATAGATTTAGGAAGGTGCACCCACCGGGTAGGAGAAGAGATCGGCAAATACATCACTCGATTTCGAGATTTTACGTTAGAATGCCACGAGGATATCTCAGAGGAGCGCTTAGTGGAAAGTTGCATCAGAGGAATGGATACTGTTTTCCGGTTCATTCTGACGAACTTCAAATTTCAAACCTTTGTGGAAGTTGAAGAGGTTGCTGCCTGGATATCAGATTGTGCGGATGTTATGAACTCTGGAGCGAGCGGACACACTTGGCAACAACATTCTGTTAACGCCACGTCTGCACCGGCTTTCAATGATTAAGGAAGTGAAAGAGGAAAATGCGGAGCTGCTTTTGGTTCTTATCGCGGAGGACAACCTGGAAAAAGGGGAGGAAGAACGGATGGAGGAAGGTTTAACCCGCCACCACCATTGCCGTGCAGTTAAGAACAGATAATAGGACTTCTGGAACAATGGGTGTCGAACAAGAAAGAAACTCTACCGCCCGTATCAGTAGAACCTACCGCGGCAGATAAGACACACGAGCGGTATTTCCACTACCACAGGAGAGTTCATCATCCGACCGTGGAATGTTATTCCCTTCGGTACATCGTGCAAAGAAAGTGAGCCAGTGGCTAGCTGGAGATAGGAGAGCAAAGTATCAAAAGCGATCCGCTTCCTCAGCATCAAGTTATGATGATTTCACACGAACCCACTGAGGGAGAAGCTTGGAGGCCTTAGGAGGATACGGAAGAAGAAGAAGTATGTGAAGTTTCTGAGACAGTGATCTTTTTGGATACGAATGGAATTTCTAGTATATTTGCTCAGACCGTTTTGGCTCAGCAGTTCTTCGATTCTCTGGGTTTTAGTGAAAACCAAGTCCGAGAAGCATCCAAAGCTATCACTGCGATTGCATCCGGAAAGGCGTAAAATCCTACACCTAAAGAGGCTATCACCTTTACGGATGAAGATATATGTTTCCCTGGAGAGCACCTTCGCCCCTTATACCTGGCAGCATTTATTAATAAACAACCCCTCAATCGAGCTTTCATAGATGGCGGAGCCTCCCTCAACCTAATTTCACTACACACACACTGGAATCCTTAGGAGTCTCTAGAACAACAATTAAGATGTGCGCGAAAACTGTGAGGGGATTTGGAGAACAGACTCAGACGGCAATTGGTATAGTACATCTGATGATGAAAATCAGACCCATCAGAGCACTTACTCCCTTCTACGTGCTTGAGGATGACACCACGTTCCATGTATTACTTGAGCGAGGATGGCTCCTGAATAACAAGGTAGTAGCATCGACGTATCATCAGTGTGTTAAGACTAATATTGGAGGAAAGCAATTCCGGATCCCAGCCACGAGCAATCCATTCGTACCGGAAGAAGCTTACATGGCTGATGCAGTTTTCTACACACAACCTGTCCTAGACCAAGGAGATCAGTCGGAGCATCTAACACCACTCCCAAAATGGGAAGACTTCCAGCCGGAAGAGCCAGCAAAGGGGAAGGCTAAGTCGATATTCAGTCCATCACGGATGGGACCTGCCACAGGAAGTAAGAGAGCAGTAACGGAAACAAAGAACATCCAGTTCAAACTCTTCTCGCGTCCGGAAGGTGGACATGTCTACCGCTTATATAAAATAGCCGAGGAAGCCTCTCATTGTCAACACGATTGTGCTATGTCATCAGCAGATGAAGAAATGGCGGACGCGACCCCAGTGATTGAAGATTCACAGGAAGAGATAGAAGTTCCTATCTCAGAGGAATAAATAATAGTGAGCTTTCCTGAGGAAAAGATGAAAGTCGACCCAACCCTTGATGTGCTAGAAGAAATAAATCTTGGCTCGGAAGACAAACCTCATTGTGTACGCATCAGTAAACACTTGAAAGAAAAGGAAAGGTCACGGATGATTAAGTTGCTCCGAGAATACCAGGACGTGTTTGCATTCACATACGATGAAATGCCCGGCCTGGATAGCAGTCTGATCGCACATAACCTCAATGTCTCACCCGAGTACAAGCCAGTTAAACATCGAAGTCGCAATTTTCCAAAAAATATCGATTTGGCTATCAAGGAAGAGGTGGAGAAGCTACTAAAAGTTAAATTCATTAAGCCAATCCAACACCCCGTATCGCTGGCTAACATCGTACTGGTAGAAAAGAAGAATGGAAACGTCTGGTGCTGTGTCGATTACCGAGATCTGAATCACGCATGCCCAAAAGATGATTTCCCGGTACCGAATATAGACGTAATGGTGAATAATACGTGAGGATACGGTATGTTTTCTTTCATGGATGGGTTTAGCGGATACAACCAAGTAAGAATGGCAGCGGAGGATGCTCATAAGACAGCTTCCCAGACGCCGTATGGAAATTTCTACTATGTTGTGATGCCATTTGGATTAAAGAACGCAGGCGCGACTTATCAACGGGCAATGGTAGCTATCTTCCATGATATGATGCATCAGGTAATGAAGGTATACATAGACGATGTCGTGGTAAAATCAAGAGCACGAGAAAATCATCTGGATCACTTAAGGCGCGTCTATAACAGATGCAGGAAGTATCACTTAAAGATTAATCCCCTCAAATGCGCTTTTGGAGTTACTTCCGGAAAATTCTTGGGATTTGTTGTTACAGACAAAGGGATACAGATCGATCCGGACAAGGTAGAAGCGATAACCACCATGAGATCGCCTACAAATGTGAAAGAATTACAAACTTTTATAGGAAGAGTATCCTATGTCCAAATATTCATCCCCGGATTGGCGCAATTGTTGTCTGCATTCTCACCCTTATTAAAAAAGAACAAACCGTACGAATGGGGAGATGATCAAGAGCGAACCTTTCAGAAGCTTAAAGAGTGTCTAATCAGTGCACAAGTCTTGTGATTGCACGTCAAAGGCAAACCCCTTTATCTATACACATCATTTACTAACGTGGCAATTGGAGCATTATTGGCTCAAGACCTCGGCAATGATCATCTTTGTCCGATCCATTATATCAGCAGAGGGTTTAGAGATGCGGAGTTCAAGTACTCGAAAGTGTAACAAGCATGCTTAGCACTCATATATGCTACACAAAAATTACGATCCTATTTGCTCGCCCATGAAACCATAGTGGTAGCAACTGCTAATCCAATAGCCTATTTAGCTACAAAACCAGTCTTGTCCGGCAGAACAGCCCGCTGGTTGCTACAGTTATCCGAATTTGAGCTAAAGTATCAGCGGTCTAAAGGAGTACGCGGGCAGGCATTTGCAGACTTGTTGGCTGCATTCTCGGGTACGGACATGATGGAGATAAATGAAGAAATACCCGGAGAAATCGCAGAGGATGAAGAAGAAGAATGATGGGTTATGTTTTTTATGGTTCATCATACGGTTCGCACGGAGGAGCCGGTGTAGTTTTTGAAATACCTACGCGGGATCTGTTATCGTTCGCCTTCAAGCTAGATTTTGAATGCAGCAACAATGTAGTTGAATATGAAGCGCTGATCCTAGGATTGCGTATGGCGTAGGAGCTTAATTTAGGAGCGATAAACATCAAAGGGGACTCCAAGCTGGTCACGAACCAGATATCAGGAGATTTTCAGGTGAAAGAACCGCATTTAGCTCCTTATCGAGCCGAGGTCCAAGAACTAATAGCAAAGAGAGGAAGCACTGTCATCGAGCATACTGGCAGAACCACTAATCGTCATGTCGATGCACTAGCGACCTTAGCAGCAAAGATGCAATTGAATGAAGTATATGAAAGAACGGTGGTGGTAAAGAAAAGGGCGTTACCGAGCACATGGAAAGAAGACGCGGCATTCGAACAAAAGGACGACTGGAGAACAGCTTATATTGAAGCCTTTACTAGGGAGGCGGATGACCAGCTTCTGCCTACTAAAATACTAAAGCAATTTGTTATGATAAAGGGAGCATTATATTTTCGAACACCCGGAGGAGCCCTATCACGTTGTGTAGGGAAGCTAGAGGCGCAAGAGTTATTGGACCGCGTCCACGAAGAATCCTGCGGACAGACAGTGAGAATTCCATTATATCGCCGCTTGCATAGGATGAGTGTATATTGGCCGAACATGGAAGTTCAAGCGGCGGTGGTACAGGATAAATGTGAAGATTGTCAAGCGCCCCCACAACAAAAGAGGTGTGTAGTGCAAAAATAGAGGATTGGAGGCTACCTTATATACAGCATGGGCGTCTGCCGCAAAACAGACAAGATGCACTTAAGGTTCATAGGAAAGCCGGACATTTCTTTATGAGAGAAGGAATTCTCTATAAGAAAAGCTATGGAGATAAGATATTACGTTGCCTGTCACAAGAAGAAGCGGAGGTAGTCATTGCTACCACTCATAATGCGGAGCACCAAGGCATGAGGAAACTCTTCCTGCAGTTGTACGAAGGAGGGTTTTATTGGCCTACAATGGAATTCGACACATCCGAGCATGTGAAGAAATGTCAGCAATATTAAAGCCATGGGCCGTTAATCCGCGCCCCGCATACCTTGTTACATAGCGTTGTCACTCCCTGGCCCTTTCATAGCTGGGGACTTGACATCATTGGACCGATTAGTCCAACCTCATCCGGACGACATAAGTATATCTTTACTGCACCCGAGTATTCCTCTAAATGGGTAGAAGCCATTCCACTTCGAGACTATGCAAGAGCTACAATCGCAGCGTTTATCAAAGAACACATCATATGCCGATTCGGCGCGGCATTGATCATCCAATCAGACAATGGGACTTCATTAGTCAACCAGACGGTCAAGGAACTGCTAGATCAGTACGGCATTAAGTTTCATACGTCGACTGTCTATTACCCTCTTGGGAATGGACATGCGGAAGCTACTAATAAAACATTGTTAAGGATATTAAGTGGCACAGTACATGATCACCACAGAAGTTGGCATAAGCAGTTACTCCTCGCACTTTGGGCATACCGTATCTCCAAGAGAAGTTCAACTGGAGCCTCTCCTTATTCCTTGGTTTACGGGGAAGATGCAATATTACTAGCGGATATTTACATCTCTTCTGCATGCGTATCCATGGCCAGTATCACTACAACGGATGAGATTAGTCGTTTCGCGCATCTTGATACACTGGAGGAGCGTCGAGCTAGAGCTGAACGATTTGCGGATAAGTATAGGCAAAGGACAGCGAGATACTATAATGAGAAGGTAAAAGAACGGACTTTTTGAATCAACGACATTGTCATGAAAATCGCTCCGCACGTACAACGAGATGCAAAGGCTGGAAAGTTCGCCGCAAATTGGGAAGGCCCCTACATGATCAGTGAAGCTGCGGAAAGCGGATACTATTACCTTAAGCGGATGAGTGGGTCTCGGATCAACACCCCTATTAATGGTAAATGGTTAAAATCTTACTATGCATGATAAACTAAATGTACGTCGAGTGGCGGGATATCAATAATAAATACTTTTCTATCTTACATGATGTGTTGAAAAAATATATATAGCCCCGAGTCTGGCTAGGTTCTGTGCATGACCAATGAAGTGCACCAATAGCCTCGAGTCTGGCTAGGTTATGTGCATGACTCAATAAAGTGCACCAGTAGCCCCGAGTCTAGATAGGTTCTATGCACGACTAATGAAGTACATCAATAGCCCCGAGTCTGGCTAGGTTATGTGCATGACCCAATGAAGTGCACCGATAGCCTCGAGTCTGTCTAGGTTCTGTGCATGACCCAATGAAGTGCACCAATAGCCCCGAGTCTGGTTAGGTTCCATGCACGACTAACGAAGTGCATCAATAGCCCCAAGTATGGATAGGTTACGTGCATGACCCAATGAAGTGCACCAATAGCCCCAAGTCTGGTTAGGTTCCATGCATGACCAATGAAGTGCACCGATAATTTCAGAGCCGGCTAAGTTCCGCGCGTGAAACTTATTAAGATTTTGGAGGATAACCATAAGCACAACACATCAGATAAATATTAGTTTTGACTAATCCGAGTGATAAATACATTTAAAAGGTGGAACAGATTAAATGTAAATATAGAATGTGTAGGATCATAATATCGCAATGTACAAGGCTCGCAGAATTAATAAACGACGGCGTCGCGAGGGAGTCGCAGGGAGTTACAATAAACGACGCAATGAATAATGACAGACAAAACATAAAGAAGACGTGAGACATGGCGAGGGTTAAGAAGTGTCGCGAGAGTGAATGTTTGTGCATCTCGCGACACTTCGCGAAACATTCCCGAAAATAAAGGGGAGCTTAGTTTGTCATCCACTATGTATTACCCTATATAAAGGGCTAAATGAGTCCAGTAAGAGAGAGATTTTTTTGGAATTGTTGGGCAAGTCATTAGGAGAGAGAAAGTTTAAACATGCTTTAATTTCTAAGTGTAATTCTATTTTCTTATGTAAACATTTCATGAATTCAATCAATAAATATTCTTGATCTTACATCTTTCAATGGATTAATTAAGCAAAATCGAGTAAGGGGTGTAGTGTGGGAAATCCTGCTACTACATATGCGCTAGAAACAGGGACTGTGCAGAGATTGACGTAGAAATTGGAAGGAATTTGGATTAACAGAGAAAAGATTTGGAGAAGATACTCAAGAATTCATTGGAAAAGAAAAATGGCTAGAAGAAGAAATGTACAAGGGCAACCAACGACTTGTAAGAAGAAGTGGGAGACTTGTTTGGAGAAAGGAGGAATGAAACAGGAGAATCATCAAGGATGAATATGAGAAACGATGGAGAAGATCAAAACCAACCACCGATATCCCCGAGAGCAAACGCAGTTGTGGATTATGATAGAGTAAGTGTACATACTTGGAGGTCGATTAAGAAGACGAGAGAGAAGAGGAGCAGCAGCTGGTGAACAATGGACAAGGAGAGCAAGGAATGAATGGAGAAAACGAAGAAATCGCAGCATTAGAAAGATTGAGACAAACAATACACGAAGAGAGACGGCTAGAGGCAGAGGAACGAGCAAACTTGACAAGACAGAATCATGAATTAAGGATGGAAAATATGAGGTTGCAAAATAGGAGATCTAGAAGTAGCGTGAGATCAAGTTCAAGATCGAATAGGGAAGAAAGAAGGAGAGTTTTACCAACAGAAAGTACCGAGGAAGAAACACAAAATCCGAATATAGAGCATGGCGAGAGAAGAGGGGAAATAGAAGATCGTTATATTCCTCAGCCCGAAAATCTTCAAAATGAGCGGAATAGGGAAAATCAAGGAAACATGCAACTCCAAGAACCGAATGACCCTGCTGCTGAAGGGAGAATAATCTTGCACGGGAGAGAAGAACTGAGAAGAAATCGAGAGATCGAGGATGACATTGAGAGACACTACATTGAACAAGCGCGGCTAGCTCGCGAGAGAGAAAGGCTAAGAGAAGAAATGGAAAATCAAGAGATGGAGGAAGCAATCCGGCAGAATAACCATGATAACCGAGAAAGAAGGAGGGAACAAAATCGTACCAATAGAAATATTAATGAAGAATATGAGAGGGCGCAGATGAGAGCTGAGAGACAGCCAAGAAGAGAGAACAACCGATATAATGGCGTGCGAATTGAAGAAAGAAACGAAGAAGAGCGTCGCAGGGGAAAGGAGAGAAGAAAATAACGAGCAAGAAGGTCAAAACAGTACGAGCGAAGAAGGAGAGAGAAGAGCTAAAAAGACCCGGTAGAATCAAGTTACGAGGCAAATGAACAAATCTTAAGAGAACTGGCTGAAATGAGAGGATTGTTGAACAGTAGAAGGGAAGGAGGAAGGAAACAATTGGACGAAGCCATCGCAGATCTTTGCGAAGAATCCCTTCACGCTAGAAATACGAGATGGGAGGAATACCTCCTAAGTGCAATCTCCCCGCATTAACAAACATCTTCGACGGAACAACTGTGTGCGATCAAACATATCAAGGCCTATATGAGGTGTATGTTGCAGTGGGAGAATCATGATGCCATACTGTGCAAGTATTTCGCATCAAGCCTAATTGGAGAAGCACTAAAATGGTTTGAGGGTCTACCAAGGAACACAATCACATCATTCAATCATTTACAAGCCACATTCCTGGAGCATACATAAGTAACAACTCTTCACGACCAGTGTATTGAAGATGTATTCGGGTTGAAACAAAGGGTTGGTGAGAGCTTAAGGCAGTTGACAATAAGATGGAGAACCATGTGTAGCGAAATGGCAGGACGGGTTGAGGAAAGATATCTCATCCTCTCATTTGTGAATGCTCTCTTCGCGACTAACTTGTTATACGTTCAAATTTTTAGAGTCAAAAATACAATCACGATGGCAGAACTTCGAGAGTTACAGGGAAGAATATATCGCCTTAGAAGAAAGACAGAATGAAATGAATTCTTATCCGTCGCGAACACAAACTCGAATGCTGCGAACGCAAGCTTGTTACCTCGCTTCATCAATACAAGTGGCGAGCACTTCGCAAGGACAGCAGGGGGAAGGCTGATGAGGGACAGCGGAAGATAGTAGCCATGGGAAGCCATGACCGGGGAGGAGTTTGAACAAGAAAGGAATTACTACAACCATAACAAAATAATAAGATTCAAAGGCTAGATCATGTGCAAGAAACTTACGGTGGACGAAGGCAATATAACCATGGAGGGCAGAGAAGCCGCAGAATAGTATGGGAACCAATTAAGATGCCTCCACTGAATGCTAGTGTGGAAAAGATCTGGGAGGCTATACTTGTGATGGAAGATGTACCGGCACCTTGGAACGCGGGGATGGAACCACCACCAGAGCGACAGTCAGTCATGAGTTTTGTTCTTACCATCGCTTCCATGGACATCAAACAAACGACTGCAGAAACGTAAAGAGAATTATTCTCGGATGATTGATCAAGGAAGTCTGAATCACTTTCTAAAGGAGAAGAAAAAGGCCAGACATTACCACCACCACGAGAAATGCACGATGCAGTGTGTCAGTGAAAAGGAAAGGAAAGATTTGTGATAGAGGTCGGAACAAAAGCTAAAAATTTGAATTGCAACTCTATCGTCCACTCTTATCGCACAATCGAAGATTTTCATGACAACGTGCTCGCAGAGTCTTTGCGAGAGATGCTAATGATAAAGAAATAATGAGCTCAAGAGAACGACGCTTGATTAGAAAAGTGGCAGTGAAGACCATTTCTTTCTCTCGGATGAAGTGCCAAAAGGAAGAGAAACACATGATAGCCCGTTGGTTGTGAAACTAGAGATTAACCCGAAACCAGTTGATGGAGAAGATGATGAGGCGAGAAGCTTGTTGGGCGATCAACCGAGATCTTAGTCGACACCTAAGTTCGGTGAATATTCTCTTCTACCATACTTACAAGACGATGGGAGGAAAAGATGAAGATTTGATCCCCTCAACATACAAGATATATGGCTTTAATGGCACTGCAAACAAACCAAAGGGAGAGGTTCACATGAGAATACCTCTACAAGGATTATCAACTGATATCTTATTCTGTGTGGTTGACGTGGAATCTCCATATAATGCGCTGATTGGGAGGCCATGGCTTCATGAAATCTTGGGAGTCGCATCAACATATCATCAATGTATAAAATTTCCACATCCAAATGGCATTGGTATTATACAGGGAGATTGGAAGGAGTCGCAACAATGTCATGAAGTAGATGTAGAAAGTCATAAGTTAAAGAAATGCCAAAAGAAAAGGTTGGAAACAACATGTGAGAGATGAGCAGAGAAAGGAGAAATTGATGGTGGATGCCATAGAAGTAAGGACTGAACATATCTCGCGAGGTGAATGCCTAGAGACAGGCGAATATTGATAATAAAGAAGCAAAGGATATGAGGAACAAAAGGCATAAGAAGTGAATAATCAACAAAAACAGGAGAAAAAGTAGCAATTGAAGTAATGATGTGCGAGAATCTCGCAGACAAGAGTATATGGGAATTCGGTTAAGAAAGAAAAATGAAAATACGGAATTGTGCGAGTACTTATAAACAAGTATCAACAAATAATGAAACATGAATGATTGAATGATTTAGCAAATATGAATGAGTAAAAGAATGGGACGAACCTTTATGGCGTACACCCTAGTTCGCGAATAACATTTCGTAAGAGGCAAATGTAAGACCTAAAGTGCGTCATATAAGGGGGTATCTCTCGACATGGCTCAGGGGGAAGGTTACACCGCTCCTGAAGCATGAGTCATGGAAATTTGGGGCCCATGAAAGCCTATCCGGAGGAGGTACCTTGGATTCCCAACTATATATGTAGGTTATACCCTGGTTGGGCGACCGAGGGTCTCTTCTTAGGAGTCAGTGTATGCTCAAGGCGCCGGGGTACACGGTTGAGCCAGAGTGCAGGATGGATGAACCTACCCCGGCCATTCTTGGCAAGTCTTGGCATATGTTGCACTCGCCCGAAGAAAACTCCACTTAGGGTGCAGCCTTGTAACCATAAGCCCTATAGGTATAAGGGATAAGAGGCTGCGAAAACAACTGGTTGTTGTTAAGACCGGATGGGAGGAGCTAGTCTTGTATGGCCGATGTTTCGCCTCCTTGAAGGGGCAACCAGGGGAGATGATAAGGGCGATGCTCTCCATTAGGGGGAGTATCAAAACAGACGCAAATGTCATGAGGCTATGTTTTCGCAAGAGAATTTAGGCTTGTCATATTTGTGCAATTATCCTGCAGAGGCAATAATACTAACGCGAAGGTATGGCGAGATCAATGGGTCTTTACACGAAAGTGTACGGACGTCCTGCGATTTCGTCGCAAGACGGCAATGTCATGGGGCTTTATGTTCGCAAGGATATCTAGGCCTGTCATATTGTCGCAACTAAAACATCCTGCAGAGGCAAAAATACTTGGAAAATGATAAGACAAGATCAATGGGTCTTTACATGCAAGTGTAAAGACGTCCTGCGATTTTGTCGCGATGAAAGGTGGCAAGGGAAGACCTCTAATTAGGGGAGGTCTGACTTGGAAGACCACACAAAAATGATAAGGCAAGGTCAATGGGCCATTGCATGAAAGTGTAAAGGCGGCTTGCGACCTTGTCGCAACAAGAAGAGATAAAATAAAGACTACCAAAATGATAAGGCGAGATAATAAAAACCCCGCGACCTCGTCGCAAACGATATATTTCAATAACAATAAAATAATTATCCAACAACATACATGATGACAACTAAAATCTTCCATCTGAAGATAAATAACAGAGGCAAGTATGGGAATGGAAAAGATGAAATATTGTTATTCATCTTCTGATGAAAGAGTTATACATCAATAATGTTAGCCAATTATATTACAAGGAAGAACTACCAAAAAAAAAGGAGGAGTGAAGATTGAATTCAGAGGGGAAAAATCCAAGAAATACACTATAATAAGGGTGCGAAATGTACGGATATTACAAGCAGAGAAAGAAAACAAAAAGAGTTATCTCTTTGGTGATTCTTCTTCTTCATCCGATTCTTGATCTGATTATTCTCATCGCGAAATTTTCTTCTTCGCCACCTCGCTTCTCGAAACGTCTGAGACAGGCAGATTCTCAGGAACCTTTTCAAGGAGACAGGGATATGAATGCAGAGGGATATTGTGGTCCTTACAAACATACTCCATGCCTCCATTGCGAAAACGAACAGCATCATTATTAAAGTTCTCCACTGTCGTTAGAAATTGTTTCTTCAACTTGGAATATCTATTCTCGCGAAGGAGAGATTCTTTGCTTGTTGTTCTTTTCGCTTTCGAGTTCTTCAATTCTCGCCGATAAATTCTGGCGAGTTGTTCTTTTTCAGATTCAAGCTCTCTAATTCTAACTCGAAGCCTCTTCTCAGTTAAAAATAAGAAACAACAAGTTAACAATTTAAAGCAATATTACGAAAGAAAGAAGCAATAAGGTATAATAAGTAACCTTCTCTATCGGATATCATATCTTTAATCAAGGAAGTATGCTCGGCATGAAGACTAACATCAACACCTAGGTTATTCCCCGGCATTATCTAAAACCTTCGCAGCCCGAGGCGAATTCATCATCACTATTAATAACGAGAAGAGAACGAACTTGCTCTTCTCGGCGCTTAAGTATGGTATTCTCGATGAAGGAGTTCATCTCGTTCAACTTGCACCAAGAAGAGATTTGTGGAATTCTGCTAATGCCTGTGCACCTCTGTTAGTAATACGATCGTTCTTATCTATGAGATCACTAATTTTCTTCCTTAAAGTCTTGATTTTCTTCTAATCAAGGTACATTCGTTTAAAGCGATTAGTTAAATTTAAACTAGATCTCAGTGTTCGATCTCCAAGAGATGATATTTGGATTGAAGATCCTTTAATGAAAGGAGGTTAGTTTTATTGGAGGAACTACTTAGAGATTGATTGAGGTGAGCGAGAAGAAGATCATTATCCATAGGTTCGAGAAATGTATGGAGAAGAATAGCCTCATCGGAGAGATTATATACATCTGCGAAGGTAATAAGTTAGTCAGCAATATGCAAACGATAAAATAGAAATGATAAAAGGAAGTAAAATCTTATACCATAAAGCTGTTGATTAGCGTTACAAGAGTGGACACCCTATCCCTTTGGAAGTCAAGTTCGGTATTTAACTTTTTGAATTCTCTCGTCTTTATCGCGAGATGACGCGACTTGATCTCTAATTCTTGAATCTTCTTGCACCGCAAATTCTTCTTTTCAAGATTGTTGCGTCTTCTCTCGAGATCCGAGGCAACTACAAAAGAAGTTCTTCCAACCTATAAAAGAAGATAGAAAAATCATTAATATATATATATATTTTAAAAATTTAAAATTAACGAGGAAATACGACTGCATACGTACCAAAGATCCAAGTGCATTCAAGAAGTCAGGAGACACAGTTCTAGAGGTTCCATTAAAAGAATTATTGCCCTCTAATAAAGTAGCATTACACACGTTTGCGAGAGCCCCGCAAAGAGAAGCTAGGGGAGCATCTCCCATTCCTTGGAAACAGTCTGAGAAGATGCTAGATAACTGATCCATAGAAGAACCGATCAATGGAGTCTCTTTAGCTAGAGGAGGATTCGAATCATGGTTATCCTCATCAGAAGATCCGGAGCTTGAGCTGAGGCGAGAAGAAGATTGAGTCTTTCGCTTCTTATTTAATGGAGCAGAAGATTTATTTTTGCGAGCAACGGTTTTCCCCTTACTTTTAATCTTCGCGGCTATAGCTTCTTCAACTCCAACCTTCGCACACAATTAAAAGATAAGAAACAGAGGCAACTTTCGCACACGGTTAAAGATAAGAAGTGGAGGCAACAATATTGTTTCAAATAACAAAGGAAATGTTTATTACTTCATTCGTAGTTTATCGAAGTATGGTCGAGTACTCTCAACGGATTATCCTTGTACTTTCTTCTCAATTTGGCGATCCGAGAAATTTTACAAACTCAATATATATAAAAGAAAGTTGCAAAGGCAAGATTTAAAATGGGAAACATACCTCATCCGCCTTATCGAGGCCGGTTGAATTCCCAAGGATGATACCTGCGAGATTCGCAGGAAGAACGTCTTGAGCCCGCGATATAAGGGCCATTTAAAATCAAGGGTACAACCCACCACTTCTCATCTTTGGAATGGCGAGGAGTAGTATTATTGCCCGGTGCCAATCAATATCCCGCATGAGCAATTTATCCTCGGGGACATTATCCTTCTTTTTCGGTGCGAATGCCCCAAATAGATTTCGCATTAACCATCTTTATCACCGAATAGTTTTCAAAAAAGTTCTCCACAAGTGTACTTCTCAAAGCTATTTCCAAGTCTGCACAAATCGGGGTGTCTAACGGTAGTAGGGTATAAAGATCCTTTGCAAAGCACCACGATTCGCGAACTCAAGCATTAGGCGAATGCAATCGCCACTCAATTGATAAACAGCCCGAGAGAACTTTTCATGGGCCAAGATTTCATAAAATAAAGGCATCTCGTGGATTGTACAAGGGAATGGGAAGTCCCGCGAGAAGTCGACCTAGCGAGACTATAATCTTTTGATCATCACATTGATGATCGGAAAACAAATACGGAAAGAATAGATGAAGGTTCTTGATCAGGAATGGTTGATAGAGTAAAACCCTTCTCGAGCAACTTCTGTTGAACTTCTTCAAAAGAAGCTTTGTATGCACGACTGATGAAAGCCATTTATAAGTATGGGAATGGATGGGAGATTGGAGATTAAGATCAGCGCTAGAAAGGACGAAGAAAAGATTTGCAGTAGCAGGAGCGCAAATTGCGGAAGGAGAGAGTCAAAGAAAAATTGCAGAGAGAAACTAAAGGATGAAAAGGAGGGGAAAAGAAAACTATATATAGGGAAAAAGATCCTCGAGAAAAACGAGGTCATTTAATGCTAAGAGACATGAATGGTCAAGAATAAGCGGTTGAAAGAGACGTGTCAAGAAAAGACATTAATAATCAAAATCCGTATGAAAGTACAAAACTAAAACAGAGATAAAGATAAGCAGCCATGAAACAATAGTGTGATACTTTTCCCTCGCAGGAGAAATATGAGGAGAGATAGGAGACGATATTCGTATATATCTCAAAGAAGCTTCGAACTTTGCAAAAGAATAGAGGCAAGTACGTACTTTTTAAGAAAAGTATTCTTTTCGCTCGTTACTTCACCAATTGAAACCAAGGAATATGATAACAATGAATTTTTCCTTCAAATCGCTCTTCAAGCAATATTCAAGGAAAAAGAGGCAAGATGTAGGATCATAATATCGCAATGTACAAGGCTCGCGAGAATTAATAAACGACGGGCGCGAGGGAGTCGCAGGGAGTTACAATAAACGACGCAATGAATAATGACAGACAAAACATAAAGAAGACGTGAGACACAGCGAGGTTAAGAAGTGTCGCGAGAGTGAATGTTTGTGCATCTGCGACACTTCGCGAAACATTCCCGAAAATAAAGGGGAGCTTAGCTGTCATCCACTATGTATTACCCTATATAAAGGGCTAAATGAGTCTGTAAGAGAGAGATCTTTTTGGAATTGTTGGGCAAGTCATTAGGAGAGAGAAAGTTTAAACATGCTTTAATTTCTAAGTGTAATTCTATTTTCTTATGTAAACATTTCATGAATTCAATCAATAAATATTCTTGATCTTACATCTTTCAATGGATTAATTAAGCAAAATCGAGTAAGGGGTGTAGTGTGGGAAATCCTGCTACTACAGAATGAGTATACTCCTAAAGAAACGTTATGAGCGCTGACACTGCATAAAGCTAACATATCTGATATATACATTCATAAACATCCGGAATAATACACGAAACAGATAAAACAAAACATTCTATGGATAAAAAAATCCATTAAGTCAAAGAACTGAAGATAACGCTGAGCTCGCATGCCTCAGTCTGCCGCGTGCAACAGCCAAGTCGCTCTCTCTATGCTCCATCCGGACATGAGCATTATAAAACACCTCAAAAGCTTCATCCGAAGCCATGACATTCTTTACTGAAGGGTCGATCCGACAAGCACTTAATCGATCCACATATAAATCCATTGCATAAAGGTATTGCGTTTGGCTAACCTCGAACAACTCTTCACACTCGCGAGCAAGTCGAGTATTTCCGATAACAGTGGCTTGTAACAATTCAATTCTTTGTTTTTAAGAAACAAACATAAAGCACTAACTGATTCTTCCATAATTACTAATAATTTGTGTCCAAGAACCTCTAGACTATATATATATATATATATTAAAAAAAAAATTAAGAGGGAGAACTTTTCAAGATGATTCAATTATAAGTATACGACAACGTGTGATCTCTTGTTCTACATCTTGCATCATCACGAGCGCCTCTTCGTACTGAACAGTAGCCATAGATAGAGCGAATCGCATATTGCCTAGTACTTGTTCTACTTCATGCATAATCCTATCGGATGCATGGTTTTGCCGAGCTATGTCAAAAGTCTCATTCTGCTCCTCCAAAGCTTTACGTGCACTATCTTGAACGGTTAGCCTATGAGTTTGCAAAGCCTTCACTTCATTTCTTAAGACTAGCAATCATGCCAACTCCACTTGTTTATCATAAGGATGCACTAGAGCGGATATCACACTTAAAGTTAATACATATACGCGCAAGCGACGACGATTGTTTGGGAAATGTGCGCACGACGATCGGCTACATCCACGATCAATATCTGCCATCATAAGGGTGGATTCCTGAAACATCCGATCGACTTCATAACGAGCGGAGACAGCAACATTTAGTGCATGATGAATTTCGAAAGATACCAATCCGTATGATTGTACCTCCCGATCCATTGAATACACTTTGTACCGCTTATCAAACCGCGCGCGCGTTTTAGAACGATTTGTTGTCCTTATCTCCCTAAGCAATTCTATTTCAGCTCTCACACGTAATAAGCGATCCAACTCAGATCCTCTTCTATAAGGAGTTACTAATGTCGGCACAGAGGCCAGAGACAGTACGTTGCCATGTAACAGGTGAGCCATCTAAAGAATTCTAATATAAAGAATGAACAGAGTACAAGGAATGAAAATGAACAACCTTTATTTATATAGAAATCATAAATCTCAGGGCATTCATTACTTCGTAACTACTATCCACCACCAAAAAATAATAATTAGGGAAGTGCACGAAGCGCCCTGTGAACTTCAGTAAGAGCCATTTCAATAGACTTCACACTACGGTCCGCATCAACACATTGGAAATGAGTAACCAGACGTCGCTCGCGACAATACCCACGATGTTCAAGAAGAGTCATATCAGGCAACCCACCCTCACTTTGAATCTTCATCACAAGATGATCTGCAACGGCTAATTGTTCATGCCAACACGAATTCTCGATCTCAAATGTATCACGCGCAAGACACATCACCCTTAAAAGGCGATTTAGATTCCCTACCTACAGAACCAACCTCACACGATTAGCCATGAAACAAAAAGAGCTTAAGGGACGTTTACTATGATTAACCAAGACAGTTCCCATATATATAACCAAATGACACAACACCCAAGACAACATTTATGAATCCCTAAAAAAAAAAAAAAAAAAAAAAAACGGGATGATGGTAATAATCTGCTTAAGAGCGCTCAGTTATAAGCGAGCGGCAGTAAGAAATTTCTTCATCTAGGTCCTGCATCATCAACTGTGCTTCACCGTATTGAGTAGTGGAGTCGGTATAAGCACTACGCACCTCTTCTAGCACTTGATGAATATTGTGCATAACATTGCCGGAGGCATGGGCTTCTTGATCTATGTTTAGCGTCTCCTTATGCTCTTCATAAGCTTTGCGTGCCTTATCCAGAGCAATCAATCGATGGGTTTGTAGTATCCAACTTCGTCCTTCAATACTAGCAAACATGCTAATTCCGCTTTCTTATCGGTAGGATGAATGAGAGCAGACACAGCACATAAAGTCAAAGCACATCCACAAAGATTAGGACCCGCTTGCTGATTAATAAATGCACGACAGTCAGTTATCGCTTTCTCAATATCAGTCGTCATAAATATCGACTCTTGAAATAGTCGCTTAGCCTTGTTCCGAGCAGAAATAGTATCATCTAGCGCGTGTTGCACTGCCAGAGTCAGGTGCCCGAACGTTTACATCTTCTGAGCCATCAAATGCGTCTCATACTGCTCATCAAACTGCGCGCGTGTGGCCACTCTATTCGCCATTCTAACTTCTCTAAGCATTTCTACCTCAGCCTTGACCAACAGCACGCGAGTTAGCTCATGATTCTTCTCATAAGGAATAACTAGTGTCGGCACAGGAGCCAAAGCCAAAGTGTAACCATGTAGACGATGAGCCATCCGCTGCAAAATATGACTAACAACCAAAAGAAAAAACAAAAAAATAAAAGAAACTCGAAAGACACTAACTAAGGCAATTCCATTCACCCCTACTTATAGAAATACATGATAATGCCACATTAATTACCATCCAACCACAATAATAAATGCGGATAATTAAATAATAAAATATGTCTCGCAAAAGAAAAAAACAAACCATCAAAGTTCCCAGCTCAACCCAAACAAAAGCAAAGAAATTATTGTTCAAAGCACACTCACAAAACAACCCAAAAAATTAATTAATATCCAAAGCGACCAGCTCCGCTCTCTTCTTAGTAAGGCGCCCATTGACCTCCTCGGCGAAGATCCCTACGATCCTCAATTCCTCGGTAGCTCGACCAACGTCCGCCATCGATCGGTCATATGCTGCTTTCTTGACATCAGCAACATTGAGCAAATGCCTGTATTCTTGATCCGGCTCATAAATCTCACGAGGCAATGTGGTACGTGCATTGTGATTCTCCTTTGCCAGATCCAATAGGTTCTTGAGCCAATGAATGGGAAATCGAAGAACTAGATAAGTTTGAATGGAGGCGTCCCATTTCCTCAATGTAACTGGATCAATAGGAGTTTCCTCCGCCTGAGAAAGCTCGTCCGCTATATCAAGTAAATCCTCATTAGCCACGATTAAAGAGTTGGCGGGCATTTCTTCATGAACATAAGTGTGACCGAACCTCTCCACTATGCGTCGATAAGTGGCTGCTTTAGATGAGGGGACCCAAAACCCATGTACCAACTCGAAGCGGTTGTCAACACCAGCCTCCGCCGCCGAAATAGCACGAGGATATCGGAATAGAGGATCCTCCGGGGTAGCCATTAGTTCAGCATCAGCATCCACGCCGCGAGAAATCTTAGGAGCTGGATTGGAAGGCTTTTGTCGTTTATCGTTAGCACTTCCGGACTCGCTACCTTTAACTTGTTGGTTCGAACCGCTCCCCTTACCATGGGCGCCATCTCGTTTTCCCATATGCTGAAGAGAGAAAAGAAAACATAAATAAATACTCCAACACAACAAGGAAGTAATGATGAGGACTCAAAATGTATAACATATACCAGATCAGGAGGAGGAGGAGGATTGGTAGGAGAATGGACCGATCGGCGAGAGGAAGAAGAAGAGCTTGACGCGGCGGGCTCCGAGTGATCTATTAAGAAACGAAAGAAAAAGGAAAGGAGGAAATAAAATAATTTTATCAGAAGTATATAGGGAATGGAGATGTATATATAGATTACCAAATGCATTTAATAATAACAACAGAATGTTTTAACCGACACGTATCAGTATTCAAACCTAACAAGGAACAACATAGTGTACTCACGAGACTTAGAAGGGGAAGATCTTTGATTCTTGGCACTGCCTTTAAGACCACTGTCCTCTTGGGAATAATCATGAACAGAATGGTCAGACTCAGACACGCTCGTTGGACCTAGCATATCGGAAGGAGTATGAAGAGGGTGATTAGGATCTTGAACCGTCTTTACAATTAGAGGGCAAGTGGAGTGTAGAATCATACGGGGAGAAAACACTTCGGAACCACTTTGACTGACTGATCGGCCTAGTTGGCGTTCCACACGCTCAATGAATGTACTTGCGGATGGTGACCCCATTTTTGGAGCCTGCGGAGAAAATGGAGGGGAAACATTAGCAGTACGAATAGAAGGCAATCGCGGAATAGGTAGCACGCCGGCATCTCGTTTCATCTTCTTAGCTAGACGATCAGCCCTTCATTCATTGAGAGGCAGATTAATGTACTTTTCAAAGAGTAGGCCCCTAGGCTTCCAGCCAATAGGTGGAGATTCTAAAAGAATGTGACAAACAAATATAAAAGAAACTAAAGTAGGATTCGGCGGAAAATAAAAGAGGAGAAGAAAGGAAAGGTACCTTAGCAGGAGGAGACGTAACATGAGGAATATCCAAAGGCTTCACTAACTGAGGACGCCTTCTCTTCTTGGAACTAGACGGAGGAGGTAAAGCACTACCTTTCCCATCCTCTTGAGAATACTCATCGCCTAGAAGAGGATCCCAGCTGGTAACAAGCGGACGGAGAGGGCTACCTTTGTTGCTTCAGGAAAGTTTATATTTCTTGGCAATCTCTCCATTCAACTTCACGTGGCCTGATGCGTGCATTTCTTTGAAATCATCCTTGGTTAAGGACGGAGGAGCATATGGTTCCTTGAGGAGAAGGTTCAACACGTTCCTGCTGATACCATTGCGATACCCAAGCCACTCGCTGGTGACGCTAACTTGCCGACGGGATTGAGGTTGGAAGAAATCAAAATAACACTAACGATCACTCATTCAAGACTATTTTTGAAAACGAAGCGATGAAAAATCTTAGGACCTCCCTATCTTCCTCGGTTAAAGAAGGGAGGGAGGGTTATAAGGAACTCCTTGGTCAAAACCAGGCTGTCCGAGCCACACGAATGGTATTGTATGTCTCGGATGAAAACTTCCCACCATGAAAACCAGGAAGACGTCCGGGTAGGGTAGAGACGATGATGTCAAAATCTTCGGCTGAAGGTGTCTCTGTGAAAGACATCCTCCTCTGAGACTTGATAACAAAATTATAATGCGAAGAACCAGTATGACCATCTTGATAAGTGATAGGGTTGAAATCTGCACCCTTATCCATGTGATCCTTGAGCTTGGTCTTAGGTAGAAAATCATTCTTGTGATAAAGAGTCATCCGAAGATGGGACTCGGGTACAAGTTGCTTGGAACCGTCCTTTTGAATGACCTCCTCTTGCCGCGAAAGAGCAAGAGGATTCAGATGAGGAGGGATGTATAAGTGAAAGCGCTCCCAAGCCCATGCTTGAATAAAATTGGCAGGGAGGAAAGTCTCAACCTCATGAGATCCTTCCACACGACGAATATCACGCACCAGCAAGTCCAGATGGTGATACAGACTACCCAAGAACATAGGGGCAAGCGGGAATGACACACCGCAGGACATCAATACGGCCATATGGATAAGCTCATTCTTAATGGTGTCTCGGGGACTGTACTCGAATACATCATGACATAACCAAAAGAGAAGGAAGGTTGCCAACTCCGCTCGATCTGTTTCCCCTTCACGAGGAGGAACACCTTCACGCGGTCCAGAAAGCAAATGAGCCCAATATTTGATCCAATAAGAGAAAGAGGCTCGACGTTGCCCGGACTTCGGTTTCTGGCCGCTCTTTACCTCTCTCACATCATCAGACTCTTCAGCAGCAGATGACTTTGGTTGAGCAGCTTTTATGGCGGATGCCATGAGCTTTGAAGAAGACGAATCATTAACTGGAAAATCATGGGTGGCGGACACAGTAGCTTTACCCTTTCCTTTATCTACCGGTCCTTCTATTTCGTTCGTAGCCTCAGCTTTGACCTCTCCTGGCAGTTGGAATGTTATGGATTTTGCTTTGGCTGCAATCAAGCGATCACGAAGGTCTCTGTTGCTCTTGTTTAAAGACTTGTGAAGGCAGCAATTATCGAAAACTGTACCACCATGAACAGGTAGGCCGGTAAGCTCCACTACGTCTTCTAGGATGGGGGTCGCTTCACCCCAAGAAAATAGAAACGTGTGACGATCGATTCCCCAGCGCATACATAAACGGATCAAGCTATCATGATCTCGCCGGACGTATCTAAACTTTGAAGCCTATAAAGAAGCCTCTATACCTAAAGAACGAATGATCCTCCTATTATCCGGATTGGAACGAATATAATCTACCCATGGATCCCATACGGCATGAGATTCAGCGGACGAACAAATGATGATTGAAGGAAAAACGCAATCTCCCCTATGAACTGCCAAACGGGGCATATCCTCGAATGAAGGTGTAGGAGGCGACTCCGCTTGGGGACGGATAAGCCAGCTCTCAGATCCGGACGGGGAAAACGGATGAGGATTCAGCATGCGCGAAATCCAATTGTCATCAGCTGGGAAAAGAGTAGTATTGTCATCTGCCGCGGGCGGTCCTAGCTGATCTCTAAGCTCAGTATTACCCCGTATTTCCTCCATTGTATACGACTCTGACCTGAGGGGCGCGTCATGGTTAGACGATTCATTAGACATGGTGAGTAAAAGAGGAAAGGAATAAAGAGAAAGACACGCGGTGAATAAGTGATGATTGAGGAGTGAGGTCTCCTCTATTTATAGGGAGGTAAAAGAAGGAGCGGTTACTGGATAGACCAGTATCCGCAACATCCCAAGAGTCGTAAACTTAAACCTCCAATAACTCACCAGTTGTAACCGTCGCATCAACATATGACTGTTGACACGGTCTTTGACCGGTCAAACAGTCAGGGGACTAATGTTGATACATGAAAATAACCAATCCTAAAATAGATGGCCCCTTAACCTATCAAGCGTCCCCTCTTAGGATGGATAGACTAGGGGACTAGGCCTAACCCACTAATTATAGTTCTAGTCCATCCAAGACCACATTAAGTTGGTTGGGCTTCAGCCCAAGAGGAAAGCCTCTTAGGGTTTGGTATTAACTTAAGGAAATTGAAATGGTAGTTTAGTAATATGTTAATCTTATGGGCACTTATTCATAATATTGTCATTATAAAAGGGGAAAGAGGGCACACTTATTAAGATATCATTAACCCACCATTACTTCCTATAAACCTCTATACTCCTTGGGAGTACTTTCTGTGATTAGGGTTAGTTCCTCCTTCCCACGTTTTACCCTATCAACACAAAGTGATCAACTTCAATGAATCACCATCTATCTCATTGTATTCTTTTCCATTCGTCAAGGTTTTGTCCTACTGGGTTTTTCCTTGTTAATGTTTTAACAAGGCAACATATGCGAGTCTAATTCTGCTCCAAGCCTTCTTAATATTGTATTTTTTTACCTTACTTCAGGTTTAACCCTGTGGGATTTCCTGACGAGGTTTTAACGAGGCAATTAACTTAGACTCAGTGGCCTTTGAAGATCGTACGACATGTGAAGAACTGCACCAAGGTTTTGTCCCTCTGGATTTTCCTAGAAAAGTTTTAGTGAGGCAATAAACTTAAATACGGTGGTCATCGATGAGAGAACTACATTTGAAGAACAACATCTGAAGGACTATATGTGAAGCACTAATATTGGACAACACAAGGGGGAGTGTTGTAGGGACTTGGACCCATGTATGTGCGGCCCATATTGAAGTCTTTTAGTTTTCCCTTTAAGTCTTTTGGTTTTCCCTTTTCCTAATATATAAAGGATACTATGTACTACTATGGAAACCTATCAATAAAAACTCTTCTCTTTTTCTGTCACTTTACCTTTCTTTACATTTCCACTTCAACACCTTTTCCTATTTTGCATAGGTCTCCATATATCCTCGTTCTTCCATATTTTTGGGTGCTCGTTCGTCCATTATTGCTAAGTACACTCGCAACATTTTCTCGGGGCTTACTAGATGGTGGCACGTATGCCCGAAAAGTGAATATTTATTACTAATCCATGGAATTCTGCTGGGAAAAGCCGTGAATTGAAGTAATGAAATATTGTAGTAAAAATAGAATGTTTTCTAGGAATTCAATTGATGAATACTACACTAGAATTATTTAACTGATGACTCTATACTAGCAGGCATCCGTCTATGAGCATTATATTTATTCGAGAATCGAGGTATGAGGTAGTGGAAGCATCATACTCGTTCTGAATGTTTATTATGCATAGTCAAGGAACATTTGCGACATCCTGAAGACGTTATTGCTCTATACTAGTGGTCAATCCATTTGGGAGCCGTCCAATCATTCTCGATTCTATACATAAGTAAATACTGAAATTTCTTAGTATTGTTAATGAAATATGCAGAATATTGAAAGCTCAGCTGAGAGGCTTTAATGATTGCATATTTATGCACACTCTAAAGATATTATACACTCAGTCAGAGATCATCGTGACATGAGCTTTCATGTCTATACTTTAAAATATGAATTTCACATACTCGTCTGAAACTAGGTCATAAATATGAAAAATTATGATTTTACAGTTTTAGTCTTTGTCAAAAATCCACCATCAACAGTATGATAGATTGCCATACCAAAACCCTAATCAATGCCACCATATTTTCATAATTGAGTCATCCTTCGTGATGATGCGTTGGTTGGGTATAATATTTGTAACCGATTTTGACTGAGATAGAGGAATATTCGTTAATTTATGCACTATGATTAGGCTGAGTCATATGGGGAGCACGAGATTACATGAGGATCGTGTGTGAGATACAATAGGGGATGGGGTTGAGCCTCAGTTTGTGTGGAATTCCATGTATGGAATGTGGAGGCCGATCTCTATCAATGAGTATCTTTTAATGAATGTCAGATATTTGAGGATGATTTTTATATGAGAGGATTGTTAGTATATTTGATTCTTATGTATGTACGAGATTGAGATGAGCTTGTGGGGTTTGGGTCTCACATGCGCATGAGGATCAGGTTTCATGGATTCACCTGGGACATCCTATCGGGGATGTTATTGGAAATCAGTTGCAAACATATTCATTTAAGGATCACACATGAGTAGTATATCCAGCCGGGGACAGTTACAGGGGACTCCAATCTTGCTCGTGAAACCGAGACGCGCTTCCTGGAGATCTACTCATGCTAGGGGAATCAGACGTGGAAGCCTCATGGGGATAAAGAGCACATACGACCAGTTTATCCGGCTGGGGATGTCCTAGGGGTCGTGCTATGAGGTCCTGAGGCCGAAAGCTGAGTCGCGCTCATGGAAAAAAAAAAGCCGAGTATCGAGAAAGTGAAGGCTGAATCTCGCTCATGAGGCTGAGACTTGGCTTGGGCCTATGAAGAAAAGTTTTGTAATGGAAATCAACCGCATCTTAAGATACGATCATTTTGCCCTTGTCACAAAAATCACCATTTACAATAGTATACTCCACAAGGAGCTGCATTAATTTCTCACTCTCTGGATAATTTTCAAGTTCTTTTTTCGTTTAGTTCTTTATAAGAAGAAAAATGCTAAACCTAAATAATTTATTTTATTTGAAAACTCACGCAGTAGGCCTATGAATTAAATGCTTAAAGTGAGCTTAGAAACATTGTCATTTTCAGTTCTAATATTTTATATTCGTTTTTCTTTGTTCTGTTTTCTCTTTATTTGTTAGATGTTAAAATTTTATATCTCCCTCTCATTTTGCTCTTTTTCTTTTTCTTTTCTTTATCAATCAACAAAATTTCATAATGAGTTTCGCCGGAAAGATGACCAAAAAAAAATATTAAGATAATTTAGCATGTCTTCAAAAATATCGAGTTTTGCAGAAAAAATAAGGCCCTAAGCCAAGTATTGATTTAGATTATCTTGGATTGGTGCTGGTACGTGTTTGGTGTGCAAAAGGCACAATGAAACAACTCCAAATGGACACCACTAACCAGCAAAGAAATGACAACCACGTAACAAATCGAAATCGAATCACAATCACTGTAATGTACTCAGTGATACTTACAGCATGTTTGTTTTTCTGCTGAATTTGGTGTATGGATCTGACTTGATCCCTGGCTCAGCACTAGTCAGATGTCATACCATTTGTTCTTTAGTTTGAGTCGATCTGACTCGCGACCTAACTAAACATGATCCCTGATTCAGATCCATTTGAGTAAGAAAATAAAATATCCCTAACTCATGAGACCAAACCACTGACTCGTTTATTTTTGAGTCGGTTGAGTGAATCGACTCAAAAAAAAAAAAAAAGCGAATTAGATCCAGACGAGTCAGGTAATTTCAACTATTACTCATTACTCCTCGAATATTTGGATTATTGTGCTTAAGAAGCTAGAATCACAATTCCAACGACCGTAACTTTAACAAATTCCATTTAGTATTGAGACTTCAAAAATCAAGTTAGGGTCAAATGACTCAAATCCTATATACAACCATAACGATTTTCTAATAGCTAAACTTTCTTATGGTGAGAACAACTATATTTAAGCAGGTATTATGGTAGATGAATGGATTTTTGGTATTGGTTGATTGCATTATCAAGATTATTATGTTGCAAAGAAAACAGATTATTACTTAAATGGAGCAATTTCATTTGTACCTGTGGATTGGAAATTGCAAACAAATCTAGCTAGACCATGCAAAGATTAAATTTAAGTTGATATTAAAATTTCAGTTCCACTCTTGTTGCACCCAGGATCGCCCAAAATGTCAAAGATCTTCTCATAAAGAACTTAAAGATTGTGAAAACTGCAATTTTCATTTGAATTTATCTATTGATCATGTACTTGCTGGAGTGTGAACTACTCACTCTATTTCCATTATTATTATTACCCCTTTATTTCTACTTTTTTCAATAACAAACATTTCTCACTATCCTAGTTATGGAAACTCTATTCCCTCTTTTACTTCTTTCACTTCTAACGGTTTTGGCTACACAAGCATTTGCTTCTTCTTTGGAAGAAGCTTCAACCATTGTATCAAGCTACGGACAACCTAAAATCAAATTGAACAAAATAGACTATTGTTGGAGAGCCAAACCACTACCAATATGGTCAGCAAATCGTCGTGCCTTGGCTGAATGCGCTGTAGGGTTCGGTAAGGATGCTGTTGGAGGTACACACGGTGCAACATACATTGTCGTAGACTCGTCAGATGATCCGATCAATCCAAAACCTGGTACACTTCGGTATGGTGCAGTTCAAAATGAACCACTATGGATAATGTTTAACAAGGATATGGTTATAATACTGAAAACTGAATTAATGTTAAAGAGTTTCAAAACTATAGATGGAAGAGGAGTTAACGTGGAAATTGCTTATGGACCTTGTATTGTTATGCACAATGTAAACAACATAATAATACATGGGATCAGTATTCATGATTGTATGCCAGGGAAGCAAGAAATTGTTGTTAGCTCACCGGGGCATACAGTCCACCGATTACGAGATGGTGATGGAGTTGATATATTTAACTCCTCGCATATTTGGATTGATCATTGTTATCTTGCAAGATGTACAGATGGTCTTATTGATGTCATTCATGGATCCACTGCCATTACTATTTCAAATAACTACTTCACTCAGCATGACAAGGTAAGTATAGGCCTTTCCACTTCTTCATACAACAGCTTGTTGTAGCTTGCTTACATGATTAATTTACAAAGGGGATGATTTTTCCAAAATTCTGAGATTGTAAAAATTAGCATTTGAAAGAAACACCGATTAATATCCCTATGGTTCGGAACTAGTGAAATATCTTGATCATATAAATGGTGAACTCATGGTTTTGAACCAGTGCGTAGTAGCAGTAAAAATTCAGTTTTTTACTAAAACCAAATTATTGTGGAAAATCTGGCTAAAATTTTGCACGAGTGAAAAGTAAGTCCAACAGATTTCTCAAAGAGGTGATACAGTATTGTGAAATAGGGTAAACAAGAAAGAGTTTTCATACCGAGACTCATATAACCCCACTGAATCAATGTGGTCGATTTGTAGGTGATGCTGCTTGCACACAACTACTATTTCAACTTTCAAGGATGCCAAGGATACAGATGTTAACACAACTTATCCTGTGGATACGCTTTTGTAGGTGATGTTACTAGGCCACAACGATCATTTCAAGGGTGACAAGGTTATGAAAGTTACATTAGTCTTCAACCACTTCGGCCCTGGTTTAGTGCAGAGAGGATGCCAAGGTGATAAGGCTTTCTTCTAACCAAATAGTTGACAGCTAGCTGGTATTCCACAACCCCTGAAACTAAATTGGAATGATGTATTCGTTGCAGAGTAAGAAGGGGGTATGCTCATGTTGCGAATAATAGGTACGATGAGTGGTTGATGTATGCCATTGGTGGGAGTGCAAATCCTACAATCTTTAGTGAAGGGAACTACTTTACTGCATCCAACAATTCCGGCATCAAAGAGGTAAAATTTAAAGAAAGAAACCTGTAAAACTTCACATTATTTCTCCACTAATTTACTGCTTCGAATTTTATGGTCAACTGTTACTCTTATGACAGGTAACGAAGAGAGTGATAGTGGTTGGAAACAGTGGAAATGGAGGTCATATAATGATGAATTCGAAAATGGAGCTTATTTTGTTGAGTCCGGTTGGGGAAATTGTGCTCCTAACTACACTCAATCTCAAACATTCAAGGTTTATAAAGGATCAATGGTGCCTACTCTAACATCATATGCAGGTCCTCTGAGATGTGCAGCTGGATACGGATGTTAAATACTTATAAGAATGATTTTGAGGTCTACCTTTCTAGTTTTCTATGGAATTTCTCTTCCTTGTTAAGTAAGGATACCAAAATGTGAAATTATGAACACTAACTTTTCTTTTATAAGAACCATAATGTTGTTTGGTTAGCAAACATAATTAATAGGTACTGAAATTCACTAGAAAGGAATTGTATTCTGAAACCAATAAATCAGTAACTTTCTTTTAATTTTGTTAGAAATGAAAGATTCAAAAGAGGTACCTGGTTGTGATATGCACAAACACATCTCCAAGACTTCGGCACCAATCTGCCATCATGACTAGCTCATTTCCTATTACATACACATCTGACATCCCCATCAGTAGGAAAGTAGGACTAGGCTTTCCCAAGCCTTCCAAACTGTAACCATCATTGATTCTTCTGTCCAACTATGGGGACATCAGCTTCATCAATCTCCAGGGAATCACATACAGGTGGCCCTAAACCCCATCATGAAACAATACTATCGAGCTGAGTGAAATAATTTTCAGTAAAATCAGGTTACCGCCAAGGCAGCAAATCCTTTCTTTCCACAGTTGATGATGAAAATATAAGTCATATCTTACATTCCATCTAATATAGCAGCTTAGGTTCCCCAATCAGCACTGCATTCGCCTAAGCCAGCGAAAATGTAGGTGAGCACCAAAAAAGTGGCTACATAGTTTAATATAATATGAAAGAATTTGGTTTTTTCCACACCTCCTCTCCAGATCAGTACACAATCAAAAGTCACTTTTTTGCCATTTCGACCAAAAACAGACTTGTTTAGGCTTGTATTAATTGTAAATTTTCGACAATCTTTCATCAGTTTGCTCAACACTAGTCTAATTGGCAATCATTTTTCATTAAAAATGTTTGACGCAACTTTGGGCAGGAGTCTTCCTTATTCTTCCATCTACCATGGCTTTTCTTATCTTAGAAGCATGGTCCCATTTACCTGCTTCTGCATAAATGTTTGATAGCACAACGTATCTCCCACTATGTTGTGGTTGCAACGTAAGCAACCTTCTCCCCACCGCATCTGCCAAATCCACATTCATGAACCCTACAGGCACCCAGAAGAGCCCTAAAACAGTTGCATCAGGCTGAAAAGGCATACTTTTCACAAACTCCTCTGCTTCTGCCAATAAACCTGCTCTTCCCAAAAGATCAACTACACACCCATAGTGTTCCATCCTTGGAACAACCCTAAAATCAGGCAACATAGCCTGATACCATTTTAATCCCAATTCCACGAGCCCGGCTCGAGCGCAAGCTGTAAGAAGAGCAACAAATGTTATTTCATTTGGGTGAAATCCTTCCACTCTCATCTTCTCAAACATTATTAAAGTCTCTTGCTCTCTACCATTACAAGCCAAGGAAGACATTAGTGCATTCCAAGTGCACACCTTTTTATCTGACATTCCATTGAAAACTTCAAAAGCACTGTCCATGCAACCTGTTTTACCATACATAGAAATCAAAGCTGTTCCTAGAAAAGCAGTCAACTCGATCCCATTCTTAACAATGTAACCATGGATCTGTTTCCCTTGATAAAGACATCCACCTCCATCCAAATTCGAACATGAGCAAAGAACAGAAACAAATGTAGCTTCACCAGGCCTCACATCAGAATCAATCACATCTTCATGCACCATCATCTTCTTAAAAAACCACATTGCCTCGCTAAAACACTCACATTTTCCAAATCCGTTAATGACACTTGTCCAAGAAAACACGTCACGTTCAGACATCTTTTCAAAGAGTAAAACGGCAGATTCCATTTCACCATTTTTTCCGTAAGCATCAAGCATTGCATTTGTTGTAACCATGCACGGTTCGGGTATTTCTTCGAACACATTTTGTGCCTCTTGAAGATGTCCAAATTGCGCATAGAAACTGACAAATGAAGCATGAACAAATGGATCAAACGATAACCCACGTTTGATAGCTTGGTTATGAATAGGTCTACCTAAGAATGAAGCAAAAGTGGGTGAAGACGAAATAGCTTTGATTACAGAAGGAAAAGTGTGATTATTTGGTGGCGCTTGATGACAAAGCATATAAGTAAAAAGAAGTAAGGATTTATAAGGATTACCAAAATTAAGATGCGCTCTTATTAAGGTGTTGTAGAGAAGTGTTTTTATCCATTTTGAAGGTTGGGACGAGGGTTTTATAAACAAGTGACCGCTTGTGATTAGAAGCGAATGAATTTGATTGATTTGTCTTTTCTGTTTGAAGTGCTTTTGGAGAAGATCAAGTAGAGACTCATGTGAATATAACATATATACCAGACTGTAATTAAACAACTCAAATACTTCTGTAAAATAGCAAAGAAGCCGTAAGAATATCATTCATCACAGAAGTGCTAATTCATGACTGCTAACAAGTTTTTCTCTTGCTAATGACTTAATTCTGTGATGGTCTGAATGGAAGATGATCCGACGCCAAGTTATTTGACCGTGCTGCCTATACTTCAAACTAGCCGTCCTGACCGTATCGGATGGTATTGGGACGGGAAGGGGTATTTTCTATAATTTTAGCATATCTCATGCATATTATGGGAAGTGGGAATATAATAAATACCCTCCATATTGGTGGGCCTTGGACAAATACCCTTAAGGGTAAAATAAAAATCCAAAATAAAAACATATCTCGTTGAATCCCTATTTTAGCCTTTTATTTCTTCTTCATTTATTCAATCCGAGCATCAGAAGAATTATAAGCACCACAATCTCCTCCTCTTCCCTAAACCTACCGCAACCATCACGCTCTTTCCAATCCCACCACCACCACCACCACCACAAATGCAACATCTAGTTTTCAAATCTTCATCGTCGCCGCCGCCTCCAAATCAGGAACATACAGATCTTTAAATTGATTGATTATCTTATTTCTCTTTTTTGATTTTTATTTTCGTGATACAAATCGAAATTCAAGCTACGTCGATTCCTAAATTGGTGATGGAGATTAAAGGTGATTATCTTTATTTTAGTGTTTAAGTTTATGCTGGTAACTGTGGTATTCTAACTAGTTGCTTTTATTGTTGTTGGTGGTGGTGAGAATAGGATGATGAAATTGGTGATGGAGATAGTGGAGGTTCTGGTTGTTGAGGCGGTGGTGGAGATTTGGTGTGATTTTGGTGGTTGGGAGATGGTGGTGGTGAAAGAAGAAGGGTATTCAAATGATGGCGGTTTGTTACTATTTTCCCTATTGTTGGCTATGGTGATCTCTATTTTAATTTTGAATAAATTACAGTATCATTTTGAATTTACAGTTCCATTTCACAAATTAGAATCTTTTTTAAAGGATTTAATTTCATTTTTAGGTAAATTAAGCAGATTTGTTACATTTTTGTGAATGGCGACAATTTGCAAGCCAAATTGAATTCAATTGATTCATTTTTGTTTGTGAATTAGGGGTTTTATATGGAAGAGATGATTTCCCGTATGAATCAATTGGTCTTTACAAGCATGTGAGTCATTATTCCCTCATTTTCAATGTTAAGTTGTATCATTTTCTTGGCCTGGTGTGCAAAATGTACTACTGAATATTTGTACTAGCATTGGCCAATGCCAACTACAAGAAAATTTAACATTCGGTATTATCAAGTTAACGCATTCTTTCGCATTCGCATCGTGCATAATTTTTCTCAGATACGAAAGTGAATTTGTAAATGATTAGACGGCTTGATTTATGTGCTTATATCAAATTTTATTATCTCTTGATTGGTCACTTTTATTAGCTTTTTGTGAACCAATTGGATGTAAAATGATTCATTTTGTTGATTGGAATTTGGAATCTATCAAAATTTAAGTTATTTTTTCATTTTTATTGTAAGTTAAGTGTTTATTAATCATAAATGGTTACTTTGTTTTATGTTCATTTTTGTTTGTGAGCTATAATTACTGAGTATCTTTGGTGTCTGCTTCTGTTTTAGTGTTGGAAAATGAATACTGATTGTCCAATATATTTTGTCTTCTTATAGTGTGTATATGTTCTTTTGCAGACAAAATGGCAAGTGTACGTGCCGATTTATCTAGCATTTCCTTTCATTTTATGCTGAATGTAGCTAAATGTATTTAGATATTTATGCTCGGATGACAGCTCTTGGGACGAACGGAGTATATGCCCATCTATCTAGCATCTCCTTTCATTTTGTTCCTCTCGGATCTCACTGACTTGTTTTTGTGTCTGGTTATATATTAGGAGGGTTATGTTGCTTTTCATAATTTTACTACTTCAAATACCATAAAACTGATTCTAGCATTTCTTTCTGTGAACCAAGGCCTCTGTACATATTGGGAGGATAGTGAGGAAAGCTTATCTGAAGTCATGAAATGAATGAGGTAACACCAGTCAATCAACTTTCTTATCTTTTATCTATATAATCTTTTTGGTATCCCACTATGTCGATGATACTTGTGCCTTTACCACGTTGCTTGTTCACATGACATACATATCCAAAAAAATATTGCAATGTTTTCTTGTTATTTTATTTTTGTTGTTGTACTGTTAATGAATCATATAATCCACTAGTTTTTCTTTATGCTAGCATATCGCGGCTTGGTTTACTGCATTAAGATACACCTTTTGTGGTAAATGTACTTGCCTGTAAAATTATCTTTATGCATACATCTCAGAGCAGTTGTGTCTCTACTAAAGTTTAAGCTAGAAAACAATGTTTTAATGTTCTGTGTATGTTGATGTTGTTGTATGTTACATTTTTTGTCTTCAAATTTTTGGAAACAACCTCATCAAGTTGCTTCCAACTTTGGAGACAACTTGACCAAGTTGCTTCCACTATTGGAGACAATTGGTGCTAGTTGATTCCTTTTTCTGGAGACAACTTGTATTTATTGTCTTCCTATTGAGTTTCAGTTTCGTTTTTGATTTGTGAAAACAATGTTTTAATGTTCTGTGTATGATGATGTTGTTGTAGGTTACATTTTTTGGCTTCAGCTTTTTGGAAACAACCTTATCAAGTTGCTTCCAACTTTGGAAACAACTTGACCAAGTTGCTTTCACTATTGGAGACAACTGGTTCTAGTTGCTTCCTTTTACGAGACAACTTGTATCTACCGTCTTCCTATTGAGTTTCGAGTTTCGTTTTTGATTTGTTTTAGTTTGTTTTAGAGTTTAAATTTTGCAATTTAAGCATCCTTCATGCATTTCTGATTTAATTACCTTAGGAGTATGCAAAGTGTTGAGTTTATTTTGTCGTGAGATTCACTACCAAAATGAATGTTGAGTTTGTGTGTTTCTATTGGTTGGGTTTTTTCCAGGTAAAAATGGTTGTTGCATAGATAACGTAAAAATGATATACCATAGGTTCATGGACTCCAGTTTTTAGAAACAACTTGACCAAGTTGCTTCCACTTTGGAGACAACTTGACTAAGTTGCTTCTACATCCTGAGACAACTTGATTAAGTTGCTTCCATTTCTGGAGACAACTTGTGATAACTAAGTTCAGATTTGTAGCTTTGAACATTTTCAACCACTCATTTTGTATTTATTTTTATTACGAGATATTTTTCCGGTTTGAGTCTGGTCTTGGTGAAGATGGAGATACTTAAAGTTACTTGGCAATACATAGCTTTCCTTGTAGACTAGTCACTCTATGAAAAGGAAGTGTGGTTACTGTGGTGTGCTTGCATATCATAATCTTCAGACATGATGAAGACCCCTATGGGATGCTCGTGCACCAACATTCCGAATGTGGCTTCGTATTTCCAACTTGTATAGGACTATGTTCAAAGTTTAACATTTCTGAACTTTTTATCTTTGTTTTGATATTTTTATGAAGGTGGCATGTTATGTTTCATTTTTCAGATGTTCAATGTTTTTGAACTTGTTATCTTTGTTTTGATATTTTTTTTCAGTTTTTCCTTTTTTTTTTTAAAAAAACTTGTTATGTTGCAATTGTTCTAAACACTGTTCTTACAGCTTGTTATGAATTGAACCTTTCTTTTTCTTTTTAGTTTTGGCTTGTGTTAGACTGTTTGCTCCAGGCAGGTTTCTCTCCATATTTTGTAGACAACTGGACCAAGTTACTTCCATTTTTGGAGACAACTTGAGCAAGTTGCCTCAATGTATTTTGAATCTCTTGTTCCTTTAAAAAAAATCGGAGACAACTTTTGCTAGTTGCCACCATATTTGGAGACAACTAGCAACAAGTTGCTTCCATTTTTAGAGTCAACTTGAGCGAGTTGTTTCCAAACAATAACAACTTGAAACAACTCGAGCAAGTTGCCTCGCAAATTGACTTTACTTGTGGGGACAGTTAGGTTCCTGCACTTTAGACTCCACATTCTCGCTAGTCGACTGCAAGTTGACTTTACTTATGGAGCCAGTTAGGTTCCTGCACTTTAGATTTTGGAGACAACTTGAGCAAGTTGACTCCAATCTAGTAGACAAATTCAGAGAACATGATAAAATACATTCAAAAGAAAACGCTGCAGACATATACTACAATACTATAGAGTATCTTTTATTAAGTAGGTAAAAAGTTGTAAACACCAAAGATCCATCACAAGTTTCCAAGAAAATTCAACTAAGATACCCAAACTCTTACCGCCACTGCTTTCAAGAACCCAGGGTTTGATGCTCAACAAAACAAAAAGATAGAAATAACATCAAGTGGAACACGGATGGTCAAGAACTAGAGTTCAATGGACCAACATCATCAAATGTATCATATATAGGAGAGGTACAATTACATCAACATGAAAACATTGAGAAGCAATACCATATATTAGAAATAACAAGCAACTCCTATCCTGAATCTATCGTACCTGGCTTAAGAACTGTAGCATCCTCCCATGACAAATATGTACTTATTACCAACCAACTTTTTTTTTCTATCTTTCTCACATGTTAGTAGATTTTCAACCTGCAAGAGTTGAACCACCAAAGCCCTATAATGGCTATCAACCAATTCTGGATTACTTTCTTGTGCTTGAATGGTCCCTTTCTTCAGTACTCACCTTTGCCAATGTTTGCTAAAAAAGTACAGAGTCAAGGAAGTATATAATAGCAGTTTCATATAACTTTGGTATATTGGATTACGAAGTATAACGTTTACCTTTTGAACTTCGTAAATGTGACATAACACTATCTTTGTAATTCGTTACTAGTTAGTATGCTGAACTTTGAGTTGATTCAATGCCTAGAAAAAATGTTTAACTACATGAGTATAAGGAAGTAGACTTGCCCAAACTTGTTTCGTAGTTGAAAAAAATAAAAGGATTTATTTTAGGACTGATCCCTTAATAGGATCTATACTAGGACCGCTCCCAGGGATCTATAGCAGGACCGATCCGTTACTTGGGGATCTATAACAGGATCGATCCCTAATGATAAATATTTAAACATTTTTTTCTGATCCGGCTATAATCTTAGGTTTTGTTAGCTGTCGAAATCTGAGTTTGGTTATTATGGAAAATGAAAATGCAAGGGATACCAAATACACCCAAATTTTTTGTTCGACAACCTGTTGTTGATGGTGGATTTTAGTTCAGGGCTAAAATTGTGAAACCAAATTTATGCGCTGACATCCTGCAAAGGATAGCCACTGATAAAGTGATGAATACTTCTTCACTTTACTAATTCACTTAGAATTGATCATGTGGCAACAATCCCAGTATTCTGTGAATTAAATACACGAAATTCATCCAGGTTGGAGCATGTAGCAACAATCCTATATACCCTGTGAATTTACAACATTATTAATTAATGCATGACCAGCCTTGTATTTCATGTACTCATTACCGGTGCGGCATGACGACTGAGTGTTGTTCTCAGAGCAACACGAACCTCCAAGCATTAATAATGAAGCATGTACGAAATACTCGTACATGCTACAACTCTCGGTGTGTTATACTAGCCCGATTGAGCATACATATCTCGGTGTGTTATACTATCCCGATTGAGCATATTTGAATGCTGGTGTCCATATCGGTCTCGAAACGATCGCGACCATCCAACTTCACCAAGATGATTGGATGGCTTAGATTGAATCCATGACCCCAAGCAGGTATTGGAATATTCACTACCGACCCAACGCGGGCCCCGCATGGTCGGCCTCCCCAAAAGGGTGTCATAGCTTGCCAAACCGTCCAAGCCAAAGCAGTATGGACGAAAAACCCTAAATTAGGGTTTGCGGCACATTACATGTGTCGCAAAACTGTCTCAACCATCCATCTTCGCAGGCATAGATGGAGGGTGTAGATGTAGATTCAAAGGGCCCAGAGCATGTAACCACGCTCACTGTAAGCCCGCCTATACACATGACCGATCGGTCAGGACCAACCATGGCTGGTCATTCCAGATCGTGCGCCCAAAGTGGGCATGCCGCACGGCCGGCAAAACCCTAATTAGGGTTTGCATTGATCGCAAACGTCCGTTTTCTCCTGATCGAATGGAGGGTTTAGGAGTCGACTGAGCAGGTCCAGTGAGCATTAACGTGGACCCATCTATCTCCACACCCGATCGACCAAGGCATACCATGACTGGTCGTTCCAATTCGCACGCCCAAACTAGCGTGGTCACACTTCCCAAGCGCAAACTGATCTCGACCACTCAACTTCGCCGGACGAATTGAGTGGCTTAGATCACGTTCTTATGGGAAAGTAAGGTATAGGCATGTACACCAGCCTGCCACCTACACACGCCGAACCAATCGGCGGGACCGACCAAGCTTGGTTGTCTGGCTTGCGAGCCTTAAGAAGGCATGACGCGCGGCATTTGCGGCACCAAACTTCATCGTAAATCAATCAATCGACCGCTCCTCTTTCTTGCCGGACAAATTGAGCGGTCCAGATCACACTTTCACGGGACAATGAGGTATGGGCATGTATACTCCGGGCATGCCGTCTACACGCATACCCGATCGGCCATGCCAAAATCGTGTCTCAAGCTTGAATTCGACCAAGATGAAAAGTGGTGCTTGCGCACCTCTTCTAAAACCCTAATTCCACTAACAGTCGCAGATGAGTGTCTCAAAGATCATCTCGTCCGTCCAACTTCACCGGCTTGGTTATACATTACACCTGGTCAGAGTTAATTGGTCGGTGAGGCGTCATGGTGATCACCACCCGTCACTCTACCACACCATGTGGTCGGCAAAGGGAGGACTTGCTTGCGAACCTCCAAACCATCACATGAAGTAGGCTGGACATGAGGCTATTTTGAGACGCTCAAATAGCGATGCTTCATACATGCTGAATATACTCGATGCAGTACCTTCATAGAATACACACGATACCTCACAAGTATCGACTTCCTAAATAACTTAGTTATATAATCTAGCATTACATGCTACTTTCTGTGGGTCCCACGATCCACACACTCGAGACATCAATCATGTCACAAACTGGGGGATACATACTTGGGTATTGGTCTGGCGGTTTACAGCGTGAAGCGCGCAACGCGCCATCACAAGAACGTGTCAGGAAGTCATGGACGGTTAATGATGATTAGAGAAGTGGGAAAGACTGGTCGCGTGACACTAACACACGACTCCACTACTCCATCACTCCACTTTCTCCACTTCTCACGAGATACGAGGGTTAGGCTTAAAGACTTGTATAAATAAGTTCTCCTCCCTATTTTCCAAACAGGAACAAGGCAAGACAAGACAACAGAGGCAAGTGTTGATACAATCATATTCAAACACCGGAACTGATAGCTTACATCCTGCAAGCCAGTTCAACTTTCTGATACAAGTCATACATAGCCAACACCTTCACAATCTCATCACCTTCTTCGCTTCCCTCCACTTTGTCACCGAAACAAGTCTGGAACGACCATTTCTTGGTTTAGGTCGGATTTGCACAGATTGATTTCTCGAATCTACAAGCACTCTAGTGCAGTGTATTTGTTTAGGGTTTAGATTCATTTCTCATCCACACACCCCAAATTACCAAAACCGGCAGAAATAGTTTTCACCCATAAACACTTGTATAGACAAAACTTAATACAATTGCAAGTAGACAAACTTAATGATCCTTGACAATATGTATATAAATTTAATAGCTCAACCTCTACACAATCAGTACGTATATAGACACAAGTTCCGTGAACCTGATTGTTAAGAAGAGTACTTGGATGATCTCAAAAATCAGTACCCAAGATCTATCTAGTCGTATCCAAATAATTCAATTGAAATTCTTCCAAGTGATTAAAATTGTTATCTATCTTTCAAGATACGAATTCTACAAGAAACTAATCTCGTAATCGATTACAATTAATCGAGTATATCTCATTACGTCTCTTGAACCTCGCAAGGTTCTACGTACTTGATTCCCTTAGATGACGTCCTTTAGAGCCTAAGAGTTGCTTCAGTTGAAGTGAAGACTTATGATACCAATCTGCCTCTAAAAGATAAACCTATTTGATTTCCGTTTAGATCAAAGATCAAGGTGTGGAAATATTTTTGCGATAGACAAAGATAGCAAACCTCACAAATCCGGAACTTACGACTCCCGAAGAGCAGCCTAGATTATTAACTACCTCTCAAGAACAATCATCGAAATATCAACTAAGATCAGTCTTTAGATATCTATCTTGAGGAATCACAAAGTCTTAGACAAATAGAACTTTTTGATTACTATCTATCTTGCCTGAAAGGAATCACAAGGACGACTATATAATCAACTAGGACACAAAGTTTCAGGGATTGAAAGACCAGTAGACAAAGATGTTCTATTTATAATTTTCAAAGACCATGGTTAGATTTAAATTCAAGCTAAGATAAGTTGAGAATCAAGCAAACAGTTTACGTCTTCAAAATATAATAGAATACTTTACACATAGGTTTGGTTATGGAACTGTGTATAATGATTGTTCAGTTCGGCAAGTTAGCCAAAGAACCATAAGCTAATTGATGTTCATTTAAACGCCTAAGCAATTAATCATGATACAAACACATAAGTGTTTAAGTAATAAATGAAGTCTTAGAAGTGTTTAAGAGAGTTCTAGCAATGCTAAACATATTAAATTAATAATCCTTTAAGCATTTTTTAAATATTATTGGGACAGTTAGTACAACGGTTTGTCAACCGTATGGATTGTTCACGAGTCAGGGTGCTACGGTTCATGAACCGAGTTCGCAAACCCTACTATACTACCGAAATCAGTTGACCACGGTTCATTAACTGGGTTCGCCAACTTCTAGCCTATTTATCCGATATGTAAAACTCAGTTCACCACGGTTCGTCAACCGGGTTCGTGAACTATTCCCAACTGAACTTGCGGTTTGCAAACTGGTTCGCCAACCTTCATGTATTTCTATATTTCAGATATCTATGGTTTTTGAACTGGTTCGCGAACCTACCATGAGTAAAATTTTTAGCAAGTTCATATTTATCTCTTATGATATTTGAAACATTCCCAAGTGATATAATCATTTGCATCGGTAATTTTCAATTGATTTACAAATTAATTCATAGAACTAATATTGTTAACGACCTTTGAACATCAAATCGCTAAATCATATTTCGAGATTTTTCATGAAACAAGCTTGACTCAAAACATCTTCTTTGTGATTCTAGTATAAGTCATACGACATAGTCTCAATAGATAGAATGATGGTATAATGAGTAAAATAGAATGGTTCAGTCTTCACATACCTAGTACAGAAGTTCTCCAAATGTCTTCGTCGATCTTCAGTCTTCAAGGGTGATCTCTGATACTCAACTAAAATTCTAACATATCCAAAACTTGACTTAGTAGACTAGAAACCAAGATATAGTTTTGATCACCTAACATTGACAACAAGCTTGATATAGCAAAACTTGTGGGTTCAACCGAGCAATGCTCTAACAGAAAATTCACAAGATTTTGACATAATATTTTGAACATGTGTTAAAAAAAAATTACTTAATGTTCAAGTATTTTCCTTGATTATCAAGGTAGGATCCCAAACCGAAATATTCCATAATATCATCTTTGATATTCGTTTTTATATCTTTTTAATTTTCCAGTAATTAAAACATATCTCTGGATATTATATTAGTAAAGTATACTTGTTTGTTAGTTAATATTTGGTTGTCATCCATAAATGATTTAGGAATTTTATTTGGACAACAGTTGGAATATTTACAAAACCGAAAATTGGTATTTATTGCATATCTTGTAGTATTTTAGGATATGGTAATTTCTTGGTGTCTAAACTACCATGGTGATTATAAATAGTGAAGTTTGTTCGTCTTATAAACTTATCCTGCGACACACATACTTCGTTTTGTAATTGATGTGAGGTAAGCCGACTAGCAGTATTCTCGTAATACTCACTGGAGAGGAAAGTATCATAATTATGTGAAATCTCTTACGTCCGCTTCGTTTAAAGTTTTTTTTTTTGGATCAAGAAGCGTCTAGTTGTATCGTTGGTGGGAAACTAGAATCATATTGATATTTTAATTTTCGATTATTGATTTGATTGACTAACGATATAGTTGAACCTTGATATCACCTAGTTTGTTTATTATGTGATCCTTCTCTTCTGATACAAGGTCACTCGAACTAGATCAAGGATTGACGATTTCAGATCTGATATTTGATTCAAGATCTAAAGATAGGACTTGCGATCATCCATTATTCACATACTTTGTTTTAGTGCGTGATCGATCATAAGGAAATCAAGTTGTTTGTGCAGGTACTTTGAAGACTGGAGATTTGAAGATTAGAACATGTTGGATCATAGCTCGATTGAACTCACCAAGTGTTGATATGTCAAGTTTGGTTATAATATTTTAGTACCAAAACTCATCTAGAGTCGCTTGATTAAATATTAGAGTCAACTTCATTTTTGTTAGACTAGAAAGTCTAGGAATGTTGAGACATACAAGTATTACTCCAAAGACCTGAAGAATGAGAAGAAGTAACGACTACAACGACGACATCATCCTTCCACTTGAGGTTAGTAATATTGACTTGAACTTGTTCCATTCCTAACGTATCTTTTAAGTCGTGCTATATTGAAAACATAACATGCAAAGCTGTATATAAGTAATACCCTAGTAGATAGACATAATCATAGTATTAAAGAATTATATTACGAAGTATAACGCTTATCTTTTGAACTTCGTAGATATGACATCGACATAATCTTGTATATAGTTTTATGATTACGTGTATAGGTTTATAGTGAATATTTCATCCTAGGAAACAATGTTTTACATTTTTTTTAAAGGAAGTATGTTCGTGAACTTGTTTCATGAATTTAAAGGGAAATCAATAGGTATATTGGTCCGGCTATTCATTGCATATTCTTTAGATTACCAATATGTGTGAGGTGGTAGAACCGATCATAACTTAGGTTATGTATCTTTGTATAACTGATCACAATACCTAGACTTATGATTTGGTATGACCGGTTCTGGTAATTGGTGTAACTGATCCTAAGTAATCACTGTGAGATGGTATGATCGATCCGTGTAATTGGTGTGACCGATTCTGGTAATTTGTGTGACCGATCATAAGAGGTTGTGTGACCGATCCTTGTAATTGGTATGACCGATCCTAGTGACTGGTATGACCAATCACAAGTAGGTACTATATTTAGGTAGAACCGATCTGAACCCATGTATGTGACTTGGTAGGACCGATCACAACTAACCATTGTGACTTGGTATGACCAATCACATAATAGTATTGGAATTTTGGTAGAACTAATTCTAAAATTGTTTGGAAGTGTGGTAGAACCGATCCAACATAGCAAATCTGATTTTCCATGATTTACATGTTTTCATCATGAACTTGTGTAGATTCGGAATTATGGTTTGTTGTGTGAAGATGTCAACATACTTTGAACACGAGCATTAACTCTTATCATTTATTATTCAAAGATATTCCTTGATACTCAAGGTGATCCCTCGGTCCAAAAATTAAAAAGCGTTTAACTATGATCTTCATAATATATGTTTTAATTACCAAAGAATTAAAGCATATCCTATGGAAAATATTATTAGTTAATGTGCTAGACCCGATAATGTGTTTTCTATGAGATTTTCGGAATTATAGGTTTGGCATATAAGTGGAAATAGGAAAACCGAAATTAGGTACTTTAATGCATATCTAGATAATATTTTCGTTTTTGGAATTTCCTTGTTGTCCAACCAACCTTGGTCTATGAATACCTAAGATTGTATTTCTAGCAAACTATCCTAAGAGCCATGCAAACTCATTTCTTGTTGTTTCTGGTGGAGCCATCTATTCAGAGAGGAAAGTATCATAATTAGATGAAAAATCTTACTACCGCTCGTTTAAAGACTTTTGTGGGATCAAGAAGCTCTACGAGTACGGTTGGTGGGAAACTAGATCATTGCAGTGTTATTAGTTTTCGATTTAATTTGATTAACTAACGGTTGTTGAAACTTTGATTGCACCTAGTTTGTTTATTCTTGAGAATCTTCTCTTATAATATAAGATTCACTCAGAGTAAATCAAAGTATCGACGAGATCTTTAGAACTGTTGTTAGATCTAAATACATCTTGTGATAATCCATCGTTAACAGACTCCGTTCTATGTGTGATTGATCACAATATGATTCAAGTATTGTTGTGCAGGTATTTGAAGGAAATAGAAGATTTGAAGACGAAGAAGATTTCTTATTAGTTTTCGTATCTTGTGGATTTAGTGCACAAACCTTGATTGGCTGGGATTCAACTAGAATTAGTATGTCTTTGATAGATCTGATTGATTAGTTGCGTGAGATCGGCATCACTTTATAGTTTCTCGTTGAGATCTATATCGATTTATTGCAAATCTAAACTTGACTATTTCGGTAGGTATTGGATAGATTGGTCTAACAAGACAAAGGAGTTTATTAGATTAAACATAAGAGCCTTTGTAAACGACGCATATTATCTTTATCAAGATTGATTAGAGTGGTTACCAAACAGATTCTTTCTTTGTTGTTTGGAATACGATCCAAGGGACTTGTTATTCACATGCGTGACTTTGGAATTCGAAGGCGCAGGGATACTGAGGGAACTAAGTAGCTAGGGGTAGTCTTCTTGGTCTCAACTATACAAAGGTTGTATTAATTAGATTTTGTATAGCGTCTTAATTTCGAGAGTATTCAAAACTGGACTAGGTACCGAGGTTTTTCTGCATTTGCGGTTTCCTCGTTAACAAAGTCTTGCTGTGTTTTTTACTTTGTTTTTGACATTATAATTTCTATTATAATTAAGGAAAATACACAAGTATGTTAACTCCATAATACTTGATATTGATCCTATAGTGTTTTGGTTATTTCTGAACCTATTATCAAATACACACTTTGTTGTCGTATCATCTCGATCTTGTATCCATAGCCAATCACACAAGTGATCTTGTTGTTGTATTGTGTCGATCTCGTATCCATAAACGATAAGACGAAGTGTGAATGAAATTGTCGTATTGTCTCGACTCTATTCATAGACGATCACATTCGATGGAGAACTTATAGGTTGATATAAAAAGATTGTGGTGTATTTGAGTACCCTCGTATTTTCAGAACATTTTGTTATTGATATCCTGATATTTGTTATTATACTTCGTGCACACTTGATTAACTGGGATCCGAAATGCTCGTTTATCTTGATAGATCTTTTATAGCTTATTATGTAGATTGATAATCTATCACTTGGTGTTTCTCTTTAGGACCCAAATTTAATAAAATGTGAACTAAGATTGATTATCTTTGATAGTCTTTATCTAACCGATACAATGGAGTTTATATTGATTAAATGGAAGAACCTTTGTAACTCAACTTATCTCTAATTAACTTGTTTCTCCGGGAGATTGATAGAGCGGTTACTGAAAAATGTTAGTCTTTTATTGTTTCGGAATAGGAACCAAAATAGTTGAGTGTTAGAAGTCTTCTCAGTAAGTGGTGAAACTTAAGATAGTAGACTATCTTAAGAGATTCTCCCAGTCAGAAGTAAGAGATTGAATTTTAGCTTCATTTTCTCATGTGTTACCTTCAAATACAGTCTCAAGAGTATCCCAAGCTTCCTTGGAAGTTTCACACGTGTAGATTTAACGTTGAAGATCTCGACTCACTACGTGCATTATGGCATTCAAACCATCTAATTCGCTTGAAATAGATTTTCTTCATCCTGAATTAAACACTAAGCGTTTAAACTCAGTTTCCAAATTTTCCACTTTCGGACGATCATACCCTTCACGACTAATAGATATATTAAGTTTAAATATCAACATTATAATTATATATATTATCGTAACTTAAGTTTAAATATCAACATTATGATTTGATAGATTATCCATGGCATATCCTTCTTAGCTTGTTATGTAGAAATTCTCATGAATCATATTCTCGTATGTTGTTTTGGAGTCAGATAAGCAAGGAGAACTCTACAATGTTGATACCCACAACGAGTCATTATAATTTGAACTCACAAGCGATGCGGTACACCTTGAGTCGTATAAAACTATATTGACTCTTATAGGTACATAGAAGACAATTATGACAACCAATAGGGAGATTTACAGTCATAACCATTCTCACAAGAAGGTCACATCACCTCATGGCATGAATACATCTCTATGGAGCAATGGCTCAACATGAAAAAGAGATGAAGATTATTTTCTTCACAAACATTGGGCATTAACTTCAAGTAAGTGTTTAGATAATTAATCATAGTGATACTCGGATTTCCACCGAATCACTAGCGAAAAATAAGAGTACTAAAAACAAAAACAAAAATGTTTTTGATATTAATGGATCATGGCATCAAGCATATAATAAAATCATAAAGCTTGCTCAAGTTTATAGAATACCTTTTAGAAGAATCCAATCATGAATCCTACGACTTTACCAAATATTCACATCTTAACCAATATAATATGTGCGCCCTAGTTCTTGTGCATTCCTCGCCATATAATTCATACTAGAGTCTTTCTTGGTGAGGATGCACTTTCAACACAATCAAGTTGTGTTGGGGTGAACATCATTTAGTTCACCACAAGTAGTTGAAACAAAGTCATGCATAATCTCTAGGAATTGTACAACTTGCTTGAATCTTTCAACGATTTTTTCGTACCTCATTAAGATGTTGTCCCTTGTCGTGTTCTTTTCTGGGAGATCCTTCTTAATGACACTTGTTGTTTTATTAATCATCTTTGGTAACCATTTCTGAGTAACTTTTGGAGCAACAAGTTTCTTTTTTCCCAGTTTTGTTAAGAAATTTCCTAGGGGGAATTTTGGAAAAATTGATATTATGCAACTCAGTTTACTCCAATTGAAAGCATCAGATCTTGTCATCTTATGAACAAAAGCATATTTGGCCATATCTCTTTTATGGAATCTGTATCCCCTTTAAGTGACCTGGTTTTCCACAATAAAAGCAATTTTTAGTAGAATGGAATAATTGATGCTTATTGTTACCTATATGTGTATGTGCTTGCATTGGAGCTTGATGGAATTTCTTCATTCCGTCATTAGCATATATGATGGAGATACTTCACTTTTGTCGTTAGTGGTATATTTGGATTGAAAAGAATCTTTAGATTTGGCAAATTTCACCTCTTTGTAAATACCAGGAGCGTCTATTACATCATAGCCTAATCCTCGCGTATCACGATGACTTCTACATGTTCCCAATATCGAGGTTAATTTATCCGAGCTATTATTGAGAGACTAGCTTTCTTTTAAGCTCATATTTTATTCTTCCAACCTTTTGATCCTTTCAAGCGCATTAACTAGATCACTCTTGGATGATTCAAATTGAACTTTGAGATATTCTCGTTTTGAATCAAATAACAAGTTCATCTCAATGTTCTCCAAATTAACTAGTTTTGCTTGAAGTACCTTCTCTCAATCACTTCCTTCGGAGATTTCTTCTTTAAGACCTCGTAATTATTTGAGATAATCCTTTGCACCAATAGACTCAAGTTGGTCTCGCAAGTCTTTATTGTCACTACGAAGTCTGTAAAAATGTTCTCACAGAATAAAGAGCTTCCATTTTTGTAAAGTTTTTGATGATATTCCTTAAGAAGTTTATTACCAACTGGATCTTCATAGAACACTTCTTTGTTAGAGTCAGAATTTGTATCCGAAAATGTCTTCCGGAAGCTAATGCAAACTCACATGTATACTCTGGATAATTGTCATGCATATCATCAATAGTTGGAAGACTTGGAGTGTATGATGGTTGTCTACGGTCCCTACTAGGGCATTGAATAGAGGATAAATGTCCGAACCCACGATAGTTGAAGCATTGAACAACATCATCAACACAAGTCCAAGATCAAGAGAAGTTGTATGTTTATAAGATCTCTTTTTCATGTTTCTCAATATTTTTCTAAATTGTCATGGAGAAGCATCCTTGGTCTCTGGAATAATAGTTTTACCCTCAGAGGGACTCGTATTGTTTACAGCTTTAAGAAAAATACCTATCTCTTTTTCAGACCGGTGTTCATTATCAAAGATCTTCAATTTACCAACTAGATCACTCTGTGCTAGTGTTGAAAGATCGTTTGCTTCTCTGATGGCATGTTTTTTTACACACATATGTTTCTCTGGAATAGTTCTTCCTAACGAATGTGAGGATTTAACTATCTGAGGGAGTTTTTGGTTAAATTCATCAAAAGTTTCATCATCAGACATGCGAAGGTTTTTTCAGTCAGATGCTAGGTTTTGAAGCCTTGCTTCTTTCTCTGCGGTACTCCATTCGAATACGGTCTACAAGATATCCCAAGCTTCTTTCAAAGTTTCACATGTAGTCACATGATGTTGGAGATCTTGTCTTATGGCATGTATAATAGCATTCAATCCATCAAAATTATGTTTTGCATCACTGATTTGAATATCATCATAATCAGTTATATCCTTCACAGTAGTTTTGTTATTCACAATGACCATTGGAGGATGATAACCCTTGACTACTCGAATCCAAGTTTGGAAATCACTAGCTTGCAATAACGAACGCGTTGCTATTTTCCACCATAAGTAATTTGTGCCACCAAATCCTGGTGGTATGTAAATTGAACTTGGTTGATACAAGCTCAAATTCATGTCTATAAGTTCGGATCACTATAAACACGGACTTATTAGGTCTTTACGGTGTTTGCTTACTCTGATACCAATTGAAAAGGAAAGGGTAACTAGTACACCGTCAACTTTTTAAATCGGTAACCTATGTAGACAATACTTATACAATATATATGTTCGGTTACGAAACTGTATTTAAAATTATTTTAATAAGGTAAACCTAATATATACCGGAACTATTCATGAAAAATGCGAAGAAAAAGGACATATAATTTTTTACTATATCAAAAGAAAAGAAGAAAATCTCGTAAGAAATTAACACCATTTTCGAAAGAGATTCTCATAACCATTCATAGTTTGCAAAAATCTATAAACAAAGCGTGTAAAACATTGATGGAAAGGAAGATGTCATATCTTGGTCACTTATCTGGACTGAGTTGTTAGAGCACTGCTCGGTCGAACTCGCAAGCATTGCTATCTCAAGCTTATTTGTCAAGTTTAGTTGATCAAAACTATATACTTGATTTCTAGTCTACTTATAACTATGTCTCGGATTAGGATAGAAGGTGTAGTTGAGATTTAGACTTCACGGCGTTCATCAATTGAAGACGAAGATCTACCGAGGAGCTTAGGGAACTTCATCAACAAAAGGTATATGGAGACTAAAACTTATCCATCACTTAGAAGTCTATTCTATTATATCTTCTAATGATACTAAGTCGTATATCTATATACACTTTTACATTATAGACATTTGATATTTCAAGCGGAGTTTATCTCGCTTATCTATTTCTCGAAATACAAGTTTAAAGCTTTTTTGCTTTAGCTATATCATCGTATTCTTGACGAGTTTAGTTGGAGATAATTTATTATTGGAAACTAAATATTAAGTCAAAAGATGATCATGTGAAAATTACCTTGAACATCTTACATGATTTGTGTGAGACAGTCATTTGATGTTAGCTTGGGAAGTTTCGTATTTATTATTCAATCACTTGAAAATTACTTGAAGCTAATGGTATGTGTGAGATTACCATTGTCGTCTTCTAAGGATGTTTCAATGCTTTGTTACTAAGTTATCTTAGCTTTGATTGTAAGCAACCCTGATTTGAAAGACTATATAAGGGAGAACTCTAGCAACTGGAAAATCTAATCCCGTCACTTTTCTATGTCCTAGTTACAAACTAGAGTCGAATCTCCTTTAACTTAGGTTTTTCCAAAACCATTATAAGTTAACAACTTCAAGACTTCATTTTGGATTCATGAAGAAAGATCCAACTATTTTCTTTGTAATTGTGTATTCTGATCTTACTTTCTCTATTGTATTGAGTTTTATCTTCTCTAAGATTTACTCGAGATTTATCTCCGATAGGTAAGATATAAAAATTAATCACAACAGTTCTTCGTCGCAAACTCTTGTGATTCCGCAATAAATTTTTATGTTAATCAGTTGGGTTATTGTGAGGTGATTGATATTTCTAGGCTGCTCTTCGAGAGTATAATACTGGATTATCAAATGGTTTCTGTTCACCTTGATTTATCAAAAGACGGAAAAAAAAACCGAATAAAGAATAGACATATCTGTGGGAGATGGATTTGTTTATAAGTCTTCGACTTTGGGTCATAGCAACTCTTAGTGGTGGGTGAGATCATCTAAGGGAATCAAGTGCACATAATCCGGCGTGGTTCTAGAGACGTAAGGAACGTGACTGTACCTTAATCGTTGTGAGACTTGGTTAGGGATCAACTACATTCCAGTATGAAGTTAACTTGTAGTAGGCTAGTGTCTGTAGCGGATTAATACAGTATGGTGTTCAAAGCTGGACTAGGTCCCGGGGTTTTCTGAATTTGCGGTTTCCTCGTTAACAAAATTTCTGGTGTTTGTGTTATTTCTGTTAGAGCACTGCTCGTTTGAACTCGCAAGCGTTGGTATCTCAAGCTTGTTTGTCAAGTTTAGTTGCCAAAACTATAAGTCTTGATTTCTAGTATACTTATAGTTAAGTCTCGGATTAGGATAGTAAGTGTAGTTGAGCTTTATACTCCATGACGTTCATCGAATGAAGACGAAGAACTACTCAAGGGAACTTGTGGAACTTCATCAACAAAACGTATGTGGAGACTTGAACTCATCTATCACGCAAAAGTCCATCTAATCTATCTCCTATTTCAGACAAAAAGTCATACTGCTATATAGACTTCAATTATACACATTTGGTATTTCGAGCCGAGTTTATCTCGCTTATCTATTTCTTGAAATTTGTGTTGGTAAGCTTTCGTTTTAACTAATTTAATCTTTTATTCTTGACGAAAGTCAAAAGATGATCATATGAAAATCGCCTTATAACATCTTACATGATTTGTGTGATACACTCATTTGATGTAGACTCGGAATGTTTCGTATTGATCATTCGATCACTTGAAAATTGCTTTGAAACTAATAGTTTGTGAGAGATAGCTATTGTCGTCTTCCAAGAATGTTTCAATGATTGAAATGAGGGTTTAGAACATGTAACCATGATTGGATATAAACATAGTGTGTATTCACATTTGTGTAAAGTCCAAAACCGGAACCATGGTATGCGTACATGTACACATACTGGTTGGTTGTTGGAAGTCCTGAACTAAGTGAAAAGGCGAGGGTACCCAAATATACCTCAAGCTAAAACTTTTCATACCTATAAGTCCTTTCTCCGAAAGTGATTGTCTTGGACTGAGTCGAGATAATATAACTAATCGGTTTACACTTCGTGTGATCGTCTATGGATACGAGATCGAGACAATACAACAACGAAGTATGTTACTTGATAAAAAGGTTCGGACTTAACCAAACACAATAGGATTCACTTATCAAGTAAATAGGAATTAACGTTTGTGTGATTTAATTTAATTATAATAAAACAATTATAATGCAGAAATATAAGGTAAATGACACAACAAAATTTTGTTAACGAGGAAACCGCAAATGCAGAAAAACCCCGGGACCTTGTCCATAATTGAATACTCTCAGGATTGAGACGCTACACAAAATTACACCTAACTTCATATATTTGAGATTAAGCAACTAAACCTATAGTTCACCTAGTTCTGTCTATATTCCCACGCCTCCGACCTATGAATAAGTCACGTACTTGAACAATTCCTTTGGTTCGTATTCCAAACAGTAAAAGAACAACAAATCTGTTTGGTATCAACTCTATTCAACCAAGTGATATGAGTCGAACAAAGGCTCTTCTGTTTATCTTAACATAAACTCCTTCGTCAGGTCCTTAGATCTATCTTATGTTCAATTACCAAAGTAATCGTTTAATATTAAGACAACAACACTCTTAATCCAAAGAATTGTGTTGATGCCGATCTACTCAATTAATCAATCCAATCTATCACAAGGATAAACCGATTATTAATTGGATCCTCTTTTACCGAAACAAGTATTGTGCACACCAAAGATTATGAACCCACAAATCAGAAATCTTCAATATCTTCTTTGTTTTCAAATCTTCTTAGATCTTCAATAAACACATGCACACAATCACTTGAATCTCTTGTTATCAATCACGCACAGAACGGAGTCTGTTAACCATGGATTATCACAAGATCGTCTTTAGAACTAACAGTCTAAAGATCCCTGTCGAAACTCTGAACTAGTTTGAGTGAATCTTATATCAGAAGATAAGATTCTCAAGCATAAACAAACTAGGTGCAATTAAAGTTCAACCACTGTTAGTCAATCAAATCAATGAAAACAAAAGATAAACCGCAATTATGTAGTTTCCCACCAACGGTACTAATAGAGCTTCTCAATCCCAAAAAAGACTTTAAACTGAGCGGCCAGTAAGAGATTTTCCCTAATTAGGTTACTCTCCTCTCCGAATAGGCGGCTTCACCAGTAGCAGCAAAACAAGGGATAGTTTGCTGTTACGAAGGATTAGTTTGCAAGAAAGGCAAAATTCAAGTATTTATAGACAAGGAAGTTTGGACACCAAGGAATTTCCAAAACCGAAAATATTCTCAAGATATTCATTAAAGCACAAATTCGGTTTCCATAATTCCTGGAAATGCTCTGTCCAAAAATAATGATCGAAATCTCTCAGAAAATCTCTAATTAGTAAATGCATATTACTAATTCTTATTTTCCTAAAAATGAAGTTAATAACCTTAATTAAAAGATTCTTAACTTATTTATGTTTCGATCCTGGGATTCTCTTCCCTTAGCTATTAAGGAATAACTTTGAACAATTAAATAATAAACATTCATAGCACGTGTTCAAAGTATGTCGACATCTTAACTATGTAAGTTCTCTTTCACACTTACCACCTTGAAACCGATTTGCCACACTTCCAAACAAGTTTAGAATTGGTTCATATGATTTTCAAGAACTATGCGATTGATCAAATAACATTCAATCACAAATCATGGGTTTAACGGTTATACCAAAACAAGTTTCGGTTCTACCTTCCATGTGAGTATTGTGCATAGTCACGCTAGCTTTCCAAAATTCGGTTGACTAGGTACTAGGATCGGTTCCCCACATATATATGGTATCTAACTTATATGTGTTGCACATGTCCATAGGATCGGTTCACCTTTCTGCTATAAACCTATGTGCACCTCATACAAGGATCGGTTCCCCTTTGTGATGTACTGCACCTCTTACTAGGATCGGTTCCCCTTTACAATATTTGGTCAGACATAAAATCACAAACACGATCATACCATCTCAAGTGATTACTTAAGATCGGTTTAACTAATAAAATACATACCAATACATAAGTCAGGCCTTTGTGAATAGTTTTACCAAGAACACAACGATTCATGAACGGTTATACTAAATCACACATATTGGATGTTCACGACATATGCAATGAATAACAATCCCAATAACGCCTGGCGATTTCCTTTTCGATTCACAAACAAGTTTATGAACTTACTTCCTTAGAACACATGTAAAACATTGTTCCCTAGAATGAAATCCTCACCTCATACCCATACATAATCACAATAGCATTCAAATGATTATGACGATGTCTTATCTACAAAGTTTAATGGTTAAGCAATAAACCTCGTATTGTATTCCTTAATACTATATCTATCTAGAGTTCAAATAAGCTTCGCAGTTTTGTTTTCAATATGCACGACTTCAAAGATACGTTAGGGAATGAAACAGTTCAAGTCAAATATCACTAAACTCAAGTGGAAGGATGATTGTTGTCGTTGTAGCTCCTTGCTTCTTCACATCTTCAAGTCTTCGCAATTCTTGTAAAGTCTCATTATCCTAATACTTTCAAGCTAAACTATACGAAGTTAACTCTAGTACATAATCAAGCGACTCTTAACATGAGTTTTGATTCACTAAAATATGACAACCAAACTTGACATACCAACGCTTGGTGGGTTCAACCAAGCTATGCTCTAACAATCTTCCCCTTTGTCAATTTTAGTGACAAAACTCTTACATCATATGGATAAACAAATTACAAGAATTCATTACACATACGCTTGATTCCCGAATTCAACAGCACAATAAACTGCTTACATTCAATCCTTGAAAATGCCGTTGTTGACATTATAATAACAAAGCTAATACTCCCCCTAAGGAAGATATGTAGATATTCAATCCGCACGTCTTTGTTATACCAATTCATATGATATGTTACTCCCCCTTAGTTTGTGCTTTCACTCTTTCGTTTAGATAAAACGTTTAAGCACCAATGTTCTTTTTCTTAGCGATACCAATCAATATAAAATCAACGCCAGTATCACTTGTTTACTCCATATATTTCTCCCCCTTTTTGTCACAAAATGACAAATAAACGAAAAAATAAAGGACAACATTAAAAGAATCTTACAAATCTCAAAATAGACTTGCAACCTGTAGAGTTAGGCACGAGGGTTCCACACACCATGTTCTGATAACCAATATCAAAAACCGAAACTACAAGTAGTTTTATTTTGATATGTTACCAAGGAAACAATTGTCCAAAATAATTTTTTCATTTTAGTTTAGCAAACCAAAAATCAACTAAGCACCTTAGTCCCTTTGCTAAACCAATTGTACAAAAATAATCGCTTAATTCGATAAGACCAGAATAAAGATAACTCTATTTTTCTCATCAGGTTTTAATTATCCATAAACTTAGACCTTTCAATTTTAAACAAGACAAGTACTAGGTTAGTTAACTAGCATTTCTTGTTAAGGCATTCGATTAGACTTGAATAACCGAAACCTCACTTTGATAAGTCTAACTAAGATCGAATTAACTTGGTTTCTCTTATCCTAATCGAATTGGACTAAACAACTCATCTCATAAACCTTTTATTTCGTTAAGCCATAAATAATTCATACAAACCAAATAAATCAACTTGCATAATTATTCACCTCAACCGGAAGAAATTGAAACAACATAGACATTAAAAGCACCGCAATTGCACCGAAATTTTATAAGCCTAAACAATTGATACCACACAAAAAGCAAGATAACGACAGTTTTTTCTTAACCTAACCAATTGAATCACACATACATCCATACACACATAATGGAATAAACATCAATTGTACCGAAATTTTGTTAAGCAAAAGCAATAAATATATATGAAATAAACTCAGGCTTTTCTTAAACAGGAAAACAATTAACTAACAAGATTGTTACCTCAAATTTTGCATCCACTTCTCCATATGATTGCATCTTCTTCCAGGGAGAATTGATATCGAAATATCATCATGTTGTCATCCTTATGCAAAAACAAAAGAATAACAACAACCAACCTTTACCAGAGAAAGGTTGAAAAATCGGTTTTAACAATTGCAAGCAAAAGTTGAAAACCATCGAAACACATATGCTTTTATGTTAAACCAAAACCGATTCATAATATTGTGACTTTTTCACATATTGTTTCTACTAGAACCCCTCATGATTCTTTGATAAGCCTACCAACATGGGCTAGAACTTAATCCTCTATCTTGTAGGAAATTAAATTTCGAAAACAACGCAAAAAAATGAGGTCATTCCGAGTTCGGACGAAGAAGTTATGGGCAAAAAAGTTTTACACTTCTTCGTATGAGGACCTCTCACTAGGATCGGTTCCCCTTATTACACCTATCACTAGGATCGGTACCCCAAGTGTTACTTCTTACGGATCACAACACTAAACTGTTTTTGACATAATTTTTGCATACGAAGTCCTAATTCAATGATTTTTGGCTCGTTTTAACCGTAAAAACAAGAGCTACACATATATGATCAGTAGATATCAACATCATAAACTCAAAATTACCGTTTCTATCAAAACCACAAATATAGATAGAGAAAGCATGAGTATAGAAGAAAAGAAATCTCCCTAAAGATGTTAATTAGTCATATAATTACCGAGAGATCATGTGCTCAGTTTTATGTGCTTCCTCACCCTTCATAAGATTGAGCACAAAGGTGAGCATGCACATTTTAACACAACTAGGTTGTGTTGAGTTGATCCTTGTCTTGTTCGTCACGAGTGACTAAGACCGAATCATCATTCTTGACCTCTTGCTTGGTTTGTTTTCTCTTGTTCCATCTCTTGTTTTTCTTCTTTAACTTGTGATGAAGAGTGTCATAATCACAACGTTCACTAGTACAAGAGATTTCAGACATAATGTCTTTCTTTAGTCTTTCAAGAACTTTTGAAATTATTGTCAACAACAATTAACAGCTGAGAGTCATTCTTGTGACTAACTTTTGGTCCCTTCTTGGATATGAAGGACTTCGGAACCCATTTAGAGTTGGGTTTCGCAGGAGTAGATTTCTCCTTCATACCATTAGGATCATTGTCCTTTTGAATATTTTGCGAAACCCCCTTTCTCCAATTTGGAACATCTGATCTTGTCTTTGCATTTAAAAAGTCATCTCTCTTTCTATAATTGGGTCTTTTATGAGAAGACCATGTCGAGTGATATGCAAAATTTGAACTATCATTATAATAATTCTTTTGCCTAAACTTAGGAAATAACGATCTGAGTTCTTATGAGGAGCAAGCATAGCCAATTCGTTTGATACAAAAGAAAGTGCATCTTGCATCTTACGAATTTTGCATCCCCATTGCAAGTGTCCTTTATTACCACAATAATAACAATGCTTAGTATAAATATACGAAGTATGAGTTTTAATGTTACCTTTTTGTGGATTCGCTTGCATTGGAGCTCGACGAGTTTTCTTCTTCTTCTTCTTCTTCTTCTTCTTCTTCTTCTTCTTCTTCTTCTTCTTCTTCTTCTTCTTCTTCTTCTTATCTTTGTTCAACGTTGTTGCTTTCTTGACATTGGCAGAAATTCCTTCTTTGATTACTGCTGGTTGAACACTATTCTTAGGCTTGACAGATTTTTCTTCTTTACAAGAAATAAGAGCATCTTTGTCATCAGTGGGAGCCTCTGATTGAGAAGAATTTGTAGCTTTAACAAATTTTACCTCTTTGCTAATATTTGAAGCATCTATTCCCTTATAGACCCAATCCACGTGTATCACCATGATATATTCTTCCCGCTCTAACAATGAGGATAAATTGTTTGTGCTATCATTGGACTTTTTCAAGTACAAATTTTCTTCTTCCAACGTTTTGATTTTATCAAGAGCACCAGCTAGATCACCCTCAAGGTGTTTTTCTCGTGAGAGATATACACATTCTTTGTCTTCAAAACTCTTTTGTTGAGAGTTAATCTTTGCATCAGATTCAACAAGTTTCTCTTACAACAAGTGAATTTTTTTAAGAGCAACATCACGCTCTTTCTCTAATAATTTTTTTTGAGAGATATTAGCACTGGCTTTTTCTTAAAAACCCCATATTTGTCGAGAATTAAACATTGCTTCCGATTCAGCACGTTTCTTTTCCGACAAAAAAAGTTCTCTTCAAAGAATTTCACATTCTAATTTCTTAGAATTTAGATCGTTTGTACGATCTTTAAGAAGATATTCAGTGGTGCGAGAACCACAATATTGTCCTTGAAAAACCCTCCTTAGTTACTTGTTCTCACGACAAAGAGGAGTCATAAAACCAAGAAAATCTGAAGTTCTCAGCTTTTCATTTTTCAAAGGTTCCAGCAGTTTAGAGTATTCTGAGATATCCTTTTCTACTTCTTGTTCAAAATCTGAGTCACCATCATCGGACATTTCATCTAACCCTTCTTGTAGACGTATTTTCCAATCGTCATCGGTTTCTACATTGTTAACAAGATTAAATTGTCTCGTAGAATCTCTAGAGATGATTTCTTCAGATATTTAATCGTAGATGCCATCATCAAGTGTTAATTCAAAACTTCTGATGTCTTTCTTTACGTTAACTGAATCATTCATTAGATTCAATTCTTATAGGTTGGATCGCACCAAACATATATAGATTGTTAGATCTTTTCGTGTTTCCTTGCTATGATACCAATTGAAAAGGCGAGGGTACCCAAATATACCTCAAGCTAAAACTTTTCCTACCTATAAGTACTTTCTCCGAAAGTGATTGTCTATGGACTGAGTCGAGACAATACAACTAATCGGTTCACACTTCGTGTGATCGTCTATGGATACGAGATCGAGACAATACAACAACGAAGTATGTTACTTGATAAAAAGGATCGAACTTAACCAAACAAAATAGGATTCACTTATCAAGTAAATAGGAATTAACGTTTGTGTGATTTACTTTAATTATAATAAAATAATTATAATGCGGAAATATAAAGTAAATGACACAACAAGATTTTGTTAACGAGGAAACCGCAAATGCAGAAAGACCCCGGGACCTTGTCCAAAATTGAATACTCTCAAGATTAAGCCGCTACACAAAATTACACCTAACTTCGTATAGTTGAGACCAAGCAACTAAACATATAGTTCACCTAGTTCCGTCTGTATTCCCACGTCTCCGACCTATGAATAAGTCACGTACTTGGAACAATTCCTTTGGTTTGTATTCCAAACAGTAAAGGAACAACAAATCTGTTTGGTATCAACTCTATTCAACCAAGTGATATGAGTCGGACAAAGGCTTTTCTGTTTATCTTAACATAAACTCCTTCGTCGGGTCCTTAGATCTATCTTATATTCAATTGCCGAAGTAATCGTTTAATATTAAGCCAACAACACTCTTAATCCAAAGAATTGTGTTGATGTCGATCTACTCAATTAATCAATCCAATCTATCACAAGGATAAACCGATTACTAATTGGATCCTCTTTTTTCCGAAACAAGTATTGTGCACACCAAAGCTTATGAACCCACAAATCAGAAATCTTCAATATCTTCTTTGTCTTCAAATCTTCTTAGATCTTAAATAAACACCTGCACACAATCACTTGAATCTCTTGTGATCAATCACGCACAGAACGAAGTCTGTTAATAATGGATTATCACAAGATCGTCTTTAGAACTAACAACAGTCTCAAGATCCCTGTCGAAACTCTGAACTAGTTTGAGTGAATCTTATATCAGAAGAGAAGATTCTCAAGCATAAACAAACTAGGTGCAATCAAAGTTCAACCACCGTTAGCAGCAAAACAAGGGATAGTTTGTTGTTACGAAGGATTAGTTTGCAAGAAATGAAAACTTCAAGTATTTATAGACAAGGAAGTTTGGACACCAAGGAATTTCCAAAACTGAAAATATCTTCAAGATATTCATTAAAGCAAAATTTCGGTTTCCATAATTCCGGGAAATGCTCTTTTCAAAAATAATGATCGAAATCTCTCAGAAAATCTCTAATTAGTAAATGCACATTACAAATTCTTATTTTCCTAAAAATGAAGTTAATAACCTTAATTAAAAGATTCTTAACTTATTTATGTTTCGATCCTGGGATTCTCTTCCCTTAGCTATTAAGGAATAACTTTGAACAATTAAATAATAAACATTCATAGCACGTGTTCAAAGTATTTCGAATTCTTAACTTTGTAAGTTCTCTTTCACACTTACAACCTTGAAACCGATCTGCCACACTTCCAAACAAGTTTAGAATTGGTTCATCTCATTTTCAAGAACTATGCGATTGATCAAATAACATTCAATCACAAATCATGGGTTTAACAGTTCTACCAAAACAAGTTTCGTTTCTACCTTCCATGTGAGTATTGTGCATAGTCACACTAGCTTTCCAAAATTCGGTTGACTAGGTACTAGGATCGGTTCCCCACATATATATGGCATCTAACTTATATGTGTTGCACATGTCCATAGGATCGGTTCCCCTTTCTGCTATAAACCTTGTTGCACCTCATATAAGGATCAGTTGCCCTTGTGATGTACTGCACCTCTTACTAGGATCTGTTCCCCTTTCCCATATTTGGTCAGACATAAAATCACAAACCCGATCATACCATCTCAGGTGATTACTTAATATCGGTTTCACTAACAAAAGTCATACCAATACATAAGTCAGGCCTTTGTGAATAGTTTTACCAAGAACACAACGAGTCATGAATGGTTATACTAAATCATATATATTGGATGTACACAAGATGTGCAATGAATAACAATCCCAATAACGCCTGGCGATTTCCTTTTCGATTCACAAACAAGTTTATGAACTTACTTCCTTAGAACACATGTAAAACATTGTTCCCTAGAATGAAATCCTCACCTCATACCCATACATAATCACAATAGCATTCAAATGATTATGACGATGTCTTATCTACAAAGTTTAATGGTTAAGCAATAAACCTCGTATTGTATTCCTTAATACTATATCTATCTAGAGTTCAAATATGCTTCACAGTTTTGTTTTCAATATGCACGACTTGAAAGATACGTTAGGGAATGAAACAGTTCAAGTCAAATATCACTAAACTCAAGTGGAAGGATGATTGTTGTCGTTGTAGCTCCTTGCTTCTTCACATCTTCAAGTCTTCGCAATTCTTGTAAAGTCTCATTATCCTAATACTTTCAAGCTAACCTATACGAAGTTGACTCTAGTACATAATCAAGCGACTCTTAACATGAGTTTTGATTCACTAAAATATGACAACCAAACTTGACATACCAACGCTTGATGGGTTTAACCGAGCTATGCTCTAACACTAAGTATGCGTACACTGGCGGAAGTTCAAGTTCCGTGAATTTCTGCTGGAGTTTGGAAGTGTAAAATGGTATGCGTACTGGCGTAACCAAACTCAGTCTGGCTACTTAGGTATGCCTACCCGTTTGCATACTTAAGAAGGTTATGTTTTAAAATTAGTTTGTTCATGAACTAATACATTTATTTAATAAGGAATGCAATCTTTTGCAAACCGTGGCAATAATGTTCATGAAATGATTCGAGTGAATCAAAATCGATTTTGCTTCAATTGTGTCTTGTATACTTCTATGAGAATATAGAAAATTAAACAACTCTCTAACTAGTTTCATTTGAGTCATTTGAACTAGTTATTATAAAGATGAATAAGGTTGATATGAAAGTGCTCATATGGCTAACCATTGGTTAACTGTTGTTGAACCAACTAAGTGTACATGTTTAGGTACGGTTACCTTTATTTAAATGTTGGTACATTTCATTTGTGTATAACAAGCTAAGTTCGATCTAACGGTTGAAAGATATTAGCTTGAATCTAATCATATTTTCATCTAACGGTGAATATTGAATGCTTTGTTACCAAGGTAACATTAATTGCAAACCCTGATTTGAAGACTATATATAGGAGAACTCTAGCAACTGGGAAACCTAATCCCCACACCTCTTGTGTGATACTAGTTGCGACTAGAGTCGATTCTCCTTTAACATTAGGTTTTTCTAAAACCCAGTAGGTTAACGACTTAAAGACTTCATTGGGATTGTGAAGCCAGACCCAACTATTTTCTCTGTATTTGCATGTTCTGATCTTGCTGTTTTCTATTGTGATTGAGTACTATCTTCTTTAAGATTTGCTCAAGATTTATTCTCCGATAGGCAAGATTGAAAAGTAGTCACAAACATCTTCGTATCATCGTTTGTGATTCCACGATATCTTGTTTCGTTAATCGATTAAGATTATTGTGAGGTGATTGATAATACTAGGTTGTTCTTCGGGAATATAAGTCTGGTTTATCAATTGGTTCCTGTTCACCTTGATTTATCAAAAGACGGAACAAAACTCGTAGGTAAATCTGTGGGAGACAAATTTATCTATTCAATAGACTTTTTTGTGTGAGACAGATTTGTTTATCAAGTCTTCGACTTTGGGTCGTAGCAACTCTTAGTTGTGGGTCAGATCAGCTAAGGGAATCAAGTGCACATAATCCGGCGTGGTTCAAGAGGCGTAAGTAATGCACCTGTACCTTGATCAGTGTGAGATTGGTCAGGGCTCAACTACATTCCAGTACGAAGTTAACTGGTAGTAGACTAGTGTCTGTAGCGGCTTAATACAGTGTGGTGTTCAAATCTGGACTAGGTCCCGGGGTTTTTCTGCATTTCCGGTTTCCTTGTTAACAAAATTTCTGGTGTCTATGCTATTTCTTTTCCGCATTATATTTGTTTATATAATTGAAATATCACGGGTTGTGCGTAAGTTCAAGCAATTGTGAATCCAACCTTTGATTGTTGATTAAATTGATTGACACTTGGATATTGGTTTTTGATACCATCCAAGTTGTTTCTTATATTAATCAGGCTCACGGATTTCTATTTGTCTGATTTGCTGATTACATTAAGAAACATAGATATAACTCTTTGATATATTTCTTGATTGACTTTATTAGTTGGTTCTCTCAGAATTATATTTGAGTTAGTCTATACAGATTGCTAAGAGAAATATTGGGTGTGGTTGTTAGACCCCCTCTTTTTCAATTTTTTTTCCGCATTATATTTGTTTATATAATTAAAATATCACAGGTTGTGCGTAGATCAATCAGTGGATAAATCCGACCTTGATTGTAGGATATAACTTGGTTGACACTTGGGCATTGGTCTTTGGTACCGTCCAAGTTATTTCTCATATCAATCAGGCTCATAGATTTCTATTTGTTTGATTTGTTGATTGTATTGAGAAATAGAGATAAAGCTATTTGTTATCTTTCTTGATAGAGATCGCTTTTAAGTTAGTGCTCTCGGAATTATATTGGAGTTTAGTCCATACAGATTGCCAAACGAAATATTGGGTGTGTTTGTTGTACCCCCACTTTTATAATTGGTATCAGAGCATGCAAACACGCTAAGACCTCATAAGTTTGCGTTTGTAGCAATCTGATTTCTGTTGACAGAATTTTATCTCAAAGCAAACGTACATTGTTATGTCTTCCAAAGGTTTTGATTATGTCAAATGTCTTGGGATTGCTTCAAAGGATAACTCCTTAGCATATTCTTCTGAATCCCGAGGTAGAAAACTTATGCTATCAGATTCTGATAACATTCCCTCTAAAGTGACAGATGACACTATGTCAGAATCTGAGATAGAACTCACCAGAACCTTAGAAAAGGCTGCTGAAATTATTGATGTTCAAGCTACTAAATTTAGATCTCTTGAATAAAAATATGCTCAGCTCACTAATGACTTTGAGTAGTCTCTTAATAGATAACGGGAACTCTATAATATCATTGAGTCTTTTTCTAACAATATCGAAAACCTCGCTCAAGAAACTACTCTACAACGTGAAAAGATTAGTATGCTTGAAGATACTGTTAAAGAAGACTCAATTAGAGAAGAACGTTTAATCAAGTCTCATTCATCAGAATTAAACAACCGTCGTGTTGAAAATGAGAAACTCGTTGCATCTCTTTTACTAGCCCAGGAACAGTGTAACTCATTGAAAAGAGAAATCTCTGTTTTGGTGAGATTTCTAATCTTCGAAATCTGCTTCTATTAATAGTCGATAGAGTAAATAGTTTGACGACTGATACAATGGATTACATTCCTGCAGAAAACCAAAAATACCATAAAAATGTTTTTCAGGGTCACCCCTATAGAAACATTACAGGAATCGTGTTCTTCATAATGGTGGAGATTCCTACACCACTATACACGTTCCCCGTGTTCATGAGAACAAGTCTGGCTGGTCTAAGTCTAAGAGGTGGGATTCTCGTAATCTTTATTCTCTGGAACGGATCTCAAGAGGTCCTAGACTTAATCCTCAGAAAAAACCCTTTTTCTCTAATGAAATTAGATATAATCGAAAGAAGGTAAGAAATACACGGCAAAAATACTCAGAAGGTATCTACAACTCTTCCCTCAATTTTCGTAGCGGGATTACATCTCACTTTGTTACCTAGTTCTAGGTAATTTCATCCTTGTATCTAACTTGAGAGTTGCAAGGATGATATTTGTGGGATCCTCGAGTTTATTGTATGATACTGTCTGATCTTGTTTTTTTATTTTATTTTTCTTCATAAAGTGAATGTTGAGTCATATCTTGACTCCTAGTAACTGATGCATCTTGTTGATTTTTTTTTTGTGCTTTAATTTAAAGTGAAACTTCTAATTATTTAGTTATGAAAACCCATGAGATGATTGAAAACAAATAGTTCATTTCCTTATTTTGGATCTTAAGCTGACCCATTAACCATCCGTAACTGGTCCACGAACGTCCGTGTACTCATCTTCTTAAGAGTTGTTTTAGGGTTTCTATATAAAGGGATTTCTTCTTCTCTTGTTCACAAATATATATATATATATATGTTTTTCCATCCCTATTAAAAAACAATATATGGAGAACTCTTCAAGATCTCAGGAAGTGGTGGATCTTGATATGGAAGGAGATATCAAAGGATGCAACTCGATTCAAGAACTTGTTTTGAAAAAGATGATCGCAAGAAAAGAGTTTAACTCATGGATTGTTGAATCTGTCAAGGATTTAATTCATTATCAGAATGACTCAAAGGTCGAATTTGCAAATCTTCAACTACAAATAAATCACCTTATTGATGGTCAGACTAAAATCCTTGAAAATCAAAAGGTCTTAATTCGGAACCCGAATAAGCTTATCTATGATTGCATCAAGGCCATGCAACTTGCACGTATTGTTGATCGAAAGGTGAATGTTCTAAGTCATGAACATGGAGTTTCTTCGGTCAAAAGGATCAAAGATATCAATGATACCTTTTATGACGGAGTCTTGGAGAGGTATGAAGTTATCAAAGAAGTCTGAATTTTTATCTAGGAAACTTCTTATGAGAATTTATTCTTGTGTTTAAGAAAGATAACTAGGGTTTGTAATAGAAATTATTGTGATTACACATAGCTATTGCTAACGATTTTCTTTTTGAAATGTTTTTAGATTTATTTATTTAAATTCTAAGTTATTTGGAAGATGATTTTGCAGTATTTAATCTTTATTGGTTTTATATATTGCAAATGATTTATGGGATATGTTGTGTTTACGTCCGTGAACCATGATTATCTCATATATGCTCAAAAGTTAAGTCTATTATGTCTTTATGCAAATATTGATAAAAGATAGAATGGACTTTTGAAAATTCCGCGGTATTGATCTTTCCCTGCTCCGTAAGTTTTCTCATGTTGAGTGTTTATGATTAAATTAATCAATAAGGTCTTCTCGTGGTTAATTTATTCGAGTTTTCAAGATACAAATTCACGTGATTTTTCAACGTCCAAAGAAATCCTTCTTTTTTCGTAAAAGTAAGGTCGCTCATGTTGTTCTCTTGGGAATGACTTCAAATGGGGCAGAGTTCTTCAATGAACTTGTGCTTAATTGCCATATCTTTGTGGGGAGTGCAGTTGTGGAATATTGTAAGAGTTACATTGTATCTTTATAAACTCCTTGATGAATACACTAATTTTCGACTATGTGAAATCATCGAAACAAAGTTGATATGTTTTCTTTTAGTCATGAACTATCTCTTTGAGAATTTCATTAAGATCCTGTAGTTTTCGTACCTTTGCCAATTTATATTGACAAAAAGGGGGAGAATTATTTGGTAGTTCACACTACATACATATGGTTTACGGATCATTATGTAAGGGGGAGTGGTTTTCCTTGTAAGATGAAAGTATTGACTAAGGGGGAGTGATACATATCACCATAGTATTATTTCAAAGTTGTGATGCAATTGGACTTTGATTCCGTATAATAATACTATGACACTGTATAACAATGATTGTGAACATCTGTTTTTTTTTATTGTTATGGCTACGGATCTTCAACAATAATGATGCTGAGTTGAACACGTTCAGAATTGCTAAAGTACTTGGAGTAGCGAAGAATTCTAGGAATGTTGAAGAGCCAAGGAAATCAAGCATGATAGATGAGAAGCTACAAAGTTTATTTATTTTGCAATCCATATGTATTGATAGTTTTGTCACTAAAATTGACAAAGGGGGAGATTGTTAGAGCACTGCTCGGTCGAACTCGCAAGCGTTGCTATCTCAAGCTTGTTTGTCAAGTTTAGTTGAACAAAACTATATACTTGATTTCTAGTCCACTTATAGTTATGTCTCGGATTAGGATAGAAGGTGTAGTTGAGCTTTAGACTTCACGACGTTCATCAATAGAAGACGAAGATCTACTGAGATCTTGGAGGAACTTCATTAACAAAAGGTATGTAGAGACTAAAACTTATCTATCTGTTGATGATGGATTTTCATTTAAGGTTAAAATTGTAAAAACCAGAAAATTATGCGCTAACATCTTGTAAAAGATAAAGCCATTAATAAGTGTTGGATACTCCTTCACTTTACTAATTCATCCAGGTTGGAGCATGTAGCAACAATCCCATATACCCTGTGAATTTCTAGCATTATTAATTAATGCGCAATCAGCCTTGTATTTCCTGTACTCATTATCAGTGCGGTATGACGACTGAGTGTTGCTCTTACAGAGCAACACAAACCTCCAAGCATTATAATGAAACCATGTACGAAATACCCGTACAGGCTGACTCTCGGTGTGTTATACTAGCCCGATTGAGCCCCTCTTGGTGTGTTATACTAGCCTGATTGAGCATCCGGACTGACCATATCAGTCCGGATATGATCACGGTCACCCAACTCCACAAGCATGATTGGATGACCCAGATCAATTCCATCACCCCCAAGCAGGTATGGAATATCCACTGCCGAACCAACGCGGACCCCGCATAGTCGGCCTCCCCAGAGATTGTCCTAGCTTGCCAAAACGTCCAAACCAGAGCGTATGGGCGGAAACCCTAAATTAGGGTTTGCGGCATATTACATGTGTCGCAAAACAGTCTCAACCATCCATCTTCGCAGGTATAGATGGAGGGTGTAGATGTAGATTCAAAGGGCCCAGAGCATATCAACACAATCACCGTGGGCCCGTCTACATACCTGACCAATCGGTCAGGACCAACCACGGTTGGTCATTCCAATTTGTGCGCCCGAATGAAGCAAGACACACGACCGTGAGACTCAAAGTTAGGGTTTTGAGCATCACGAGTGTTCATCTTCTCCGGCACGAAAGGAGGGTCCAAGATTAGATTAAGCAGGTCCGGTCATACCAGCATGACCACCGTAGACCCATCTATCCCCTCACCCGATCGGCAAAGGCATATCATGCCTGGTTATTCCAAGACGCGCGCCCAAACTAGCTTGGTCACACCTCCCAAACCGCAACCGATATCGATCGCTCAACTTCGCGGACGATTTGGATGGCTCGGATCACGTTTTCATGGGATATTCGGTGTAGGCGTGAACACCAGCCTACCACCTTCACACTGCATCGATCGGCCAAGACCGACCAAGATTGGTCATCTTGGAACGTGCGCCCGAAATGGGCGTGACGCGCGGCCCTTGCGGCACTAGTTTTCTCATCACAAATTGATCTCGACCACTCAACTTCACCGGACGAATTGAGTGGCCCAGATCATGCTTTCGTGAGGTAATAGGGTATAGACGCCTACACCGTCATGCTGTCTACACGCATGTACGGTCGGCCTGGCCAAAGTCGTATCCCAAGCTTGGATTCGACCAGGCTGAAGAGGGATGCTTGCGCACCTCCTCTAGAAACCCTAATTTCATTAACGGTCGCAGATGAGTGTCTCAAAGATCATCTCGTCCGTCCAACTTCACCAGCTTGATTATACAACCCTCGGTCGAGTTAATTGGTCGCTGAGGCGTCACCACCCATCACTTTACCACACCATGATGCAAAGGCTCGCATAAAATACACACGATACTTCACAAGTATCAACTTCCTGAATAACGCAGTTATTCAATTTAGCATTACATGTTACCTTTCGTGGATCCACGATCCACACATTCCAGACATCAATCATGTCACAAACTGGGGGATACACACTGGGGTATTGGTCTGGTGGTTTACAACATGCAGCGTGCAACGCGCCATCACAAGAACGTGTTAGGAAGTCATGGACGGTTAGAGATGACAGGAAAAGTGGGCAAGACTGGTCGTGTGACACCAACACACAACTCCACTACTCCATCACTCCACTTCCTCCACTTCCCACGAGAGACGTGAATAAGGGTCAAATGACTTGTATAAATAGGTTCTCCTCCCAATTCTCCAGATAGAGAGAGACAACAACACAAGTCCAGACGAGACAGAAACCAAGTGTTAATACATAAAACGTATTCAAACACCCAGAGCCTGCTTACATCAATCGTAAGCCTGCTCATCTTTCTATTACAAGTCAAAGCAAGCCAATACCTTCACAATCTCAACACCTTCTTCGCTTCCCTCCCTAAGATCAACCCCATCTCCTTCACTTTGTGACCGAAACAAGTCTGGAACGGCCATTTCTTGGTTTAGGCCGGACTTGCACAGATTGATTTCCGAATCTACAAGCACTCATCACAAGAAGTGCATTTGTTTAGGGTTTAGATTCATTCCTCATCCACACACCCCAAATTACCAAATTCAGCAGGAGTAGTTTTCACCCATAAACAATTGGCGACCACAGCGGGAGGTTGATCTCTCGGTTGCAAAAAATTGAATTCTCAATTTTTCGGTTTTCATCTCGCGATGTATCCTCACCAGGAAACCACAGGTGGTTCAGATATCATGGAAAGTGTATCTAGAATGCTGGAGGATGTCTTGGAAAATCAAGCTGGTATCGCTAGAAGACAGAGCGAGACATTCCTCCTTTTGAATGATATAACAGCGCAATTACAAGAAGGGTCGGCAGGCATCTACTCAAACAGTGCAAGAAACGCTGGATCCTTAGTCAGGAGTCACACCTTTGCCAGTGGAGATGCAGAAAGAGCGCGTAATCACAGGGGACTCGAGAGAGAAGAACAACATGGTCCAGCCAACAACGAAGACTCGAGGCAACTCCACAGAGGAAAAGACTTGTCCGGGTACCACAACGTCTACCAGATAAAGAAATGGAGCCTGCAGCTTACGGATCCCTGCTGGAAGATTTATATCTCAAGACCCTTGTCGAAGTCGTAAGGAAATGCTTGAGGAAGGAGAGATCAATCAAGGAACACGTGAGTACAGAGGATGGGAACGTTCAATTCGATCACTCAGCAGTGATATTACAACACCTCCCATCACCGAGCCAGAGCAGCCGCAAATCCTGTCATCTCACCAGAGCAACAACTTCCACTCCTTCATCAGGACGAGGAGCCGGAGGGACGAGAGGAGGACCATCCCCCATTACCATTGCAGACTTGATGGAGAAGCGAGAAGTTCTTGCTAAGACTCAAACGGATATGGCCGCAACTCAAAAAGAGGTACTCACTTTTCTTAAGACATTAACTGATCGATTTCCACAAGAGTCGTGACAGCCCCTGGAGCAAAAAAGGAACGCATTCAACGCACCGTAGAAGGTACTTCAGCGGCGCAGACCTCCATGGACCTGATCAAAGAAGCGACATCAGATATGAGTGGTCCTGTCATGGAGACTCCTACACTAGGGACTGATCCTCACAACGATCCTCCTTAAGTCAATAGTTTCAATATGAACCAGAGGCCGGTGGATTGGGAAGCGGCTTCTCTAGTGAAAAGTTTATGCGAACTTTCACACCTTTCGAAGAATCAGCGCGTGGAGACGTTTTGCTGCAATCAACCAGAGGAAGGTCACGACCGTGCCCTACATGTCACCGCACGTATCAAGGATTCATAGTTGTCCCTTATCTACACAGGAGCGTCTTCGAATGTGATTACTCAAGACTCTCAGGACATCTAAGGTTCTCCCAGGAAAGGTCGTACGGAAGCCTACCACAAGTGACGGACTTCGAGGGAAACCAAACCAGCACATACGGGAGAAGCTCCGCGGAAAGAATCAGACAAGTTCATTGCGTCCCACTCCCCACGTGGGCGTCAATTCAGGAAGAAGACCGGCTTGCATCATTGAGGGCTAAAACCCACGATGCATCTTTGCTGACGAAGTATTCTTCTCCATCCTGTGAAGCCACGACCCACATTCACACGAAGAGGGAACGAACTTTTGTGGCGAGTCGTGACCAGAAAGGGAAAATGGTATACCGACACTGCCATTATCAATTAGCAGGGGAGACTATTACCCAGTCTCTCCACCCAATGGAATGCTACAATAGCAAAGAACCACAAGAACAAGTGCTAGATGCTCCACAACAGCTGCAAGATGGCACCAACTCCACAACTGATGAGATTGAAATCATTGAGGAATATCCTAGGCCTATCTCCATCAGCTCAACCTTGTGTACGGATAAACGCACGAAGCTCGTGGAACTTCTCAAAGAGTACCAAGACATATTCGCTTGGAGATATGAAGAAATGCCGGTTTTAGATGAAAATTGGTCACCCATCATCTACATGTCATACCTGGATCCAAGTCGGTTAAACAGTTGTAGTTCAGACACGAGGAAAATGGATAGATCGGGTGCTGCATAGACTTCAGAGACTTGAACAGGTGCTGCTCCAAAAACGATCCTCCTCTACCTAACATCGACATGTTAGTAGATGCAACCAGCGGACACGGCGTGTTCTCCTCCATGGATGGATGTAGCGGCTACAACCAGATAAGGATGTACGAGCATGATGCAAGTAAGATAGCTTTTCTAACTCCTCTCAGAAATTTTTATTATACTATACTGCCATTTGGTTTAAAGAATACCGGTGCAACGTATCAACGCTCTATGACGGCAATCTTCCACTGGAGCCGATACCTCAAGTGAGCATCCTCAAGAAGATAACGATGTCCACGTGTCATATCGAGCAAGATCCGGGCTAGTCACTCTACCAGACAGTGGTCGAACAAGATCCGGGCGAGTCACTCTATCAGATAGTGGTCGAACAAGATACGGGCGAGTCACTCTATCAGACAGTGGTCGAACAAGATCAGGGCGAGTTACTTTATCAGACAGTGGTACATGTCTATCATGCTATGTTGGAGAATCCGCGCTTTTGGTCATCCTCTGGAGCTGTTGAACGCTCATCTACAACAATATATGCCCCGATTGAAAGAAACAGGCCTGCCGGTAATGGAGATCCTCATAATGTTTGTAGGGGCATATATCTCACCAACAAAGCGATACAACCTTCACCTTCTGTAAGCGAGTTCCACTCAAGGCGGCAAGAGGAAAACCACCGAGATACAACATCCTGCGCGTCCGTCAACTCCAACTCCAACTCACCGCATGCACGACTCCCACAATGATGAAAAAATGTCCAAGATATTCCATATCCGGCTCGACAACAACCACTATGAACAAACCATGTAAACCACGCTTGGGGATCGAGGCTCGGCGCATGAAGTTCCTTCACCGTCGATCAAGGAATTCTTCAACATGAGAGAGATGGTAAGTCAAGAAGCATGGAATTCGCAAGGGTAAATCGAACTGAAGAGGGAAACACTTCAACGCTCCCTCTAGCAGAAGCTGCTTCAAGGGTCTATTCAAGAGCCGCCTCAACGCTCTCTCCGGGACCCACGTTCTCTTCAGAATCCTTTTTCAACACTCTCTCCGGGATTCACCTCAACGTTCGCACCAGATACCAGTTTAACATCCTCTCGAGCCGTTTCAACACTCAAGCTGCATCAATAATCTGCGCTCTGGTCAAGTTATCTTTGATGTACTCATTGCTCAACATACGTCTCATCCATCCTTCATGAGGGCCCATCGGAGCATAAAAAACCTTGAAGCCGATAAGAGAAGGGTTATCTTGTGGAACGGATATTTTCATATAGTTGAAAGGTCGCGGTGAACAACTCATCATCAACGTTCGGCATATCTTTGAAGCTGTCAACACCTCCTGACTTGGCACCAGCATTATCCCCAGAAGACATCTCAACATGAGTTCTTTTCTTCGTTCTACAATAAAAGACATGAGTCGGTACTTGTATAAAAACACGTGAGATGTGTAGTCACACACGACAGAACACACATTCACGCTGGAGTACACAAGGCTGGTATTGGGTCCAAACACCGGTATTGATCAAGTTTCAAGTCCGGTGTTGATCAAGTCACAAGTCCGGTATTGCTCAAGTTTCAAGTCTGGTATTGATCAAAGTCACAAGGCTGGTATTCGAACAAAACAGGCGCACGCAGCAGGGCCGGTTTTCAGTCGAAACACAGGGTCAACGTTCAGTCAGGCACGCGACGGCTCCCACTTGATCCCAGCCCCAGATTGGTCGAAGCAGACACAGTCGTCCCCAATCAAAGCTCTCTCTCCAGAAGAAGGCGTTTCAGCTCCAACACTTGAACGCTCTCCCGAGCCTGCTCCAGAAGCTGCTTCAACGCTTTCTACATGACACACATTTACATTTGAGCACACACGGTTCATTTTTTAAAAAGCAAGCTTGCTCACATCGGGTCCCACGTTCGAGCAAAGCAAATAGCAAGGTCGGTGTTTGGTCAAATCATGAAGTCCGGTGTTTAGTCAAGCTAGTTGGGTCGGTGTTTGTTCGAAGTAGCAAGATGACACTCGGGCAATTACATCAACCGTACGGTCAAAGAAGACGCAGGACATGGACGGCGTTTGAAACATGTACACGGTGGTCCCGCGTTTGATCGAAGCATGCACATCTGCCCATGTTCAAATCAAGCATGATTACATTGGGTCCCACGTTCAATCAAGCAGACGCAGCGGAGCCACGATTAACCAAAACAGGCACATCAAGCCCACGTTCGATCAAGCAGGTGCAGTAGCCCCACGAACGAAACAGGCGTAATAGTCCATCGAAGCAGGCAAGACCGACATCATGCTAGGGGAACACTCGCCTGGACGCCTCTTGAACGTGACATGCTCCAAGGACAGGATGACCCGTCTCTCCTGGTAACATCTAACTTTGTCTCATAAGCTTTGTCTTTAACTGTCACCATCTCATGCCTACCCCACAATAGTGTAACCATTATGTGCTAGGCAGGGGACTTAATGTTGATGGTGGATTTTCATTTAAGGTTAAAATTGTAAAAACCCCGAAAATTATGCTACCGACATCTTGTAAAAGATAAAGCCATTAATAAGTGTTGGATACACCTTCACTTTACTAATTCACCTAGAATGGAGCATGTGGCAACAATCCCATTCTGTGAATACATGAAATTCATCCAGGTTGGAGCATGTAGCAACAATCCCATATACCTGTGAAAATCTAGCATTATTAATTAATGCGCAATTAGCCTTGTATTTCCTGTACTCATTATCAGTGCGGCATGACGACTGAGTGTTGCTCTTACAGAGCAACACGAACCTCCAAGCATTATAATGAAACCATGAACGAAATACCCGTACAGGCTGACTCTCGGTGTGTTATACTAGCCCGATTGAGCCCCTCTTGGTGTGTTATACTAGCCCGATTGAGCATCCGGACTGACCGTATCAGTCCGGATATGATCACGGACACCCAACTCCACAAGCATGATTGGATGACCCAGATCAATTCCATCACCCCCAAGCAGGTATGGAATATCCACTGCCGAACCAACGCGGACCCCGCATGGTCGGCCTCCCGAAGAGATTGGCCTAGCTTGCCAAAACGGCCAAACCGAGATCGTATGGGCGGAAAACCCTAAATTAGGGTTTACGGCATATTACATGTGTCGCAAAATGTCCTCAACCATCCATCTTCGCAGGTATAGATGGAGGGTGTAGATGTAGATTCAAAGGGCCCAGAGCATATCAACACAATCACCGTGGGCCCGTCTACATACCTGACCAATCGGTCAGTACCAACCACGGTTGGTCATTCCAATTCGTGCGCCCGGATGAAGCAAGACACACGACCGTGAGACTCAAAGTTAGGGTTTTGAGCATCACGAGTGTTCATCTTCTCCGGCACGAATGGAGGGTCCAAGATTAGATTAAGCAGGTCCGGTCATACCAGCATGACCACCGTGGACCCATCTATCCCTTCACCTGATCGGACAAGGCATATCATGTCTGGTTATTCCAAGACGCGCGCGATGAGTGCCAAATAGTGCATATTTATACACCTTTTTATTGGCATTTTACTCATCTTTTGTGCTCATAAATCAGATATTATCCCAAATTCTGTGTTTCATTTGTTTTCAAGAATAAATATTTGTATTAATTAATTTTGTGTTTTTAGGTAATAAATAAAGCTCGGAGAAATTGAGGAGCCAAAAGAGCGAAGACTCAGAGGCAAGCATCTATGGAGCAGATAGCCAAAGCCCGTGCGCGAATCAGTTGCAACCCAACAAGGAAGACATGGGCTAGAGCTACCCACGACCCGGATCCGAGCCCGTCCACTCCAAGCCGTTGAGATCACACATGGCTACATCGTACGGTCCCGCCTCCACGCGCATCGAAGTTCGCCGCTCCCGTGCAACACCAAATCGACCCAACTCTACCTCGGCCTGTTCGGATCTTACCTGCTACATCCTACGCTCGCTGAGGCCTTCTCCATCAATCTTCGATGCACCCGCTCAACACTGAATCACCCATAACCCTATACCCTATTCGATCAACTCATTTCTCCTTCATTCTTTCTCTTTCTTCCTCTTCTCCCTCACCGCGACAGAGCAGAGCTCTGCTCTCCCGTACCCCCTTCTCCATCTCCAGCCACCACTTCACCACCTCCATCATCACCTTTCCTGACACAACAACAACCCCAACAGCCGCATCACGTCTCTAGGTTTAGTTTTCTCTCACTTAGCTTCTACCCTAGAAGCTAACTTAGAGAAAACTAAAACTAGGTTTCACCAACTCAATGGAAGCATGGAGCGATTGACGAGAGAGAGAGTGGGTTGAGCGACGTGGGTGAGAATATTTTGATTTTAATTTCTATTTTAAAAGTAAATTAGGGTTTAAAGTTTTGGGTATTCTTGCATGTATAAATAGAAGGGATAGAAAGTTTTTTTTGGGTATGCTCTAGCAGTCGTCAAAATTAGGTTTAATTTTAGGTTAATTTGTGTTTTATTATTTCCTTTGATGTTTTAATTACATTGGCTAGGGTTGAGATGAAGCCCTAGCTTTCACGTGTTAATCATGTTAATTATAATTCTCTTGAATGCTTAAATTGTTCTAGGATAGAATTAATCTTAGCACATCAACACTTTGCTCTCACGGTATGTCAATGCCATGTATGCACTGTAGTTAGAATACCTATGTGATGATGATGCTGCAACTCAAGCTTAGTTAGTTTATTATCAATCCTCAGATTAGTTGTACTCTAATTAGACAAGTAATGCTTGGGAAAGATACATTAGTTGTGATTAACTTATCAATTGAGAAACATAAGAGTAATGTAATTAGCTAAAGACACAAAGTGTAAGTTAGTGGCAGATTTGAAACCCTAGTGCACTTTAGTTTACATTCTTGTTTACTATTTAAAGTCATTTGAAAATCGATTAGCCGTATCGGCAACAAAACAAAACAGCTTGTGTTACCTTCACTTAGAATTCAGTTAAGTAAGCCCTTGATCAACCTTAGAGCACCACAAGTCCTTGTGGGATCGACCCGTACTTGTCGCGTCTCCGATAGACGCCGTGCACTTGCGGTATAACATGTAGGCTTAAATTAGAAACACCTTTCGAGGCCTACCAAGTTTTTGGCGCCGCTGCCGGGGACTTGGCGCGTGCCCTGTGTTCATTGGCTCGTTTCACTGTTTTTTTCACTACCCCGTATATATGCATTTGCATCATAATGTAACTTAGCTTTTCATAGTGTTAACTTAGTTTCATTCATTGCATCTTAGCTGTTCACCCCGCATTTCATATTTTATTTCCTTTTAGCCGTTAATTGTCTATCTGTGTAATCTTGCATTGTAGTCTTGCATTGATTAGCATAACTTAGCATAACTTAGTATGACTTTGCATTGTTATTAGCCCTGTGCATTTTCATCTGTATCTGTAACTTAGCTTCCATCATTCAGTGTTTTACTTCATTGTAACTCAGTTTTCCTTTTCTTGTTTAACTCAGCTGTAACCTTCCTGTTTTTCTTTTCCCTTCTTAGTTTTAGCTCATTGCATTTGCATTTTGTTCATCCATTGGACATTGCTCAGTTCTCAGTCCAAGATACCCTCAGTGCATATTCTGTAGCACTGAGAACTGAGCTTGACATTGAGTTGTTGCTTAGTCCTGTAGCATAGCCCTGAGTTCTGAGTGCTAAGCTCTGCAGTTGTAGCACTATAGCTCCTTTGCTTCATCTGTGCATATCCTGAGAACTAAACCTTTTTGTCGAGCTAACAGGTACAAGCTGAGCTGCTATGCTTATGAGCAGCTGAGACAAGCCAAAAGGGAGAAAGACAAGGAAAGGCACAGACTTAAGGTTAGTCTTGTATTGCCCTGTGCTTTGTAAGCCCTGAGCATGCCCTGCTAGTCATGATGCTCATGTGAATACTTCCTTGATCTTATTGCATGAACCTGTCATCACAATGAGCTGTGTATCAAACTGATCTGTGCATTGATGATTATGCTTGACCCTGTTAAATGAATCACTTTCATTGCATGAAGTTGCAAACTAGCTGCCCTGGTACCCTGCATGATTATCTACCTTGCTAGGTAACCACCCCTGCAGCTAAGTGAGCCAACCCCATCCGCCCTGTAGTGTTTGAGCATACATCCGTGAGAACTAGTGACCTGCAACCCTCCATTACCCGAAGGCCGTGAGGCCGTGTTGCGAATTGCGGACCCGTGCACTTAATCCGTGCTTGACCCATGTGCTTAGCATCAAATGCCCTTTCTGTGAGTTTGTGTTCTGTGTAAACTGTCCTGTGCTGTGCACACATTGCTCTTTTCTTGTGCTGTCCTTGCTCTGGGCAACCCAATTTGTGCTGTGAACTTGTGCTGTCAATTGGAGTTGTGCCCTGCCAGAGCTGTGCACACATCCAGTGCTAGAGACTTGCCAATCTCTGCACAGAATAAACCCTGCACCTCAACAGCTAAAGCCCCCAACCATTGGGCTCAACCTAAGCTGCAGAAGCTGAGCATATATCTTGGGCTGAACATAACCTAAACCCATCACACCTGGGCTGAACCCTTAACAGCCAAGCCCATATCAATTTGAATCATGGGTCAGTCTACACAAACTAAGCCCACATCTGCTGGTGTACACACAAATCGAAGCCCACCCACTGGGCTTTGCATTCTGCCAATTTTCGGCCCACATCAGCTGAGCAGTTGGGCTGTACACATAACTAAGCTCACTTCCCATAACCTTTGGGCTGTGTTTCTACAAAGAACTTAGGCGTTGCACACAACTACTAGGCTTCCCACAAAAACCAAACAACAAGCCCACAAAAAACCAAATGAAACCCAATAAACCAAACCATTCCCACTAAAACCAAACTTAGTCCACTTCAACTGGGCTTTGAGTTCAATTTGAGTACTAAATCATGTCAGGATTTTTGTCTGCAACTAGGGATACAAACAAATCAATTAGAGAACTTGCTTACGGGCATGATTCATGTTACGAACCCCCCCCACATACAATAGTGATTTTAGGGAGTATTATGAGCCTTCTCAGGGCCCTGACCTTGAATACTCATACCCTAACCATCATGAGCACATGTATCATTCACCACAATGGGGAGATGAACAATTTTATACTCCCCGACTCCTTGTTTACAATCACTAATGGAAACGCTCATGGAGCAAAATGCTAGGCTTGAACTGAATGCAATACATGACCATCCATATTGCAACATGTCCGAATTTCCCTTCTCTAGTGAACCTCATGCTCAACCATACAATGAATATCCATATGAGGAATGCATACCCACTAGTGAAGACTCTCCTTCAATAGAACAACTCACTATGATTCTTCAAAGGAACCTGATTGAGTTACAAAATGAAGATTGGAAGGAAACTTATGATAGGATGTTTGTTATCTCTGATCATTTTGAAAATAGTATTTCTATTCCTACTCATGCAACTAACACTGAATATGAACCTAATCTAGAGGTAAATGAGTATACTAGAAATGCTAATAGGGAAATACATTTTTGTTATGATGATGATGATGATGAATATGATATGTTAGAAGAGCATGTATATACAGAAAATATGATGGAATCTTTTGGTTCAGAGACGTTAGGCGTCTCTTCTGTGAACCCTATGAATGATACTTCTTCTAACATTCATATATGTGATATTAACTCTGAGCTTGGATTTGTGAAATTCTTCAGTGAATGTGAGCATGCTACACAACTTGTTTGTGACTTAAGAAAGGATGAATCTTCTGTTGACACTAATGTTCTTTTGGATCATGATATTATTGTTGTGTCTGATTCCCTTCCCATGTCACAATATGTTGCCTCCTCTGATGAATTTGACATGGAAATTGATGAATTGTCCTGTGAAAATGAACATGATTTACCTTCTTCCGACTTTAGGAAAATTTGTGATGGTGCAAATGATTTTATAAATGAGAACAACTTAGATGCACCTAACCTCTCTCCTGAGTCACAAATTGAAACTCCTACACCAAACCTAGGTGTAGTTTGTAACAAAATTGCAAAACCAACTTTTCTGAAAATGCCTAATCTAGGCCTAGAACTTTGTGCTTCCCAAGTCCTCTTGGACTATTTTGCATCAAAGTATAACACCTTTAGGGAACCACAGTTGGTATGTGTATGTCTGCCTGTTATTAGCAAAACTCATTTTGAGTTAGACCTTTTGCATGATATACCTTTAAATTTGCAAGATTTTGTTCTCACAAACACACTGTTCACAAGTTTAGGTTTGGGGGAAAATCATTCCCATTTGCAGTCTTACTTGCACTCTCATATTATATTTGTGTAAGGTTGTTGATGTTTGTACATATTTTCTATTGGGTTGACCCTCAACTCTTTAGACTGTTGGTTTATGGTGAATTTTCATTGTATATAATCCAGTAGGACTTGTTAAATTTTTATTTTCTTGAATCGGTTGAGTCTTCTTGTGCTTATATTGTGCTAATCCGATATGATCTCCACTGAGAATGTTGGATTCTAGCCTTGATTAATGAAGCTCTAACCTTGCTCCGCCACATCCCAGAATCTCTTCCCTTTTCTCTTATCAAAGATAGTTCTCTTGGTATGTGACTGTTTAAATTCTTTGTATCTCATGGACACATTGAGGACAATGTTTGATTTAGGTTTGGGGGTGCATTTGCATGTAGAGTTTTTAGTCTTTTATTTTACCTTTTTTCAAAAAAAAAAAAAAAAAAAAAAAAAAAAAAAAATCAAAACTCTTTTGTAAAAACCTCCAACTTTTAGAGATTTTAGAGTCACTAGCATGCTTCTAGCTATGTTTACATAGAGAATTTTTTTCTGACCGAAATAACAGAAGTTAGAAGTACCGGAGAACACAATCGGGTTTCTTAGTTGATTAGAGCGTTAAAGTTGGATTTAACCATACCGGAGGGCGAATTAGGTGCTGTTTAGATATTCGGTAGTAGAATTGTGATCAACCATAGTGGAGACTACCCATTTTACATCAAGTGAGGCACCAACCTTCAATTTTTTGCAACTTTCTAGAAAAGCTGTTAGAGTGTGTGTCACCGTACGTCAATTCCGGGTAGGAATGGTGAGCTACCCAACTTCGCACCAATTTCAGCATTACTTTTGATCTCTTGAGTGCTAGTTTTTGTCAATCATGAGGGTGACGTCTAAAGATGAAAACTCCTTCTAAATATCGATTTGCAGTTAGCATCACTCTCTCTCAATCAAAGCAAGACCCATAGAAACACATCATCGTCAACAAACGGAGCATCATCAGAATATTGAAAGAAAAATTGATATAGTCCAAGGTTTACATATAACAAAGAAAATAGGATGAGAATTAATGAAGTTTGTGAAAAATTGAGTTTTATTGTTTTATTGTAAGTTAAAAAAAAAAAAAAACAAAATTGTTGTTGTATTAATTATTTTCATTTCATGTACTTAAGAAGCCAGCTTCTCAAGTGCTGCAATACTGAGAGATATGGATATTTTTGGTGATCATGCCTTACATTGTGCGAATGAGGTTGGGCTTAAATTTAGACATGATTTGGTGCGTGACACTCTTGCAGACATGTGCTACCGTGCGTGCGTACTGCTTAGGAAGGAGGTTGAGTTGGGGCTTCTCGCTAATAATGGCACTGCTCTGAGACCGGCTGACTTACTTGTGCATAATTGGGATAATGGGCGGGATGTGTGTTTGGACGTGACTGGTGTTTCGCCTTTTACCGGGGGAGGAGTTCGTACCTTTTCCCCAGGTCTTGCCATTAAGAATGCTGTTTCTCGCAAGAATACTAAATATTTGGAGAAATGCACGTCGCATGGCTTTGGTTTTGAAACTTTGGCCTTCACTACCTTAGGGGAGCTAGGTGACGGTATCGTAGATTTTCTGAAGCGTCTGCGCAATTATATGGCTAGCCATGATGCTAATGTTCGGGTTGGAGAGTTTCTTTTTCATAGGTTAGGTGTGGTTATTCAAAAAGGTGTTGGAGCTCAGCTTGTTGCTAGGCTTCCATCCAATTTCTTACCAGTTGATAGTCTTTCTGATTTGTACTTAATCAAAAAAAAAAAAAAAAAAAAAAAAATTCAAGTTTTTGTAAAGTTCAGGAGTTCGTCATCTACAGTTGAAGACCGAAGATTGAAGACGTTTCTATGGTCTTATGAGAGAGTGATATTAATTGCCGATCGGGTGAGAAGGTAAGTGAGTACTCCCACCCTTGCTAATGGTTGATTTCCTTTCTTAGAGATCATCGAAAAAGATTCTTTTGTCCACACTTCGTGGAGTCTCCAGATTTTATTTCGGAAGGTTATCCTTCTTACCTACAACGTGTGTAGGATTTCTCTCTTTATTCCCGTCTCCACACATGAGAGACTAAAAAGCGATCTTTTTGAGTGCAATTATCATAAAACCTTAATGGTGAGGCGAAGTTGAGACTTATGATCACAATCGAATCCGAATTCTTTCATATGGTATGGTTACTTCTCGCTCAAAGACTTAAGGATGAGAATGCGTTCTTTGGTAGTTCTAACTTCATTACTAGCATGCAGAAACTCTATGTCCTCATAGCTTCTTGGAGGCTTGAGACTCTTTTACACTCGAAGTTGGAGAAGGTTTTGTGGGTACACCTCTGGTAAACCCTCACGAGACTACAACTCGTCCACTAGGGACACCTAGGGGTTTAAAGGCTTAGTGCATACGCTAAATGCATTCGAGAGACCTGCGACAGGGGTATAGTTAGGATTTCCTAAATTCTGTTTCACTTGAGGACAAGTAAAATTCAGATTTGGGGGTATTTGATGAGTGCCAAATAGTGCATATTTATACACCTTTTTATTGGCATTTTACTCATCTTTTGTGCTCATAAATCAGATATTATCCCAAATTCTGTGTTTCATTTGTTTTCAAGAATAAATATTTGTATTAATTAATTTTGTGTTTTTAGGTAATAAATAAAGCTCGGAGAAATTGAGGAGCCAAAAGAGCGAAGACTCAGAGGCAAGCATCTATGGAGCAGATAGCCAAAGCCCGCGCGCGAATCAGTTGCAACCCAACAAGGAAGACATGGGCTAGAGCTACCCACGACCCGGATCCGAGCCCGTCCACTCCAAGCCGTTGAGATCACACATGGCTACATCGTACGGTCGCTGCCTCCACGCGCATCGAAGTTCGCTGCTCCCGTGCAACACCAAATCGACCCAACTCTACCTCGCCGTTCGATCTTACCTGCTACATCCTACGCTCGAGGCCTTCTCCATCAATCTTCGATGCACCCGCTCAACACCGAATCACCCATAACCCTATACCCTATTCGATCAACTCATTTCTCCTTCATTCTTTCTCTTTCTTCCTCTTCTCCCTCACCGCGACAGAGCAGAGCTCTGCTCTCCCAAAACCCCTTCTCCATCTCCATCCACCACTTCACCACCTCCATCATCACCTCTCCTGACACAACAACAACCCCAACAGCCGCATCACGTCTCTAGGTTTAGTTTTCTCTCACTTAGCTTCTACCCTAGAAGCTAACTTAGAGAAAACTAAAACTAGGGTTTCACCAACTGGTGGAAGCATGGAGCGATTGACAAGAGAGAGTGGGTTGAGCGACGTGGGTGAGAATATTTTGATTTTAATTTCTATTTTAAAAGTAAATTAGGGTTTAAAGTTTTGGGTATTCTTGCATGTATAAATAGAAGGGATAGAAGCTGTTTTTGGGTATGCCTGGGCTAGCCAGTGCGTCAAATTAGGTTTAATTTTAGGTTAATTTGTGTTTTATTATTTCCTTTGATGTTTTAATTACATTGGCTAGGGTTGATATGAAGCCCTAGCTTTCTCACTGTGTTAATCATGTTAATTATAATTCTCTTGAATGCTTAAATTGTTCTAGGATAGAATTAATCTTAGCACATCAACACTTTGCTCTCACAGTGTATGTCAATGCCATGTATGCACTGTAGTTAGAATACCTCTGTGATGATGATGCTGCAACTCAAGCTTAGTTAGTTTATTATCAATCCTCAGATTAGTTGTACTCTAATTAGACAAGTAATGCTTGGGAAAGATACATTAGTTGTGATTAACTTATCAATTGGAGAAACATAAGAGTAATGTAATTAGCTAAAGACACAGTGTAAGTTAGTGGCAGATTTGAAACCCTAGTGCACTTTAGTTTACATTCTTGTTTACTATTTAAAGTCATTTGAAAATCACTTAGCCGTATCGGCAACAAAACAAAATAGTTGTGTTACCTTCACTTAGAATTCAGTTAAGTAAGCCCTTGATCAACCTTAGAGCACCACAAGTCCTTGTGGGATCGACCCGTACTTGCCGCGTCTCCGATAGACGCCGTGCACTTGCGGTATAACATGTAGGCTTAAATTAGAAACACATTTCGAGGCCTACCACGCGCCCAAATTAGCGTGGTCACACCTCCCAAACCGCAAACTGATCTCGATCGCTCAACTTCGCCGGACGATTTGGATGGCTCAGATCACGTTTTCATGGGATATTCAGGTGTAGGCGTGAACACCAGCCTACCGCCTTCACACAAGACCGATCGGCCAAGACCGACCAAGATTGGTCATCTTGGAACGTGCGCCCGAAATGGGCGTGACGTGCGGCCCTTGCGGCACTAGTTTTCTGTCACAAATTGATCTCGACCACTCAACTTCACCGGACGAATTGAGTAGCCCAGATCATGCTTTCGTGAGGTAATAGGGTATAGGCGCCTACACCGTCATGCTGTCTACACGCATGTACGGTCGGCCTGGCCAAAGTCGTATCCCAAGCTTGGATTCGACCAGGCTGAAGAGGGATGCTTGCACACCTCCTCTAGAAACCCTAATTTCATTAACGGTCGCAGATGAGTGTCTCAAAGATCATCTCGTCCGTCCAACTTCACCAGCTTGATTATACAACCCCGGTCAGGAGTTAATTGGTCGGTGAGGCGTCACCACCCATCACTTTACCACACCATGATGCGGACTCGCATAAAATACACACGATACTTCACAAGTATCATCTTCCTGAATAACGCAGTTATTCAATTTAGCATTACATGCTACCTTTCGTGGATCCACGATCCACACATTCCAGACATCAATCATGTCACAAACTGGGGATACACACTTTGGGGTATTGGTCTGGTAGTTTACGAAGATGCAGGTGTGCAACGCGCCATCACAAGAACGTGTTAGGAAGTCATGGACGGTTAGAGATGACAGGAAAAGTGGGCAAGACTGGTCGTGTGACACCAACACACAACTCCACTACTCCATCACTCCACTTCATCCACTTCCCACGAGAGACGTGAATAAGGCTCAAATGACTTGTATAAATAGGTTCTCCTCCCTATTCTCCAGATAGAGAGAGACAACAACACAAGTCCAGACGAGACAGAAACCAAGTGTTAATACAAAAAACGTATTCAAACACCCAGAGCCTGCTTACATCCATCGTAAGCCTGCTCATCTTTCTGTTACAAGTCAAAGCAAGCCAACACCTTCACAATATCAACACCTTCTTCGCTTCCTCCCTAAGATCAACCCCATCTCCTTCACTTTGTGACCGAAACAAGTCCGGAACAACCCATTTCTTGGTTTAGGCCGGACTTGCACGATTGATTTCCGAATCTACAAGCACTCACCGCGCAGTGCATTTATTTAAGGTTTAGATTCATTCCTCATCCACACACCCCAAATTACCAAATTCGGCAGGAGTAGTTTTCACCCATAAACACTATCACTTAGAAGTCTATTCTATTCTATCTTCTAATGAGACTAAGTCGTATAGCTATATAGATTTTTACATTATACACATTTGATATTTCGAGTTGAGTTTATCTCGCTTATCTATTTCTCGAATTACGAGTTGGAAGCTTTTTGCTTTAACTGTGTTCATCGTATTCTTGACGAGTTTAGTTTAAGAAAATTTATTTGTTGGAAACAAAATATTAAGTCAAAAGATGATCATGTGAAAATTACCTTAAACATCTTACATGATTTGTGTGAGACAGGCATTTGATGTTAGCTTGGGAAGTTTCGTATTGATTATTCGATCACTTGAAGATTACTTGAAGCTAATGGTATGTGTGAGATTACCATTGTCATCTTCTAAGGATGTTTCAATGAATGAAATGAGAGTTTAGAACTGTAGCGCCCCCAAAGCTAGCAGCTGACTAATCTAAGAGATTAGCTAAATAAAGAGGTACTAAATCTAAATCATTTACTTAAACATTCAATTAAGAGATCTGCTACAAAACTTAATGCAAAAACTATCCCCGCTCTGAAATATATATATACAAGAACTTCTCTCAAATGATCCATATACAATAATCATTTGATTTAAAAATAGAATATACAACATACTAAACATAGCAGAAGTTAACCAAATAACAGACTCAACTCCTCGAAGCTTTCGCTGCGCAACTCTGATCTGTCTCTGAAACTGAAAGTGGGAATGGGTGAGCACATCATCCCTAAAAGGGGTGCCCAGTAGGAATAACATTTAACTTTCAAGTAATCATTGAAATGATTTGAAAACAATCCATGTTTTCCCTAACACTAAAACACAACCAACTCACAGAAGTAAACAATCATGTATATGGAACTAACTCCTTCCAAACAATGTACTAATATGGTGATTCAGCCTCCACCTAGATAGCTAATATGGTGATTCAGCCTCCACCTAGTTAATGTATAAAAACAAGTAGGTATAAGTGAAGAAGCAGGATCCTATATACCACAGATGGAAATTCTCATTTCCAAATAATCAATGGAAATTCTTATTTCCCAAACAATTCATAAAGACGAACAAAGCATTACGATTCCTTTCCAAACCATGGAAATATAAAAGAAATAACAGAACTTTCGTAACTCATAGTTAAACAATGCATGGAATGCACAACCAGACAATGCATGAATTTATAAACATAAACTTTGGTAAAAGAAAACAACAATAATCACAGAAGAGTTAAATATAATTCCCACCTCTTTTGATGACAAGCCACGCTTACCTCGAGATCCATGATCCACTGGTTCATCCTTTGAATCGATCGTTGTTAATACAGATTAACTATTAATTACACAAGAAGTCTAAGAAACTAGCCAAAATGGCTCACACATGAATCATACAAGTCTAACTAATGGTTCTAAGCCCATTTATGATTCTACACATCTTCATTATCCATCTCTTGCATATTTAAAGGTCTACTAATTCAATTAGGTTGTTTCTCTAGTCCATTAGCTAAGTCTTGCGAACATCTACAACTTTGTAGAAGGGACCGAAAGCTAATTCGGACCATAAGTGGTCCAAGGCAACCAAATTAGGAAAATCTAAACTGAAGCCCAAGTCCACTAAACAAGTCCATTACACAAGGCCTGGTCCACTATGGTCAACTAACTGTCAAAAGGGTCCATTAACGGTCAACGTCCAAGGTCAGGTCAATAGTCAAAGTTTAATTGTTGTCTAACTCGGTCAACTGAGTCTACTCAGGTCAAAACAGGGAACTCGATGAGTCAACAGATCCGACTCACTCAGATTAACTGAGTCAGCTAAGCAAAACTAAATCAGACTGAATAAGTTCAGTCAGACAGGCCAAAGGTTCTCACACAGCTGAGACTCTAAACTATATTTCAATTTCAAACAAATTAAAGCTACAAACTTCATTACAACAAAAACATAGACATTTCAATTGAACTTCAACTACAAAATTAGCTTTACCTGCAAATGTAGCTTTAAGCAACATCTAAAATCAACTCCAAAAACACATCCCCTAGCGGAACCACTTCAGATCACCACCAATTCAGTTTATTGCAACTCAACACCACCTAACCATTCTATTTTCTAAACATCCTTGTAGTCTTAGTAGCACAACCAGATTCAGAACATCTACCACCATATTTCAACACTGACATTACACCACCTTAACTTCTCTATCCCATTCTATATGCACACTATTTAATCTACGCCTCAGCTCAACAACCATCAATCCAACATTCCACCAACACATTTCATGTAACAACATCAACACCAGTTCATATATATTTCCTAATCATTCATATAACTCCATATCAACCACAACAACTCATTCTTCTCAGATGTAACTTAATTCTTAGATAAAATTCATCCATGGCTCAAACATCATTATCAACTCAAGTATGACATCCACCTATATACAGTTCCATTGCCATACCCCAATTCAAGTCATAACTTCATAAATCATCACATCCATTTAAAACAAACCCATCCAACGAAATTCAGTTTTAAACTCAGTTATACACAAATTCAAGATAATCAATTATGTAACCTAAAACCAACTTACCACTTCATCTGAATTAGCTTCAATGCTCAAATCGACGCTCATAAGAATAATCGAAGCCTAGTTCCATCAGCAACTTCAAACTATCCATACATCTTGAACTTCATAATCGCTGCTCAAACCCTAACTATCCATTTCGAGTTATTCATCGATTCCAAACTCTAATTCATATCAAATCCATCTTTAATCTTACTTCTCAACCTTCAATTCCCAATTCATCAATTCATCACAAACCCAAATTTATTTCTCAAACCCCTCCGGAAACCCTAACTCTTCAATTATATACCAAATCAACTCCGGGAATTCAATTGAATAACAACCCTTTTTATTCTTCATCACCAATCAATCAAATCCATATCTAATTACTCAATTCTTCTACAGAGAAACCCGAACTCAAACCCTAACTCCCTGATTAAAGTAGAAACTTTATATTCTCTTTCCCGTGTTAAATCAACACGAGCAGTAACACCTTCAATCATTTCTTAAAGTTTCACCTAAGTTTTCCTTTCAATTTCACAGCCTCAAAATTAACACTCAAAATCGCCAGAGCAGAGGAGAAGGAAAAGAAAGAAGAAGAAAGAGAAAGAAGAAAGGAGAAACTCAATTCTCAAACAATTCAACTAAAGATAAGGCCGACCAGATTTAATAAGGGCACCCGTCCAAACGATAAGGGCAGCCAAGGTGACTAAACTTCAAATCAGATGATTTCTTCTTCATTCGGTATCCAAATGACACGTTCGAGTAGTCCATTCAGTGTAACTTTTTGAGATCTATCCAACAGTACTAGTTTTGTATCTAAATCGTTGTTAGATTAATTCCTATTAATTAAAATTCGTGTTAAACTAATTGAGTTATTATCAGCTAATTCGTATCTAGATCATCGCTAGACCGGTCAAATAGCGTTGACGAGCTTGAGGGTCTTTACAAGAACAATTAACCATGTCTAGATACAACACGGTATGTATATTTTGTATGAAAACTGTATTGTGATAATCCAGGTCCGGGAACCTTGTTTGCGTACCTAGTATGCAAACAGTTTTACCTGAGAAGGTCCAGAAACCTTGTTTGCGTACCTAGTATGCGAACGGTTTTACCTGAGTTGGGTCTGGGACGGCTGTTTGCGAACTGGGTTTGCGGACGGCTTGATAGGTCAAGGTCCGGAGATGTTGTTCGCGCACCTAGTTTGCGAACACAGTGGTTAAGTTCTAAAATCGGTTATGTATGATCCTCATACTCATGAACTAAAACGATTATGATTAAAGGAATGCAAATTAACTTTGCAAACCGGGGCTTAATGTTCATGAATTGATTCTTGTATAAGTACTTTGTACGATTACGAATCAATCCGATTTTATTTCATTTGGTTCATATATATGTCTATGAGATGGTGAACAATTGAAAAAGTCTATTTGAAATACAATTAGATTCATTTGATTATCTTTCATGATTGATTGATCGTCATATTTGATCTAGAAGTGTTAGATGAATATGGTTAAGACAAAACTGTTCATATGGCTAACTTCGGTTAACTGTTATTGAGCCAACTCAATAAACACATTTAGGTATGGTTACCCATATCTAAATATAAGTATATTTCATTTGTGTGTAACAAGCTAAGACCATCTAACGGTGGAGATTAATTGATTTATTTTAAAGCAGACTTAGCTTGAATCTTAAATCAGGATTTCATCTAACGGTGAATATTGAATGCTTTGTTACTAAGATATGTTAGCTTTGATTGTAAGCAACCCTGATTTGAGAGACTATATAAGGGAGAACTCTAGCAACTGGAAAAGCAAATCCTGACACTTTCATGTGTCCTAGTTGCAAACTAGAGTCGATTCTCCTTTAACCTAGGTTTTTCCAAAACCATTATAGGTTAACGACTTGAAGACTTCATTTGGGATTTGTGAAGTCAGATCCAACTATTTTCTCTGTAATTGTGTATTATGATCTTAATTGTTCTATTGTAATTATTTTTATCTTCTCTAAGATTTACTCGAGATTTATCTCAACAATTCTTCGTCTCAGACTCTTGTGATTCCACAATAAATTTTTCTGTTAATCAGTTGGGTTATTGTGAGGTGATTGATATTGATGCTCTTCGGGAGTATAAGACCAGATTATCAATTGGTTCCTGTTCACCTTGATTTACCAAAAGACGGAACAAAAACCGAATAAATAATAGACATATCTGTGGGAGACAAATTTGTTTATAAGTCTTCGACTTTGGGTCATAACAACTCTTAGTTATGGGTGAGATCAGCTAAGGCCCTAAGGGAATCAAGTGCACAGAATTCGGCGTGGTTCTAGAGGCGTAAGGAATGCGATTGTACCTTAATCGGTGTGAGACTTGGTTAGGGCTCAACTACATTCCAGTCTGAAGTTAACTTGTAGTAGGCTAGTGTCTGTAACGGCTTAATACAGTGTGGTGTTCAAAGCTGGATTAGGTCCCGGGATTTTTCTGCATTTGCGGTTTCCTCGTTAGCAAAATTTCTGGTGTTTGTGTTATATCTTTTCCGCATTATATTTGTTTATATAATTGAAATATCACAGGTTGTGCGTAGATCAATCAGCTGATAAATCCGACCTTGATTGTGGATATAACTTGATTGACACTTGGGAATTGGTCTTTGGTACCGTCCAAGTTATTTCTCATATCAATCAGGCTCATAGATTTCTATCTATTTGATTTGCTAATTGCATTGAGAAATATAGATAAAGCTCTTTGATATCTTTCTTGATAGAGATCGCTTTTAAGTTGGTGCTCTCGGAATTATATTGGAGTTTGGTCCGTACAAATTGCCGTAAAAAATATTGGGTGTGGTTGTTGTACCCCCGCTTTTTCATGAGTAATCAGAGACAAGGAATGGGAAACTCACTATCTCCTCATGAGAAACCACCCGATCCTTTACTGGATGGGAAAAATTACAGTTTGTAATATTTTCTTAGGTTTTTCTTGTCCTTCCCTGAATAAGAACTGCAACCTCTAAGAGGGGTGGAAAAGTGTTCCTGGTGTATCATACTTCGTGAGCTATACTCTATGAAACTGCACTCTTGATTATATTATCCTGTTGAAGAGAGACACTATCGGTTCTCTCAACTCAGTTTTTTTTCTTCGTAATTCGTGTCTTAACATCAAATTTCTATTACAAATCTGAAGGTATTAATTGTTTCTTATCGATCTTACAATGATTAACATTTATTAGAATGGATCCTGGTAAGAACATAAATTTAGAAGGAAAAATTCAAGATCCAGTGATGCATCAGTCGGTGGTCTATCTATCTAAATCTTATGAAACTCAAGCTTCAATCAATTTGATTGATGAACAAACAAATTCAAGGTATGAGATCTGGAAATATTCATTAATTGGTAGACTTGATTTACTTCTTATCAAATTTGTTGATGCTTCAACCATTCTGCTAAAACAATGGAAGCTAACTGGTAAAGTTCAATTGATTCCTTTAGGGAAGGGTTTTTTTACGATTAAATTAGCAAATGAAATAGATAAAAACTATATCAAATCTGGAAAGTGGGAGGTTATGAATAAATTCTTAACTGTGAGAAACTGGATTCCTAATTTTAGACCTGAGAATCAAAGAACATCTAAAGATATGGTATGGGTTCATTTTCCAGGATTGAGTTTGGAGTATTGGGATGAAGAAAGATTATTCAAAATAAGTAGAGCTCTTGGAAATCCGGTGAAAGTTGATGATGCAACATTGAACTATCAGAGTGGGTACTATGCAAGAGTTTTAGTGGAAATTGATTTAGAAAAAACAATTCCAAATAAGTTATGGATTATTACTAAGTATGGATACTTCTCACAAAGTGTTACTCTCACTAATTTACCCAAATTCTGCTGGAACTGCAAAATTGTTGGTCATCAAAATTCTGAATGTAGAGCTAAGAATTCCACTGAAGCTCATGAAGAGAAGGGGAGTGATTCTTCTAAAGGTAAATACCAAGAAGTTATTCAGACACCTAAAACTCTTGAGAAGCCATTTGATATTGGTCCAGAGTCAGAACCAGTTCAGGTTGTTCAGTCTTCTAATACAGTTGAGAAACCAATTGAAATATGCCAAACTCCAAAGGCATTTCAGGTACCAAATGTTGTTCTTAACTCAAGTGGGTCTATACATATATCAAAAGGAAAATTCAGTCCATTGCAAGAGGTTAATGAAGCTGAAGACGCAGGATTGAGTCCTTCTAAAATTCTCAAAGTGGTAGAAGAAAATGCTATAGATAGTAGTGAGATTAAATATATTAATGGCATCAATGGCACTGTGTCAGCTGAGAGAGTTCCAACTACTTCATGGTCAAGAGTAGTCCAAAGACCTTCAACTTCAATATCTCAAAATACAGCCAGAAATGTTGAAGCTACAAAAGAGGTAATCACAAAACCTAATGTCAAATAAAATTTTAGGAAAAATCCAGGAAAATGAGGCAATGCAGACCTCCATCCTAAACAATGAAAGTCCTATTTTGGAATTTAAGAGGCCTTAGAAGACCAAGGTCTCAAAATAAATTATGGTCTCTAGTTAATCAATTTAATCCCTCAGTAGTTTGGATAGCAGAACCAAAGGTTTTCTGTAATGCTTCTTTTTGCAATAAGCTGAATTTGCCAGGAATGCAAAGTATGGTTATTCACAATTCAATCTCAAATAAAAAAGGGAATATTTGGTTATTTTGGAATAAAAGTTTACCTACTCCTACTGTAGTTTCAATGTCTAGTCAAATGATTACAGTGGACATTGGAGGTACCTTAATATATGGAGTTCATGCTCATGTTGGTTTAGTTCAAAGAAGATTTATGTGGTCAGAGATGGAAGCAATTAGTGAATTGAAACTTCCATGGTTAATTATTGGGGATTTTAATGCTCTAACTTCAGTTGAAGAGAAGATTGGAGGTAAAAGTCCAAATAGAAGATCAATGACAGACTTTAATGAATGCTTAAATCATTGTGAACTGTTGCAAGCTCCAAGAACAGGCACTCAATTCTCTTGGTCAAACTGTCAGCATGGAAGCAAAAGAATTTTATGCAATCTTGATAGAGCTATGTTTAATAATCTGTGGCTTCAAAAATTTCCTGAATGGGGTTATAAGGTTGGATTGAGAATTGCTTCAGATCATGCCCCTCTCATGGGTGGATGTGTTAATATTTCAAAACCAATTAATGCTCCTTTTAAATTTCAAAAGATGTGGATGTCTCATCCAGAGTTTCTTCATGTAGTGGAGCAATGCTGGTCAGAATATATTAGTAGTGATCCTGCTTTTGTCTTTCAAAGAAGTTAAAAAAACTTTAAAAAATTCTTCAAGATTGGAATTGGAGGGTGTTTGGGGGTGTCCATGTGCAAATAAAAAATGCTGAATTACAGGTTCAAGAAGCTATGAAAATTCCAGATAATAATCCTTCTGATCCCGAAGCCTTGAATAAGTTATTTGAAGCTCAAAATGAATACAATTCCAGAGAAGTGCAGCTTAATACTCTGTTGAAGCAAAAATCCATAATAAGATGGGTAAAGGAAGGAGCTGCCAATACCAACTTTTTTCACACTAATCTCAAAATAAGGCAGGCCAGAAACAACATCAGTGAAATAGTTGATGAGCATGGTGAAGTTATATCTGATCAAAAGAAAGTAGATGAAGTCCTAGTTAATCATTACAAGAAGAAATTTGAATTCAAGCAAAATGAGGATGTGGATTCTTTACTTGATGTCATCCCAAATGTTATATATCTTGAAGATCAAAATATGCTGGATAAAATCCCAGATGAGCAAGAAATCAAAGATTACACTTTTTAACATGGATCTAGAAAGTTCACCTGGACCTGATGGATATTCCATGGATGTTTTTACAGGGCATGTTGGAAGATCATACATCAAGATGTAGTCAAAGCAGTGCAATTTTGCTGGGGGAGTAAATTCATCCCAAAAGGTCTAAATTCTAACTTTCTGGTCTTAATTCCTAAAGTAGAGGGAGCTAAATCTCCAAACCAATTTAGACCAATAGGACTAAGCAATGTTAGCTTCAAGCTTTTTACCAAAATCATCACCACAAGAATGAGCACTTTAATAACAAAACTTATTTCTCCTCAACAAGTAGCATATATCAAAGGCAGATGCATTCAAGAGCAGATTTTGTTGGCCTCTGAATTGGTAAATGAGATGAAAAAGAAAAGAAGAGGAGGAATGTTGGGCTTAAATTAGACATTTCTCAGGCATATGACTCGGTCAACTGGGATTTTTTGTTGAAAGTGTTAAGCAGATATGGATTTTCTCATTCCTAGTGTGAGTGGATACACACTATTCTCAAGTCAGCTAAGATTTCAGTGATGATCAATGGAGGTCCTCAAGGATTCTTTTCAGCTGAAAGGGGATTAATACAAGGAGACCCCTTGTCTCCAATTCTTTTTGTCTTGATGGAAGATTTTTTGAGCAGGAATTTAACTCAATTAGTGCAAAATGGAGACATTGCTCCTATGGTGATTAGAAAAGGAATTCATCCCACACATTTGTTCTTTGCAGATGATGTGTTTATCTTTTGCAATGGTGGTAAAAAAATCATCCAAAATCTTCTAATTTTATTGGAGTATTATCAAAAAGCATCAGGTCAGCTTATCAATACAGCAAAGATTAAACTTTTTATTGATGGTACTTCCAATGTTAAGAGGAATCAAATTCAGCAAATGATGCAAATGGAGCTAAGTAAGTTTCCTGACAAATATCTTGGAGTTATATTACATCCTGGCAGAGTTAAAGCTTCTACTATATGGCCAATGGTGGAAATGATGCAGAAAAAGTTAGCAGCATGGAAGGGGAAACTGCTGTCATTTCAAGAGAGGTTGGTGCTTGTCAAGTCATTTCTGTGCAGTATACCCATCTACAACATGGAAATATATAAGTGGCCATCTTCAGTTATTAAAGTGTGTGAAAGAATAATAAGGAATTTATTATGGGCTGGTGACAGTGAAACAAGGAAATTTATTACTCTGGCTTGGGAAAATGTTTGCACTCCTCTTAGTGAAGGAGGACTGGGTATTCAAAGGTTAGAGATTCTCAATAGAGCTTTACTAATGAAAATGATGTGGAAAATTCTTAACTCTACTGAGGAGTGGGCTCTCTTTATCAAGGCCAAATTCAAAGACAGAAATCAACAATGGAGCACCAATTGGCACATGTCTTCTATCTGGACAGGTTTAAAATGGGCTTGGGAGGCTTTCAAAGAGAACATCAGGTGGTGTGTTGGAGATGGTCAAAGAATTTCATTGTGGTTTGACCATTGGATTGGTGTTTCTCCCCTCATTGAATCTCTGGGCTTCACTGCATTAGTTAAAGATAACATCCAACTTAAGGTTGCTGGTATCCTTGTGGAGAATGAATGGACAATGTCTAATGATATCAAATAAATTTTAGCATCTTTGACTATGCCAGATGTAGGAGGTGGTAATGATGAACTGATATGGACTGGAGATCTCAAGGGCAAGTTTACTACCTCCTCAGCAATTTAATCCATAAAAACTAAGAATCCAAATTACAATGGCCTAAGAAAATTTGGAATTCCTTCCTTCATCCAAGTACTGCCAGTAATGTGTGGAAGTTAATACAGGGTATTTATGTGGATGACTTGGTGATGATTAAAAAGGGCTTTGAAATGGTTTCAATGTGTTGCATCTGTGAAAAGGATCAAGACAACATGGATCATCTGTTATGGAGATGCAGATTTAGCAATGAAATCTGGAGATGGATATGCAGCATTTTTGGATTTAACTGTCCAAAATCTTTTGAAGACATATGGAAGGCTGCAAGGAACAAAATTCCCCTAGTCAAAGAGGTATGGATTACTGCCAGCTGCTCTATTTTGAAGGAGTTATGGTTTCATAAAAATAGAAAATTCTTTGACAACATTAAACCAAATGCACAACAATTCAAAAGCAGTATAATGCAAATGGTTTATGAAGGTGGTTTGAGAATTAAAGCTAACAAATGGGCTCAAAATTATGACCATGAAATCATTTCTTTCTTCAATCTTGGTGCAAGAAGAAGTAAATTCCATGAAATTAAAATATGTCACCGGTTTCCTCCCAGCATTGGTGCAACATTATTCTGTTGTGATAGGGCTTCATATGGAAATCCAGGACAAGCAGGTTTTGGAGTGGTTGTCAGAGATCACTAGTGTCAGGTACTATGCACTCTCACTGGTGGTTTAGGAATTACTACAAATTATATTGCAGAAGTTTTTGTTGTTACTTGTGCTGCTGAACTAGCTGTTGATTGGAAACTAGAAAACATAATCATCAATTTTGACTCTAAGACTGTCATATCTGAATTTGCTTCTGGTATTATCCCTTGGTTTGTCAAAATGAGATGGAGAAGTGCAGCAAGCAAGTTATCATCCATCAGCTTTTCTCACTGCTACAGGGAAACCAATTTTTCTGCTGATTTTGTTGCTAAGGAGGGAGATCAACTTAGAGCTGGTGAAAGACAAATTCACATGGGAAGACCTCCTAATCTTACTAGAATTGAGATGCCAGGCATTAACTACTACAGGTTCAGCTGAACTTTAAAGTGTGGAAATTTGTTGTAGTCCTGTAAGGCTTTACTGGGACTGTCCAGTATAGTGTTTTTTGGGCCTGCTCCTTTAGGTTTTCTTTTTTTGTCGTTTTCTTCTTTTTTCCCTTCTTGTTGGCTGTATTTCTTTAGTGTTCTTTTAATAAAATTCGTGTGATTCAAAAAAAAAAAAAAAAAAAAATTATCTTATCATGTTTCTTTTTCTTGTGCTCTAAATTCGTTTATTGAGCTAAGAACCTTTCCTTGTGTTTCAGTTCGTGAATAGCTTGCATTCGTCCTGGGTATGTGTACGGAATGTGTCTGACAAGCTTTTTCAAGTATTCAAAATCCTTTTAGGGTTTTGGTCAAAGGTCTTTTTGGGAAATTGTTCCTTATCTCTTTCTTTATAAGGGTCAAGGGTTTCATTTTCTGAGCAAGCATTTCATTTACTTCTTATCATGTCCTCATCAAGTCTTTCCAATAAAGAAGATGATGTGTGGACTGTTCTCTTCCCTTCTAGAAAAGTTCGTTTTGATTCCTCTCATAGTGACTTAGGTCAAGACAAGCATGAATCCTCATCTTGTGAGAATCCCACTATCACTCATCTTGATAAGCTATCACTAGCTATGAATCTTGTTTTAGAACAAGTACATGCTCTGAAGAATGAACTGGAATCTTCAACCAAAAAACTTGAAGATAAGATTGATAATCTTGAATCCAGGATTGATTTGATCGAAGATGAACTTGATGAATACATGGAATATGAGAAGAGTCTTAAAAAGTAAGTGAAATGTATTCCTTTTTACGACTAGGGTTTAGTAATGTCTAGGAAACTTCTTATGAGAATTTATTCTTATGTTTAAGAAGGATAACTAGGGTTTGGTATAGCAATTATTTTGATTACACATAACTATTTCCAACGATTTTCATCTTGCAATGTTTTTAGATTTATTTATTTAAATTCTAAGTTATTTGGAAGATGATCTTGTAGTATTTAATCTTATTGGTTTTATATATTGCAAACATTTTGTGAGATATATATGTGTTTACGTTCGTGAACTGTGCTTATCTCATATATGCTCAAAAGTTAAGTCTATTATGTCTTTATGCAAATATTGATAAAAGATAGAATGAACTTGTTGATAAAATTCAGCAGTATTGATCTTTCCCTGATCCACTTTTATGTGAAAGTACTGTATGACTCCGTAAGCTTTCTTATGTTGAGTGTTTCCGATTAAATTAATCAATAAGATCTTCTTGTGGTTAATTTATTCGAGTTTACTGGATACAAATCCATGTGATTTGTTAATGTCTAGAGAAATCCTTCTTCTCTCGTAAAATTAAGGTCGCTCATGTTGTTCTCTCATGAATGACATCAAATGGGGGAGAGTTCTTAAATGAACTTGTGCTTAATTACCATATCTTTGTGGGGAGAGCGGTTGTGGAATTTTGTAGGAGTTATCTTGTATCTTTATAAACTCCTTGATGAATACACTAAGCTTCGACTATGTGAAATCATCGAAACAAAGTTGATATGTTCCCTTTTAGTCATGGATTATCTCTTGAGAATTTCATTAAGATCCCATAGTTTTCGTACATTTGCCAATTTATATTGACAAAAAGGGGGGGGGAATTATTTGGTAGTTCACACTACATACATTTGGTTTACGAATTATTATGTAAGGGGGAGTGGTTTTCATTATGAGATGGAAGTAATGACTAAGGGGGAGTGATACATATCACCATAGTATTATTTCAAAGTTGTGATGCAATTGCACTTTGATTCTATATAATAATACTATGACACTATATGACAATATTTGAGAACCTTTCGTTTTCATATTGTTATAGATACGGATCTTCAACAACAATGATGCTGAGTTGAACACATTCAGAATCTATGGAGAACTTGAAGTAACGAAGAATTCAAGGAAGTTGAAGAGCCAAGGAAATCAAGCTTGGATCAGAAGCTACAAAGTTTATTTATTTTGTAATTAAATTTAACTAGATGATAATTGAAACCAAATACCCAATTCTCATTCACTTTGGCCCTACTTTTTGCTGACGTGGATTGATGTGGTGACGGTATTAGGAAATAGAGTTATCTCATTGATTTTGGCCCCATAGGAGTACTTTTTCTTCTATTTACACCATAATTACACCTTCCACCATCGGAGGTGTCACGCCTTCAAATGCTCCAAGCAATTTTTCGCGAAGGTATAACCCGGCAATACAATGGTTCAGTGATCTCTTATCACCCACTTGTATTTCAGCCTTAAAAGATTGCACCAATGCAATCAGCCAACTCTACCAAGAGTATGCAACGGAAGTCTTACTCAGATTTTCTCTACCAAACAATGTAGCCCATACTACAAAGAGGTCCTTGCCATGTTTATGCTTCACAGAATTTGGGGGAGTATAATCAAATCAACAGTAAACCAAAGCCAAACACATAAGCCAACAAACTCACTTTTATTAGCTTAAGGGGAAGATACAAAAACGTCCAACCAATGGACTTACAAGCTTATTCTCTAAGCCTACAGCAAACTCACTCTCTACTGCAAAATGGTTCCTCAACACTCGAACTATTGAACAACTCGTTTACAAGGGTTCTCTGGCTATTTATAATGCCAAGAACCAGGGCCAATCCGTATGCAACTCTGTTGCACGCCCCATGAACAGCCATCTGTCCATGGGCAGTTCCTAACAGCCAGTTCCACTTTTTAACTACTAGCTTTGGTGCTGGCTTGCACAACGGCGCCACACCTGTCTTCAACGGTTAGGATATGCCAAACTCGGTTATAAAGCACTTTATAACCGTCTCTAACTTGCTCTTCGACTCTGGCATGCGTGTGATGCACACACTCTTCTCATCTGGCACTTGCACTCAAGTTCCGCAACATCGCAACATGCAACTCAGTTTGCACTTCTGCCAAATACTGCTATTATGGCTTACGTTGTGCTATTATAGCTTGCATTGTGCTATTATGGCTTGCGTTGCACTATTATGGCTTGCATTGCACTATTATGGCTTGCGTTGCACACTTAGCTCGTTTGAATGCCAACATCCAAATATTATGCCAATTTAGTCTTGACTTGCTTAGTACAATCTTCATGCTTCATATGCATCACTTGCATCTCTTTTGGCGAGCAACTATCACCAATGGCGTGTTTGGCATCACCATTGATGCACATGCACAGTCCAAGCCTTGGCCAAAGCTTAGGACCATGCCAAAGTCATTCCATGACTTTGCATCTCATCATTTATTCCTTCCTTGAGCTTGGCTAACTCTGAATAAGGATATGCAACACTATCGCATAATGTTGTTAATGCCAAGTAACCTTTCTTGTCTCAGCCATCTTGGCGCTACATCGTCGGATTGTGCATCTCCATCTGCCAGGTTACATATTCCGTAACGCGCAATGATTATGCGTCACTATGCGGACCGGTCATAGGAGGCTACTACTCCCACTTATTAACCAACTCCCCGCACCCCAGTTTATATCATAACTGCACCCACTTCTGTTTTTCGTTACAACTGTTCAAAATTTTTACCTATTCTAAAGCTTTTGTTTTCCTTCGCTCTTCACTCCACCAGAGAGTTGCCTAGAATTAAAATTGTATTCTTCAACTAGGCTGTTTGGACCTTCCAAGTTGCAATTCTTTTAACATTCTGCGAACTGCTCATTCATTCCTCAAAACTCAAAACTCAAAGCTCAAAACTGCTCATTCGTAAGGTGTTACCGGTAAACCAAGAGGACTATTTGGAGAGGTAAGGTATTTCTGATTTTAGGATGATTCAAAGATGATGAATACAAGCTGGGAAACTTTATTGAAACTCTTTTTTTTTTTTTTTAAATTATTATTGTTGAAGGTGAATATGATTGCAGTTGGTTAGGCTCTAAAAGTAAGATTTTTGATTCTGGAATCCTCCATTACAATTTGTGGTAAGTATCAATTCTTATTTGACGTCGTTTTGCTTATTTGGTTTGGTTTGGGTATGAGTTAAATTTCTTAGTTGTGCGTCACTTAATTGCATTTTTTGTTGTGGGTTTTGTTTAATTTAGGGCAAATCTATTGGGTGCGATTGATATTTTTGGTGGTTTTGCCTAACTACTTACGAGATTGATTGTTCTGTTATTGGTTTTATACCTTGATGATTACTCAAATGGGCTGTGATTATTTTCGAAGTTGACAGCTTATTATAGTGATAGTCTTGGTACAACATATGGAAACAGTTAGTAGCTTTAAAATTGATGGTGATGTTTACCGTTAACAATCAATTATGGTTAGTAATTTAGTATTGTGATTTTGTATTTTTGTTCATTCAAATTCATCTTGCAACTTACATACAGGTTTGTATCAATTTGTAAAAGTAACCTGGAGTTCAAATAAAACTTTTAGTTATTAGATATACTTACCAGCTATGTTGTAAAAGGCGCCCCGGGCGCTCTAGGCGGGCGAGGCGCCCAGGGGTCGCCTAGGAGAAAAGGCGCCCAAGGCGCCAAAATGAGAACATTTTTGTTTTTTTGGAATTTTTCCTCCACGCCTATTTTCATCGGTATCCATTTTTGTCTGGCGCCTCGCCTCGCCTAGCGCCTTTTACAACATAGCTTACCAGTACCCATTAATAACTCTCGACCAGTATCCACTTTGGGATAAGATCAAATTTGTATCAATATACCTGTACCTGTCAGTTGGGAGTCGATGAAAATAGGTATTCAAGTAATTTTTGGATATCAAGGATACGATCCAGGTACTGAAAAGTATGTTGATATCCATTTTAGTGGACCTGATGTACAAAATGCAAACGGAACAACTACAACTAAAATTCTTTGTAAATAGACTACTGCTTGCAGGTATAGTAAAATAAAATAAGAATGCAATTTTTGATTAATCATTTTTGTTGTAATTAACTGCATAATTTTGGTTTCATTTTAGCAAACCTCTAAACCTAAATTGGATTGAAACAGAAGCATCGATTCAATATACAAAGATATGATTGCTGGTGGATTAAGAGAGTGTTTCGATTAATTACATGAAATGATTTGATTTATTAAATTTTTCCGGTCATGCACATTAGCATTTTTTTTTTTTGCTGCATGTTTTTCTTTTTCTTTTACCACCTTTTTTTTTTTTGATCAGCAAAGCGAAAATTTCCATTGATCAAAAAAAGGGAGTACAAAAGAATTGTACCACCCAAGAAGAATACACGAAAGAGCCAGAAAAGAAAAGAAAAGAAACAATACAAGAGAAGCAGAAAAGAAAGAAGAGAAAGCAAACTAAAAGGCAGCTACACCTAAGGAGGTTGAAAATACATCAATCCCCAGTTGTTGATAACAGAATCAAAAGAAACCTGCTGGAATTCAACAAAGCATCACTATTATAAAAAAAGGTGGTGTTTGACTCTTATATTTGAGAGTCATTAGATGGTCAGGATTCACCGGAGAGGGTCATCTCGCGGTCCATATCGTCTGGATTTTGTTTGACTTGGACGGCTGGGAAAGACCCGGTGTAGGTAATAGGATGGATGATAAATAGAATCATGGCCGTTGATATCTACCGTTGATATCTACCCTAAAACCACCTGAATTTCTTTTATTTCTCCGCAATACAGATAATTGATTTTTTCCATCCTGCTTGATAAGACGATGAAGAAGATATATGATTTACACTAATCAATCGAATTACAAACAGTGAAAAAAAAAACTAGATTCCACATTGACCCTATAAAAAATCAAGAGAGAATAGTGATTGTCTACTTTAAACTAAGTCAGCTCCACCCAATTCTTCCTCCAAAACAGAATCCAAGAACGTCAGTGTCTTGAGAAACCTATATTCAAAATCAAGGATCAAACCAACAACCCCAATAATAAAGATCCGCTGTCATGTATAGGAATTTCTAAGAAAATAAATGATGAAACACCGTTTTTACTTGCCCTTAATCTTCACTAATAAACCCTAACCCTATTTTCGATTTTTACTGTTGTTTTTTTTTATTTCACTCGATTTTATTTGATTTTTCAGGGACAATTTTCTACTTTCCGTTGATACAATGGTGATTTGATCTTCTGTTTCAATGATTTAAGCGTAATAGAATATGAGCTCATGGTTTAGTTCAGACTTAGTCTTTTCAGGTTTTCATTCAAACTGATTAATTGTTTTTTTTTTTTTTTTGTTGTATTGCAGGCGGAACTAATTACATTTGTGGGAAGAAAAAAAAACTTATCGGACTCTAAAGTATCGAGACAACTACTCAATTGTTTCCCATGATAGAGTGGACGTTTCTAATATTCTGTAAGTAAGGTAGATGCTAGCAACATTTGTTGGTCTCAAGAACGCAACTCACTCAAATAACTAACTAAACTTGGTTCCATGATCCATATATGAAGATTAGCTTTCGTCGCAATGTTTACTCTTTTTATGTATGTGCATGTACACACTAAGGATAATCTGTACTTTTGTTGCAGCTAACATTAATCCACGCTCATGGAGAACAAAAATCAAACGCATTTTTCATTGGTGTGCTTGCTGGAATGGACGAGTTGGTAAGATACTCTTTGTTTCTCATGTAAGCTAACTGAAAACCGGTCAAGTAGATGTAGTAGATATCTAAATGGCAAAATGGTTAAGGTTAAATTTAACCGGAGAAAATCTCTGTAGAGAGAGTCGAGTATGCGGGACTAAATACGATAAACAGGTTGAATTTGTTAACAGAAGGATTATACCAAGTTTACTCCCATTTGGTACTGTTCTTTAGCTTTTACCTTAACAAAACAGTGCAAATCCCAGGGTAGATTAATCAAGGGCCATACTGTGCTTCTGATCCTAACAGAGATTTTAGTAGAGGATATGGCGGGAAAGAATAAGGAGATGTTCCATGAAGGAACAAAAATTCAGTAAGTAATGTGTAGGTCAAGTCATTCAATATCTTTAGGTTTATTATTTAATATCTTATTCCTGAGAGCGAGTACTGGCGAATAATGGATTTCTATAATAATGACTAAAGTTGATGAAAATTTCTTGATTTTTTCGCAGAAAAGGGGGGTAAATGGTGACATTAATTGACAACTCTATGTGAAGCCGAGCCACACCATATCAAATGGGGACGGGGCGGGGCGAGGCAAAGCCGAAGCCGAGCTTTGCCAAATTAAATGGGGAAGGGGGAGGCGAGGGTTCGCATAGAGTTGTCAGTTAATGTCACCATTTACCCCCCTTTTATGAGAAAATCACATTATCTTCTTCTGTATGCTTAATGTAGTAATCAGTTTTGTAATACAAAACTTTGTAGAATGTAGTGTATTCAAATTGTGATATTTGATTTTTCTTAAATACTAAATAGAACTTGGTTTTAATAGTTTGGGTTAATCATCAATTGATTGTAAAAGATTAGTACTACCCCGTGATTCACAATGGGTACTGCGACATACTTCTTTAGTACTAGCTCCCTCCCTATTCAATATGACATGTATACCCTATGGATGATTATATTCATTTTTTGAAGCACCTAATGGATGAATTTGAACCCTTAACATTCATGGATCATCCCTAGATAGGCCTTTATGAAAAATATGTTTATATAAAAGCTCAGCTAAGTTATGCCATGCATGGATTTTCCGTCGTATAACAAGTTTGGAGTGCCTTCTGAACTCATCTTTCTTGGTTCTATATGGTACAATCATTCAAAGGTTAAAAGTTGTCCGAGTATATATTTTAGGTTTCTTTACGAGAGAATATATTTTTCCGTCTAAATCTTAATCATGGCTTCCCAATTCGTGATTTTTCGAATTTTAAAAGTTTGGGTATTCAATTGAAGATGTTTTTATGTATTCTGCTAAATATGTTATTCTATCATCGGATGTTAAAAGTTTGGGTATTCAATTGAAGATGTTTTTATGTATTCTGCTAAATATGTTATTCTATCGTCGTATGTCATTGTTGTCCTACCATTTGCTCTTGGCTGCTAGCCTAAACTTGAGTTTGATAGCTTCAGTTTGTTGATTTGTGTAAATTGATTCAAACATGCAGATAATTGATTAAATTATTCTCCCTGTCCAATAATTGATTTGTGCAAATTAAACATCTTCTTCCATGTCTCAACTAGATCAACATTATTAGTAGTTTCAATATTAGTGTTTCTTTTTTTCTGGTAATTTCAATATTAGTGTTTCTTTTTTTCAAATCTGGGATTTAGTACCTTTCAACAAATTCTAGGGTTTTAATATTACGTCATTTTTTTCTGTTGCATATATTTGCTACATAATGTCATTTAAATCAGCTTCTTTCTATTGTTTGATTCTGTCTCGGCTTAATACCATTCATATCATCTTAGTCCCTACTTCACCAATTGGATTCAAATATCTAAATTGCTTCTCCTTTCATTCTAATGGTGTCTTTTATGTAATGATATTTTTATTGCATTGTGATTTTTCTCCCAGTATTGGATTTGTCTATAACGCCTGTCATGTAGCCTGTAAGGCTTCTCAAGCGTTGGTAAATGTTGGTTTCAGGCAACAAAGCAGTGTTAAACAGATATCACAAGGATTGATATGCATCTTTATCTCAGTATATTGTCGTTCTAAAGATGGGAAATTTTCAGAGATTTTTAGTAGCTACTCGATTAACAAAAAAGATTTTTTTTTTGGTTAGGTTGGTGACTACCTATTGGCATGGCAACAAGGTTTCTTTTAGATGCGGCTTTGGATTCTTCGTGTAAGATTAGGTTTTATGTCTTTGAGAGGGTTGTGAAGAGAAATTTAAGTTTTTAAAAAGGTGTTGGTGGTGTTTTGGCCGGTGATATCGCTATTGGATTACCGCTCAGGCTTCAGATATTGCTGTTACTGTGATGTTCTACTCAATGTGAGTCTTTTCTTTTGCGGATTTTTCTCTTGAAACTCAATCTTATTTGAATACCTAAAGTTACTGACTTTTTTGTGTACTGGGTTCTTACATTTGTAATGTTTTTTTTTTCATCGAACCAGACGATTGCGTGAGTGGGATATAGATAAAAGCAATGGCTACTCAGATGATGAAAGTTAGTTACTCTGATTCTTTCCATGGTTTCGGCCTTAGTAAGATTGAGTACAACCTTTTTGAATACTGAATTTGCTTGATTTAAATAGTTGTTTACTGATGTGTGTAATTTACAGGTGCTTTATAAATGTGCAGGCCATTCCATCTATATTTTATTATTTTTGATTATCTTATTTTGAGCTGATTTATATTACTTAGTGATTTCTTTAATATTTTCAGCCTAGGTGAGTGCCTCAGCATGGCTCTATTGAACCGCATGTAAGTTACTTTCTGGATCAAAGATTAGTAATTTAAGATTGACGTGAACATGGACAGGGAGTACTCACCGAGTTTCACTAACTTATGTCTACGTGAAGCTATGTTGTCAGATAGTCATAGACTAGATAAATTTGATGGCGGGGATTACAACCTACAGGCAGTTTGAACCCTCATTTAAGAATCATGTCCATCACTTTTGATTCCGTAGAACCAATGTGTCTTAGTGGATGACTAATCTTAATGTGTTGGACTTGATTCAACTAATCCAAAAAGCCATGTAGAAGTAGCATCCACTTAAGTAACCTCTAAATGGTATTACTGTGGTACCTTACCAAATGGGTACCCATCTTTATTCTTAATTTGCTTATCTAATGGAAGATATGACTTCTGAGTTTGTAGAAAAGGGGTTAGGTAGAGCAGAAGACAGAAAATAGAAAATGTAGGAGCTGATATGATGTTTTGTTGCGGATATTAGAGATGCTGAGACTAATAGAAAGTAAAAAATTGAAAGGGGTTTCTGAGTTTGTATATGCAATTCAGGCAGCGAGGGGGTATTGCTTTATTTGCTCAACTTACGAACTATTCTAGAATAGGAATCTCTAAGGTTAACTTGCTCATAATAGGAAACATGAAGTTCACTGTTGCATATTTGCTTTCAGTTAAAACCTGCAAAAGCAATTGAGAATGGGAAGTTGTTTTAGCAGTTGGGATTCGAGATCAAAATTCCAAATTTGATAATGGCACGACGAAATGACGTTATTAGAACTGTTTATATCTTATGACATTGATCAACATGTTACGTAGTCTCACATTCAAGCTTTAAATAATTTTTTATTTGTGTACTTATTTTTGAATCTAGATGTCCACAAGTACCATTGCTTTGTCAATTAATTTACTGGAGAACAACTTGCAACACTCTTCGTAGACTGTTTATATAGATGATCTTTGTGGGAACCTCTTTGATGTCATATGTGAAGCATTTCATACAAGTTATTCCATAGTTCCAAGGGGTTAGGACCCATAATTTGCAAATCTTTCACTGCTCAATTTGTGTATTGCTATGGATACAACTACTTTAAGAAGTTATATCTTAGAAAGAGAGAATCCAAATCTATTGAAACCAGTGAAAACTTGATGATTATTGTTGTTGGGGCTTTCAATGCAATAGTAAGGACAAGTATTATCTTCTTTTGTGCTAAAATACTTTGCTTGGTTGGATGGGAAACATCCATAAGCCTATGACCTACCATTTTAAACCGTCATCAGTTTATTTTTAGTAACTGGAATCTGCAACTTTCTGTTGATGTATACATTCTAAATAGTATTCTATAATTTTTCGATTCACGTAGTAGTCTAATTACTTAGTTTACTTTGGATCCATTAGATACAACATATTCAAAGATGTAGACAAGTGCCTTTGGGAAATGCAAAGGGCTCTGGGAAACCCTGTTGTACATGGAATTGGCCTTTGATGGGCTTGGCATCTCGCTGCATTTGATCTCCAATCTACAGTTATTCAGGTGTTCTTATGTACCTACAAATAGGAAACTTATACATGTAAAGATCATGTGCCAAGCCAAAGAGGAATCGTAGGTAACCTATTTTTTCCATTTGAACAGGATTTCTGGAACTCTGTTTTCTTCAATTCATGTTTTATATATTTTCTTTCAACTCTCTTTTTTGTTGGTAGTGTTTTTTAATTTCTTTTTTTTTAAATCCCCTGTTTAGATCTCTGTTATCTAATTTGGATCTTGGTCATGGTCATGGCTGAATAATATGGTATCTGCAAAAAATATTAGTATTTTTTTAGAGGAAAAAACAAACAAGAACTTACAATTTAAAAAAACAAAAAAAAAAATGATTTTAACCATTGGTAAAGTTTCTTTATATGGATTGTTAGTTACTTACAATATGTTATGCTTCAAAACATTGAACTTGGATTCTTTTCGAACTGTAAGTGTCCATGAAAACATTGAACTTGGATTCTTTCTGAACTGGGATTGGTAAAGTAAGAGTCTATCAAAGTAGAGGAAATATATGACGACGTTTGTGAGTTTCTTTCTTTATAATCTCTCTGATCCTTTTTGCAAATTGTGTTATTCATTACTCTAAATTACTCTTGGATAGTATGTTAGCACGATACCACACCCATACGGTTCATTCATGTAATTACTTTACTTGCTGTCTTATCTCAAATGGAAGAGCGCATGGTTCCCGACCATGTAGCTGTGGGTTCGACTTCCGCATATGGCATTGTTATTTGAGTAGGCTAGAAGTTGACAATATTATCTCTTTATTACGTAGTACAACACATTCGTGGGATCAAGAGGGGGTGTCATATATCACCTTGGTACACGAGAGGCATATGAATAGAACAAGCTAATTCAAAGAACTGAGAATCCTGGGTGCTGGGTAGATAATTCAATAAGTGAAACCCTGAGAACTGGAGTGTGCATTCAAAACCTTACAGATCCATCTTTGTTATAATAGTTGATATTGGAGTACTTGACCTGAACACAAATATATGGAAGGAGCAACTTAAGTTTTTAGACACATACCAAAAGAAGGAAAAGTTTGCTTCGCTTATGTTACCTGCAATGCAATTATAATGTAGCTTTCGAGTAAAGGGAATCTAGATTAACCACTTTACAAGGAAAAAATAATGTATACGTTTGATCAAAATGTTTTTAAGGAGACATAGGGAGTATAACCACCGGTCCAGACTCTTTTCATTCCTCCAATTGTTTATAGAATCAAGACTGGGTTCTCTAAGTGAGCAGGAAAGAAATCAAGTCGAGGTTATGTTTATAATTCCTATCACATCTATCCCATGGATTATTTGATTGTGTTGATTTTGCTCTGTCAATGGCAGTGTTTGGTTGTTATATTTATTTCATTGTATTAAGTTATTGCTTCTGCTTACATGTGGGAGTATTTATAGTAATGGTTTACAATACATTTTCCTTCCCTCAAAAACTGCAGCTTTTTATGGTTCCAGTCGTTACTTGAGAATTCAGTGGAAACAAGAAAGTTTATTATGTTGAAGCTATGTTGCATTATGGTACTTGGCAGCCAAATTTGATGAACTCACCACGAATACGCTGAGGAAACCACCTTCAATATTGGGTTGCAGGTATAGCCAAGTAGGTTTATATTTGGAGTTCTGTGTATTGTTACTTCATTCCGCTTTTGCAGTTCCTATTTTATGTCTTTGATTTGAGAGGGACATGTAAATCAGCTCTTCCAAAGTAGCAATTTTCTTGGTACTACGATTCTATAGAGGGTGTGACATACTTTGTAGACTTAGTGTGGATGTAAATAGTAGAAAATTTGTTGAGATAAGATAGATCTCGGTAAATCTTTATCTCTATAAATAGGCATTTGTTCAAGTGTGTTTTCCATCAGGAAGAAAATCTATTTAATTATCTCGCATTTGTTCAAGTGTGTTTTCCATCGGAAGAAAATCTATTTAATTATCTACCTTCAATGTCATTCTAATATAGAAGGAAATGGGTAAATTATTAGATGCAAAAACAACATAAAATCTCTGATAACACATCTTTCATACAAGTGTTGAAATTCTTTCCCAAAGAAGATAATAATTGTCTAAGACTCATTGATTTATATCATAGAGAATAAAAGGCTTGGGGTGCAAATTTTCAAAAAGAATCAAACTCTAGAAAGGTGTAGAATTGGATAAACTATGACGTCTTACTTTAAAGTTTGAACTACATAATATGGAGTGTTTACCTTTTAGCGTTATTTACCCACCCTCATGGTCTCCTATATTCAAAAAAAAAAACTCTAGAAAAAAAATAACAAAGGAATTAATAAAAGATAGTTTTCTTTTCTTCTTTCTCATTGTCTTAGAGTAAGTTTCATGTTACAACTATAATAACATCTAATCAAACATCTTAATTAACGTCCACTTCTTTGCGAAACTTAGAGGAAGAAGAAATGGGTTATATTTTTGAGTCATATTCAAATGACCATTAACACGACAACACTACGTCATTGGTCGGTCAATGAGAGTTGATCTAAGACGTTAATGCTACACTCCAAATTATTGTTTAAATTCATTCGAAGCTTTAAATTTAGCAATTCAAACATATCATGTATATTAGTCGCTGAGAATTCACTTAGCACGTTGGGATATCCTATATTTTCTTTATTTCTTATTAATTGTTTGATTTGTTTCCATGTATTCAAGCTATGTCACCTTAAGAGACTCTGGAGACACCATTCAATTATCGTTCTGTTTGATTCGGTTTCAGTTCAATTCTACCATCAAAACATAAAGACATGGTTGTGAATGATATAGCTTAATCGACAGGTACGATGTGATTTAATAGATGTCCAATGTTTTCAAATTTTCAATTCTTAAAATCTTTATTTTGATTAATTTGGATTAAGGTTTATTTAATGTGAATGATATAGCTTAATCAACAGGTACGATGTGATTTAGTAGATGACCATAATGGACTTTTGTGGAAGAAGATAAAGGGAGACAACGTAGATTAGAGAGTCGTGTTTCCTCCATTACCACGCTACACCTCGCATAATCTCATTGTAGATTCTTTGTTGGCATCGTATTTCCATCTATTTTACTGTTGACATCTAAGTTTCATGTAGCTTTGAGATGGCAATTTTTCGTGAGCAAGGATCTCAAATTCTAAAATTTTATGAAATTGGTCATCATTTGTGGATGATTATTTGAACTTCTCTATAACCATAAGGTTTCATAGGATACAAAATATATTGTTTGTTTCTTAGGAGATAGTAGTGGTACTGATTGTAAGCGATGTCATATATAATATATATATATATATATATATAGTGCCTAATGTTTCATGAGAGGGTATCAGTGGGTTGGAATATGGTGTGTAGTTAAATTTTTTTAAGCATATTATAAATTAACTGCTTGATGACAAGAGATCCTGAAAGTTTGATTATCATTAAATACAGTTGCATTTAAAGTAAATAATGGGTATAGGCTTCTTTCTCAAAATAATTTAAATTTGTTGATTTTATGGAAAACATAAGGAACATTTGTTGATTATTTAGAACTGAGATCTTGATCTCTGTTATTTCTTCAAAGAAAGTAAGACACAATTGTTTGATTATCCAGGTGTTTAATGAGTCGAATCGGGTGGAAATATCAAAGTTTTGTTTAGAACCGTGAAGAGGTTGAATTCAGTCTTAGGCACATCCAAGTCAATGATGACGAGTGAGTGCAACGAAGTTTCCTTAAAAGTAAGTTGGAATCATAGTTCTCTTGATACACACAAATTTAATATCAAAAATTATTGTAAGTTTTTCATATAAATTACCATAATTAGATGTCATTGCTTACAAGTTGAAATACATGATGTAATCTGATTTCTTGATTAATCAAGTGTAAACTACTTTATCTTTCTCAATTTGTATTTATTCGAGGCTTGACATTAATACTTCTTATTCACATAAAACAACATCATATATAATTTGGAATTTACTTGCCAAAATTGTTTCAATAACAACATCATGTCAAAGTTTGAAAATGGATAAAAATATTTGTATATAATAAGTTGTTTAATAATTTACATTCAGGTAACATTCCTTATAACAACCAGTTAGTATTAGTAATTTCATATTATAATGTACTTTAAAATTATTAAAATAAGTTTCACCCTGTTGTTCCTTAAAATTGTACCCAAATGTAGGTGGCACTAAAGATGGAGAAACTCCAACATAAATGGGAGAGAGACTTGAAGAGACGAACTAAGTGGAGATAAAAAATGAGAGTTTCCGACACCAAATGTAAAATTCACTTATGAAGCTAAGTTCTAAAATGCAATTTTAATTTTAATTTAAACTTCACTTATAGAACAAGTTGTTTTTCATTTTATACAATTCATAAAAACTCAGTTAACTGGCCACAACTTTAAATCATGTAATTTTAGCATGTTTGAGGTTTCATACCCATATGCACCTGCAATTTTAATTTAAACATGCTAAGATTACATTTTTAAAGTCGTGGTCAGTTAACTGAGTTTGTCTGAAGGGAATTAAGATTTAATATCCACTATCACCATCACTACCAACAGACCTATTTTGTTAGAATATAAGTAGACCCAAATTTTCTTCTTTTGTTAGAATGTAATTGTCACTTATGAAGCTTCTAAAACACTAGGAATATTAGTTACTATTTCCAACATACTCGATGGTGAAGTCACAAAGGTGGTTAATTGGAAAAAAAATAATAGATGTCACCAGATAGTGAATCCATGTAAGCATTACTCTGCATATCATTGCCATGTCATCACACACCTTTTCATGCACAACCGGTAATATAGGATACGTCTGAATATCCATGTCATCATTTCCTAATCCCAACAGACTTCTCTGTATCTTTGCATGTTCTTAAACAATGTACATGCATGGAATTTTTGAAATCTTGGATTGGTTGATTATTAGTCAACTATAAGTTACAAGAATATATTTTTTTTCCATGTTGAATTACAATTGAGTATTCATGTAAAATTAGATTAAGATAATAATAAAATTTACATGTTGTCTCTAATTTTTAGTCATTTCATTTCATCATCATCAGTTTATTTTACGATTTTTGCAGGAACATCCTACGACAAAAGAATTGAGTTGTCTATTATTAACCTAAAATGTATACATTCCTCTGGACAATCACTAATGCATTAAAAACATGTACATCGTTTAAGAAAATGGAAAAACCCCTTTATTAAGAAAAGAATGAAATCTGGGAATAAAAGCATCTCCAAAAGGTGACTGAGGTCGAAAAACTGAGTTAAATTGTACTGGATCTGGAAGAGGTTGTTCTTGCTGGATTCACCATCTACTTTCAGATAATCAAAATGGCATTTCAGTTGGTTCTGTGTAACTACTTCCATATGTTTTTGATTTAATTTAACCAGAATGAGTGATAACACTTACGAATTTTTCAATTTTATAATCATGTTTGCATATTTGAATTCCTAGACAGGTTTGAGAGATTGGGTATACAATCTCAACGTACAAGGTTATTTACCCTTCAAATTCTTATTCTTCTTATTTAGTTTGAACAACATTATGTTTACTTAAAATTGTCTTTTGTAACTCCTCTATCGGAGTCTAGCCTTGAATGCTATTAATAAAACAATTCAAAGAAAATAACGTAGGATGTTAACATTCAAAGAAAATATGCAAAAAAATGCAATGTTAACATGGATAAAATTTGGGATAGAGAAAAAATGAAAATGCAAGGAAGGTTACAATGTATAAATATGAAGAAAGAATATGAGAAGTTGAGCGCAGTTTAACAACATAGATTTGGTTTTAGATTAAATGAATAGAAGCTATCAAATTGGATTCAGAGATAATGTCATGCTACGTTTTACCTTAACCTTTACAGTTGCTTCCAAGTCGTTTTTTTATCAACATGTGTTACTGTTTTTCTATTTTGGTTGAACATGATATATGTAATAATGCAGACTACAGCTGGTATGAATATGTAAGCATCTATGTAGGGATATTAATTTTTTTTTTTTTTTTTTTTACATTAATGATATATTTATAAGGTTTGAATTTTTTTCATATGCAATCCTATTGTAACGACATTTAATCCAAAGTTTTTTTCATAAGCAAAAATAGTATTACATTATTTTTTTTCCCTTCATGAAATACTTTTTATTCCTTTAATGTAGATGTATTTTAGGTGTCTACTGAGACAGTATTACAATAATTTTTCATATCGACATATATTTTATGAAATACATGTGAACATCATGGGGTCTAAGTAACTAAATTGCTTACTTATCTTTTAAAGTATTTGGATACATTAACTAAGAGGTAGTCTGTTTTAAAGTATGTAAACTGCAGACTATCACGGGAGGTTGAGCCGGGGCCGTAAGGCCCCGGTGATACCTAGTAAAGCTCATGAAAAAAACAAGTATTTAGCTTTGGCAATAACCCCGTGAAGCTCCATTTTCTTGTCCGAGAAGACTCTAGCATTTCTTTCCAACCAAATGGACCAAACTATCATAGCAGGTATCATTGCCCATAACTTCTTCTGTGACTTCGGCAAATCCTTAGCCCGCCAAGTATCCAGCAGAGACTTTATCGAGGAAGGAAGGTCATAAGAAGAGTGAATCTCATTTCTTTTACCACCTTTTGTGACAAATCTTTGACAGACACTGACATACCAACGTTTTTTCGCTCCATATTTTTTGGGTTGCAGTTTTCAGTCCCATTAATGATGGCTATTTTCCTCTCTTTGCAGTCTGATTCGGAGTTCTGGATATTCTTATTAGAATGTTGCGCAGGCAGTAGGAGTTACGGGTGTCTTTGATAATGGCCGTGGTACTCACAACTAGGAGTTGGAAAAATAAGCCATAAGGTCATAAGGTCTATACGACGCATTTCCGGTGCAAAAGTATACAATGTTCCTGTGAGAATGCAACGGTTGCGCATACTATATAAAAAGTGCACGAGCAAAAAACATAGCCACCTGGTGCGTAGCACGGGTTTCTATATAGTGAGAGAAGTATATCTTCTTCTCTTGTTAAGTAGGAGTTGTAGCCATAGGGTAAAAGGAGGGATGAGTCATAGGGAGAAGAAGAGTTTTGTGTTTCATATAGAGAAAGGAATGAGAGAAAACATAACAGAAATGGGAAGACGAAGGAGAGTGAAGAGGGGAAAAGAGAGATGTTACTAAAAATATATATTAGAATCGAAAGAGAGAATAATTTGGTTTGAGGCTGGGAGAATGGTAGTTATTACATGAAAAGTTTATGAAGAGTTGTTATAGAATTAGTGAAAGAGAAAGATAATAAGGATGGAAGATATAACTATGGTGTTCTTCTCTTCATACCGATCAAAAAAAAAACTATGGTGTTCTTCATGAGAATATTGGCAAAGGTGATGGAAGTGATCACGATAAGCTTTATATAATCAAGGTAACTCTTCTAATCAATTATAGGGTGTTAATAACGACTTGGGTACTTGGTGAAAGTAATTAATAAATTAGAATCACCCATGTATACAGTAACTCTGAAATCATGACTATATGTATCTCTGCCTTACCTTGCAGCATGATTATAATCAACTTGAGCTTTGTTTTGGATTTAGATAAACCATGTAAATTTTAGATGAGTCTCTCATCTTTTGATAGCAACTGAGTTTGCTAGATTTAGATTTTTAGGGAATTAATTATGAATGTTCGAAGTTTAATCACTGCGACTGAAATTCTGGGAACAGCCGTGAGTAAGCGGAGAAAGGTACTTTTTTAGGTATGTTAGGATGGGAACTGGCTTCTGGTCAAAAGTACAATGTTGTATAGGAGGCCCTAGTATCTTTAACGAGCTATTAGATATTCAATTTGGATCAACGAAGACAGATTTGTAGAGCTCCAAAGTTAGGTGTTTGTGCTGTTTTCCAGTGTTGTCGCAATTGAAATATGGAATTCAGTCGCGTGTAGCCATTTTAATGCCCATTTTTAGGAAGGTTAAGTTACGAATTTGATATAAACTCACTAGGCATAAGTTGTAGATTACAGTTTCATATTTCAAACGAGATATAGTTTGTCAATTTTAGTTCACTATTAATGGAGTTATGTAGATTTAAATGTAGTGTCTCCGATCTGAAAAGTTAGAAAAATGTAGCCAAGTTTGGGAGGAAAATTACTGAGTCGGATCAGCTGACTCAGTTGACTCATCTGACTCGGTCCGTGTCAGGCCAATACATGGTTTGAGTTAGTGGGTTAGATTAGCGGTCCGGTTTCACGGTCCGGTCCAAGTTGGCCCATGGATTAGGGTTAAGGCCAGATATCTTATTTTGGACTTTTGGACCCCTTATTGTCTGAATTAGCTGTTGATTCCTTCTGCAAAGTTGTACGATTTTTCGAGGGCTTTCTGATGACACCATTTGAATAAGTGGATATTGATTTATGCCTAGTACAGTAAATGCCAGGTTATGGAACAATTGACAAAAACTAGAACCATTAGTTATTTCACTTAGCCTATAACTGGAGATTTATATGAAATTGTGTAGTGAACATTGTTTGAGCCTATTAGCTAAGTTCTTAGAGTGTTTGTGTGAACAGATAGTCTATATTAAAAACGATCGATTCAAAGGATGAACCAGAGGATTGAGGAATACAAGGTAGGCGTGGTTTGTCATCAAGACAGGTGGGAACTCCGTAACCTTCTTGTAATCATTAAGCTTTCTTTTACCTGCGAGCATGATGAGACTTTACTGTCTGTGTGCACGATTGCAAGTACCTTTAATGTATTGCTTTTGTGTTCTTTTGTATGAAATGTATGTTATATATATTTGCATTCACGATGTTTGCTATGAATGTGTTTGTGTTTGATATGCATTGCGAGATTTCCCTGTGAGGAGTGTCTGTGTTTCCCCACGGCTCTTAGCTAAGTTAAGTAAGGCGGTAATTCATCCGTCGACAATATTATGTAGTAGGGCGGTAATTCATTCGTATGCTATATTATTATATCTATTTCATTCAGTAGGGCGGTAATTCATCCGTTTTAATATTATTGCTTATTAATATAGTAGGGCGGTAACTCATTTGTATGCAATCTTATCTTAGTAGGGCGGTAATTCATCTGTTATGATATTATATATACTATTCTATTTGGGGGAAATCACTCGTGTGCATATTATACTTGTTTGTATAACTTTCATGGTTTGTATGGGCACTATGAGTGGACGATGTTGTTATTATTGATTAGGGTTGCTTTCACGTCGTCTTCTCCAATATGAGTTTGGAGAGGTTAGAGTGACACTTGCTTCGTGATGCATAAATTGTTGTATGATTAGTTTCTTCTTGTTTTCTTTCAATTTGTATTCTTTAGAACTGTGAAGCATGTTTGTGATTACTTGGAAGTTATATATTTCCATTGGGAACCCCTTTGGGATGATGTGCTCACTCGTTCCCACTTCAGTTTCAGTTTTCCGAAGAGATGATGTGCTTGAAGACATCCGCTTTCGTAGTATAAACCGATAGTCGATTAAGAACACAATTTTGTATCTTTCATGTATATGAATTCTTGTTGTTTGTAAAACAATACACATATATATTAATATCTTTTGGGAGTTTCATCTATAAGGAATCAGAGTGCTTGGGAGTTAGTTTTCTTTTACTTTATGTAATTATGTTCCTTAAGACTGATGATCTAGATGTTGTTACTTCAGGTTTAGGCTATAATCCTATTGTCTAAGCAGGTTTAAGATTAGGGGTGTGTCAGACAACTATTCCAGTCTTCTAAGAATGTTTCAATGATTGAAATGGGAGTTTAGAACAATTAACCATTGATTGGATATAGCACAGTATGCGTACTGATTCAACAGTTCAAGTCCGGGAACTATAGTATGCATACACGTATGCGTACTGATTCAACAGTTGAAGTCCGGGAACTATAGTATGCATACACGTATGCGTACATGTTTCAACTGAGTTCGGTCGTGAACGACAATAGGCGTACCCGTTTGCATACTGGCTAACAGACCAAGTCCGCGAACTCTAAGTATGCGTACCCGTTTGCATACTTGAGTGGGTTAAGTTCTAGAATCGGTTTGTTCATGAACAAATACATTTATATAATGGCGGGATCCCTTAACAAACGATTTTGACAAAATGTTTTAACAAAATTTGTTTACCGTACGATCCTATACATCTAACAGCTTATATTACGGATTATGTGGCACTTAATTACGTGTTTGGCTCATTGAATGTTGAACAAGAAAAAAGCCAAACATGATTACGTGATTATGGGAGATCATCCCCATCAAAATGTTTTAACCGTATGCAAGTAGCGATTGTGTTCTCTATCATATTCCAAAGGCTTTGAATTCCGTCACAACTATTTTTGATATATGTGGTAGATGAGATTTAACCTTGTCGCGTCATTCATGCTAAGATAATCATCAGTCATCACCACAATGTTATCTTCATCATCATAATCAACAAAATAATTATCATGATCTTTGTCTTCTCAAGTAATGGAAAGAACAAGAAAAAGCCTTTGAACCACTTAAAGTACTTTTCCGTATAGGGTGCGAAGATTACTAAAGCATGATTGAATATGAATATTGTAATTTAATTATCCTCTAGTGACGTTATTTCATCCTCGTCCATAAGCTGCCGCATGCACAAACATAAAGGCTCTACAAATTGTGGAAGAGCAATTACATCAGTTGGAGAGAACGGATGCCTGGGCGGGACTAAGTTGGAGAGAACGGATGCCTGGGCGGGACTAAAAATTCCATATAGTCATGATTACAAAGATCAAGGTGAGAAGTTAAAAAAAAAAAAAAACAGCCATCTCTAAACTAAAATCTAATGTTTAGGAGGGGATTGCTAATCAAAGTCATATTCCTTCCTCCCAATTCAAGTTTGGAAGTTTTTTTTTATTGACGATCCGATGTATACTATTTTCAATTTTTCATCGCTCTTAATATTTCAGAATTTTATTTAGAACATTCATGGAAAATGATCAAACTTTTATACCTTAAGACGGTAAATCAAGGAGATGCAAATTTATTACTATTCGCTTAATTAGATGATCGGGAGGAAGATGAATGATTGGAATGTTATAAGTTGCAGTAAAATATTTTCTCCATCAAGTCTGGTCCCTATTTGAATTGAGGGAACGAATGAGCTAGCCAAACAGGAACCAGATTAAAATTTAATGCATCGTCATCAAAGAGGTAAGCTGTTAGATTTATGGGATCGTGCAATTAATAAATTTTGTTAAAAGGTTTTGTCAACAACTTTTGTCAAGGGATCCCGACCCATAAGGAATGCAATCTTTGCAAACCGTGGCTATAATGTTCATGAATTGATTCGAGTGAATCAAAATCGATTTTGCTTCAATTGTGTCTTGTATACTTCTATGAGAATATAAACAATTGAACAACTCTATAACTAGTTTCATTTGAGTCATTTGAACTAGTTGTGATTAAAATGAACAAGGTTGATATGAAAGTGTTCATATGGCTAACTTCGGTTAACTATTGTTGAGCCAACTAAGTGTACACGTTTAGGTACGGTTACCCTTATCTAAATGAAGGTACATTTCATTTATGTGTAACAAACTTAGACAATCTAACGGTTGAAAGATATTAGCTTGAATCTAATCAGGTTTTCATCTAACGGTGATTATTGAATGCTTTGTTACCAAGGTAACATCGATTGAAAACCTCGATTTGAAGACTATATAAGGGAGAACTCTAGCAACTGGGAAAACTAATCCCCACACCTCCTATGTGATACTAGTTGCGACTAGAGTCGATTCTTTTTTAACCTAGGTTTTTTTAAAACCATTATAGGTTAACGATTTAAAGACTTCATTGGGATTATGAAGCCGGACCCAACTATTTTCTCTGTAGTTGCGTGTTCTGATCTTACTTTATTCTATCGTATTGAATACTATCTTCTCTAAGATTTGCTCGAGATTTAATCACCGATATCTAAGATAAAAAGTAATCACAAAGCTCGTCGTATCATTCTTTGTGATTCCATAATATCGTGTTCCGCTACCATACGGTTAAGATTATTATGAGGTGATTGATATTACTAGGATGTTCTTCGGGAATATAAGTCTGGTGTATCAGTTGGTTCTTCTTCAAAAGACGGAACAAAACTCGTAGGTATTTCTGTGTGAGACATTTATCTATTCAATAGACTTTTACGTGTGAGACCGATTTGTTTATCAAGTCTTCGACTTTGGGTAGTAGCAACTCTTAGTTGTGGGTGAGATCGGCTAAGGGAATTAAGTGCGTAGAGTCTGTTGGGGATTCGAGGCGTAAGGAACGCGACTGTACCTTAATCAATGTGAGATTGGTTAGGGCTCAACTACATTCGGTCAACGTTAACTTGAAGAGGCTAGAGTCTGAAGAGGCTTAATACGGTGTGGTGTTGAAATGGACTGGGTCCCATGGTTTTTCTGCATTTTAACGGTTTCCTCGTTAACAAAATTTATGGTGTTTGTGTTATTTCTTTTATGCATTATATTTGTTTATATAATTGAAATATCACAGGTTGTGCATAGTTCAATCAATTAGATAATCCAACCTTTGGTTGTTGATATAAATTGATTGACACTTGAATATTGGTCTTTGGTACCGTTCAAGTTGTTTCTCATAATAATCAGGCTCACAGATTTCTATCCGTTTGATTTGCTGATTACATTGAGAAACAGAGATATAACTCTTGGATGTATTTTCATTGATTGAGTCTAACTGTGTAGTTGATTCTCTTGGAAATATATTGGAGTTATTATATACAGATTGCCTAAACGAAATATTGGGTGTGGTTGTTAGACCCCCGCTTTTTCATATGTATGATAGTTTTGTCACTAAAATTAACAAAGGGGAGATTGTTAGAACACTGGTCGGTCGAACTCGCAAGCGTTGCTATCTCAATCTTGTTTGTCAAGTTTAGTTTTCAAAACTATAAGTCTTGATTTCTAGTCTTCTCAAAGCTATTCTAAGATTAGGATAGAATGTGTAGTTGAGCTTTAGACTTCACGGAGTTCATCGATTGAAGATGAAGAACTACTAAGGGGAGCTTGTGGAACTTCATCAACAAAAGGTATGTGGAGACTTGAACTCATCTATCACTCAGAAGTCTATTTCTATTCTATCTCCTATTGAGACAAAAGTCGTATGGCTATATAGACTTTTATACTATACACATTTGATATTTCGAGTCGAGTTTATCTCGCTTATTTATTTATCGAAATATGTGTTGGAAGCTTTTAGCTTTAGCTAAGTTCATCGAATTCTTGACGAGTTTATTTGGAGAAAATTTAATTGTTGGAAACTAAATATTAAGTCAAAAGATGATCATGTGAAAATTACCTTGAAACATCTTATATGATTTGTGTGAGACAATAGTTTGATGTCGACTTGGGAAGTTTCGTATTGATTGATTAATCACTTGAAAATTACTTGAATCTAGTGGTAAATGTGAGATTACTATTGTTGTCTTCCAAGGATGTTTCAGTGATTAAATGAGAGTTTTAGAACTACCATGTCTCGATGTGATACGGGTTGTATACTTTGTATACTAACTGTGCAAGTCTAGTTCAGGTCCCGGAACTATTGTTCGCGAACTTTGTTTGCGACTTGGTTTACCTGTGAAAAGGTCCGGAACTTGTGTTCGCGTACCTTGTTTTCGAACGGGTTAGACAAGGCCAAGTCCGGAACTCATGTTCGCAGTATGTTGTTTGCGAACGGCTGGACAAAGCCAAAGTACGGAACTCTTGTTTGCGTACTCAGTTTGCGAACAAAGCGGTTATGTTCTAAAATCGTTAAAGAGTGGCTTTCACACTCATGAACTAAGGATTCGTTTGCGAACTTAAAGTCTCTGGAACTTTAATGTATTAAGGTATATGAACTAGTTTTACAAACCGTGGCATTATGTTCATGAATTGGTTATTGTATAAGTATTTTATACAATTACAAACCAAACCGATTTTATTTCAAATGGTTCATATACATATTCCTATAAGATGATGAACATTTGAACATCTCTCTTGAAACACATTTAGATTCATTTGATTATCAATCATGATTAATCGATCATCATATTTGATCTAGAAGTGTTAGATGAATATGGCTAAGCTATAAGTGTTAATATAGATAACTTCTAATTAATTATTATTAATCCAACCGAATATACACGTTTGGGTACGGTTCATCCATATCTAAATATAAGTATATTTCATATGTGTGTATCAATCTAATACTATCTAATGGTGGAGATTGATTGCTTAATATCTAAGTAGACTTAGCTTGAATCTTAAATCTGGAGTTCATCTAACGGTGAATATTGAATGCTTTGTTACTAAGCTATCTTAGCTTTGATTGTAAGCAACCCTGATTTGAAAGACTATATAAGGGAGAACTCTAGCATCTAGGAAACCTAATCCCGACACTTTCGTGAGTCCTAGTATCAAACTAGAGTCGATTCTCCTTTAACCTAGGTTTTCCAAAACCATTATTAGGTTAACGACTTGAAGACTTCATTTGGGATTCGTGAAGCCAGATCTAACTATTTTCTCTGTAGTTGCGTATTCTGGACTTACTTTTTCTATCGTATTGAGTTTTATCTTCTCTAAGATTTACTCGAGATTTATCTTCGATAGGTAAGATATAAAAAGTAATCACAACAGTTCTTCGTCTCATACTCTTGTGATTCCGCAAATAACTTTTTATGTTAATCAGTTGGGTTATTGTGAGGTGACTGATATTTCTAGGCTGCTCTTCGGGAGTATAAGTCTGGGGTATTAGTTGATTTATGTTCACATTGATCTTTGTATCAAAAGACGGGAATAAGGAATAAAGGATAGACATATTTGTGGGAGACAGATTTGTTTATAAGTCTTCGACTTTGGGTCGTAGCAACTCTTAGTTGTGGGTGAGATCAGTTAAGGGAATCAAGTGTGCAGAATCCAGCGTGGTTCTAGAGGCGTAAGGTACGCGACTGTACCTTAATCGGTGTGAGACTTGGTTAGGGCTCGACTACATTCCAGTCCGAAGTTAACTTGTAGTAGGCTAGAGTGTGTAGCGACTTAATACAGTGTGGTGTTCAAAGCTGGACTAGGTCCCGGGGTTTTTCTGCATTTGCGGTTTCTTCGTTAACAAAATTTTTGGTGTTTTCCGCATTATATTTGTTTATATAATTGAAATATCACAGGTTGTGCGTAGTTCAATCACAGTTGATAAATCCGACCTTGTTTGTTGGATATAACTTGATTGACACTTGGGCATTGGTCTTTGGTACCGTCCAAGTTATTTCTCATATCAATCATGCTCACGGATTTCTATCTGTTCGATTTGCTGATTGTATTGAGAAAGAGATAAAATCTCTTTGATATATTTCTTGATTGAGTCTCACTTTTTAAGTTGGTGCTCTCGGAATTATATTGTAGTATATTCCATACAGATTGCCGAACGAATTATTGGGTGTGGTTGTTATACCCCTGCTTTTTCAGTATTCAAAGTATATTATTTGTTGGACAGGTCATTTACAATATTTTGTGCACTCGAAGATGACTTCATTTCAAGATGGCGGGCCTAATGTATGATGTATGATGTATATTAAATTTAGAAATTATATTTTTATTATTATTTTTAGGTATTTCTTATTTTTTTATTTCCATTAATTATTTAGGTTTAGAATTATATTATTTTTCAGTCTAGGTTAATTAGGTTTAGAGTTATATTATTTTTTTATAAAATGAGACAAGTCTATTATAGTCAACAACACATTTAAAATTATTCATGAAAGCATGAGTTAATCTCAATTACCTTCCTCTTTCTTACCTTATTTTCTATACTCCATGCTTCTGTTTTCTATTACTAACTTAAGAATGCTGGATAATCTAAGGAAGTGAGGTAATTGGTGCCGTGATAGTTTTATGTCACTAAAAGCAAGTCCTCAATAATCCACAAAGTGCATTTAATATGAGGTATGCATGCAGTCTTTTTGATTGCACAAGTCTGAGCTACGAAATATCATGCATGAACTTGGGTGCACATGCTTTCAACAATTACTTTCATATCCAAAATCCGATCAACAAAGCTTGCAGGTTCACCAGATTTTCAATGGTGGTCAAAGAAACCCGTACCAGACTATTACAGGTTCCAATTAATGGTAGCGTCATACAAAAGTGGCAACACTGAATTTGGTGCGGGGTTTCTCCAAATACTAATGATTATGGTTGCGGTTAATGTTATTGGCAATTTATATCTTAAGTAAAATATTTATGTTTTATCTTTAAAATAAACGAATACAAATAAAACATTGATATTAAGAAATAAAATTGAATTTATTTACATATGTATTTTTTTGTTGGAAAATTTATAAGCCAATAGATTTATGACATGTATGTGATGTCACATGTACCACATGTATCATACGTGTAATTTTTTACATATAGGAAAATATCTTTCATATGAATACTCTAAATATAAACGACATTAAGAAAGGTTCATGGTCTTAATTTGAGAAGTTATTCATAGTGCTAGTACTTATAATCTATATTACTAGTACTTTTTTTGGACAAAAGCAATTTATATATGAAAGCCACAATATTGAAGCCTATTATATCAACTTTCCAAAATCAATGGGGAGCAATTGAATAATTTCAAAATTTAAAGCTAACAATGTAATTTAGAAAATCTATGGAGGACAACTCCCCTAGTCTAAATGTAAATTCGTCTCTTCCCCAGGCTAAGCTCACCAAATGCACTTTTAGGGGGAGAAAATGCAAATGGGATGCACTTTGTCCTGTCAAGGTAGTTGCTTATTCACTTGTTATTGGGATGTAGCAAAATTTGTGACTTGATAAAACAGTCAGTGATTTCATATTAATAGTAATACATATCCCATAATAGCAACAAGCTCTCACGATTTAGGCTATTCATTCGCCAATACATGGTTAAGTAAATCTGAACAAGGTGGTAAATTAGGCTAGGAATGTGGGTTGGATAAGAAAGATCTGGAAAGTATTATTTGTAGAATAAATTGCTCTTGCACTTCTAGATCATTAAATATATCAATGACATTCATCCAAACAATATTCACAAAAAACAAAAAAGACTCTTTCCAAAACCCTTACAAACTTGGAATGTTTCTACATACGTATTGAGTTTTCTATTTCCAAATTATTATTGTGGTGAGTTAAGTATATACTCCCTTAAAAGCATCTTTAATAGTGTAAAAATATCTTATTTTTAATACTCCAACAAAGATATTAGACCTTAATTTGTATTTTTTTATAAGCAAAGAGAAAATTGGCTAGAGTTAGCTTACAAAACGGTTTGGATGGTGCTGAAATGTACTAACTATATCATTTTATAAAACATCAATGAAGAAACTAAGAGGATAAAAAGAGTAATTACAGATTCCAATTGCGTTATTTTTGAGAGTCAACGCAAGAGTTGTCTAATTTACCATTTTTGTACATACTTAAAAATTTGTATTAAGAAAATATTGCTTTGGTTGTTGGATAACATCAAGGCATTATATCGTTCAGTAATCTCATGGATGGACTATTACACACTTGTGGATGCAAGATCTTGAGGTTCCCTAGTGTGACCGACACAAGCCATCATCTAATTGTGCACTTTTTTTTGGGGTCGACAATTACACCTTTTGTTCTTCTTTTTTTTTTTTGTAAATTAGGAAGGATTAACTTAAAACATCAGTAGCATCATTTAAGAGATTTAAAGAGTCATATAAAATGGATTTGGATGTAGTGTTACTCCTAATATTAATTATCTATTATTAGTTTATGTCTAATACAAAGAGGTGGCCTCGTATCCCACTTAAGCTTACAAACATAAAATTTAGCATGTTTGGCAAGTGTGCCAGCCACAACATCGTCTGATCTGTACATAAAGAAAAATCCCTGAAAATTTGGATATGAATCACCAATCCTCATTGTCTCTTCCAAAATAACTTTACTCTGCCAAGTAATGGTAGTTGGCTTCCCATTCAAATTATCAATCAAACTTTTGTAATCACCTTCCATGCTGAAATTACTGAATACCTTCCAGTGTGCTACTTGAAGGAACCCTAACGCTTATGCTTATTCTTGAGTTGATTTGATGATGGTCATGTTCTTCCTATTTCAAAGACACATACATCATCTCTAAGAATTACTGCAAAATCAGGATTGTCTTTAGAAACCCAAGGTGCATCAAAATTAATCTTGTGTTTTCTACTATCAGGTTTTTTCCATAACTCTATCTTAATCTGATTTCCAGTAATGGACCTTTTGCTGGTGATGTTAGTCTTAGACCAATACTTGACATGTATCTGAATAACTAAGGCTAATTGGATTGGTGAACTTCGTTTCTCTTGGAAGATTCTCACATATTTTTCTTTCGATATAAGCCACGTTTTAGTCAAAGCTAACTCAACAGAGTTTGAGTTGATATGTTTTTTCGCATCCAAGTCTTCTGATTTCCGAGCTATAAGAGTTGATAAAAATTGGATAGGGTATTGATGGTAAGGGTCATACAGATTTAGCGAATGAACAATGGAAAAAAAAATATGTACCACCTTTTCTTCCTCTTCAAAGACAAAAGCGTAAGAAGAAAACATATCTTAAACAATGCCAAACAACCAAGAATTAGTAGTAAGAGCATTCTGAAAGCATTTCCAGAAAAACAATTTAATTCTTTCAGAATTTTCTAGTTTCCACTTTTCCAAAATTGATCACGTATATCGAGATTGCTTGCATCTAAACTAATTTCATTTGATTAGTCGCACATTGATTTAATCGTAAATTCACGGAAATGCAATTTCAAGGCATCTTCCATCTCGAGATTGTGTGATGGCAATTTCAAGGTTCTTATTTGTTTGTCATATCAAGGTTCTTATTTGTTTGTCAGTTTGCACTTTCAAACACCCCGATTCGTGCACTTTCAATTTCAAACACACCTTCGTTACTTCGTGAACTTCGGCTACAGGCAAACCTATGGCATCCTTAGACAGGTGGCAAATAACTAGGAGCTGTCCTTGGTAGCTATCGGAACGGATAATGGCTATACCACATCCGTTACCGTTAATTTTACTGGGATATCCGCTATCCTATAAAATCCGACGGATATTGAAATTTTCATTCGATATCCGTTCCGTTAAGAGTAACGGATATCCGATAATATCCGTTAATTATCCGTTTCCGATAATAAATCAAAAATAACTAAATAAGCAACTAAAATCTCTTATCTCTATGACTCTACTCTTTCTCTTTTAGTAAAACCTAAACTACAATATGATATATCTAAATTACATATATACCCTCACTATCGGATACGGATAATTATCCGTCAGATATTAACTCAACCGTATCCGTTTCATTAAGAGGTAATTATCCGATAAGATTATCCGTTATCGATACCGATATCCGATAAGTCGGATAATATCCTAACGATTCGAACGAACTCGAACGGATAGCGGATATTCGGGTATCCATTGACAGCCCTACAAATAACACTACCATGGCAACATATTTACACCTAGTGCCACCCGATAAAGACTGAGAAGCTACAAGGTGCCAAGGTGGGGGAATAAAGGAAGGGGTATGGAAATGGCATCACTAGCTTTTGCTAAATCCTTTGGTAGAAAATCCTTTTCTCTAGCAAGAACACTCTCTCCAATCACTTCTAGACTCCAAATTAGATCATCCATGTCTACCTCTGTAACCCCTGATTTCAAGAAAGTTCAGATTCAGCGGGACGACCTTGTAAGTCTTCTTCGTTTTCCTCTTTGTGTTCTTTTTACAGTTTTTCTCTGCAATTTTTGTGTTGCTTTCTTATATCCAATATATGATCAATAAAAGCTCATAATTATATTATAAAGTATGCGATTGTGGGTCTTGTTTGCGTTTTGGGGCTAAGGGTTTTAAAGGGAGGCATTTGAGTCTTGGTCTGTATTCCCATAACTCACCTCTTTCCAATTGAGCATCTTTCTTTGCAAAGGAGTTGATTTCTTATGAAAATCTTTGAACTTAATTCTAAATAGCATAATCATTCATCTAGGCTAAACCACCTAAGTCAATCAGCCAGTGATAAAATCAGTGAATTGTGAATACAGATTTGGAGTCTAAACCAACTTCCACTTGCTTGCAGAAACCATAGCTATTTAGAATTGGTTGCTACACCGATAGCACCTGATCCATCACCCAGAACAATACCCTTAGACTCTCTGCATATGGAACCAAATCTAATTTGACCTAGATTATCTTGCTGTGCACCATCCACAATAGATCAAAACAAAGCCTTATACAGGTAATTCAATTACCTAATATCTTTCCAACTTTCTGCAACTGATATGAAACAATCTTTGAATAAGTCATAAGATGAATTTCTCATGTCTTGCATTCTCTACCCAGTAACCACCTTTGTGGGTTAGTAATGTAATTCTTTGTTTCAGCCTCTTCAGTCAGGAATTACCTGCTCAAAGACAACCTTATTTCTTAAGAACCATATCTCTGACCATTGCACTGAATGCACTATGCTGTTTTGAATGTAAAAAGATGCCAGTAAAATTAGAAGGATTCTAACAAATTAAAATTCCCACCGAACCAACTTCAAATAAGGTGACTGAGTTGTAATGCCATAAGAGATGATCCATTGTGTCTTGATCTGTTCCGCATAAATAACATGTTGAAGAAAGTTGAATTTCCAATCCTTCAAATTTTTATCATTTAAATATGCCCACTTGGAATACTTGGACGCGCAGACTTTTTCCACACCTTTTTCAACTTAAAACCGGGAATTTCTTTCTAATGATCTCTAGTGCATTATTTCTTTTTTTTTTTTGCTAAGTCAAAAAGTTTATTAAGCAAAAAACGTAATTACAAGAATTACAAGCAGGAGGCACATGGCCTCCCCACCCCCATAAACCAAAGGGGTTAAAATAAATAACCAAAGTAAAAGTCACAAAATTCTAGAAACTTTTAACTGAAAAAATAATCAAAGAGGAAAGAAGTAAAAAAGACTAGAAGCCTAAATTGCTTCACTCTTTTAAGCGCCAAAGAAATCTAGCAAACCTACTCTCAACAAAGAGATTAAGTGTTTCCACCTCCTTTATTTTTCTTCTTTGGACTCTTCATTCTTTGTATTCCTTGATATACTCCTTTCGAAAAGTTAAATCATGCAAAAACTTTTGTTGATTACCAAGTTTTTAATAGAACAAAAAACTTCATTTTCCACTTTTGTTAACTGAATATTCATGGGCTGTGGATTTTTGCTGCCAGAACTAGAATCCGAGCAAACATCGGTTTCTTTGTAAACAGCTTCCGTGTCTTCCTTGGACTCTGTTAAAGAAACCCCATCCTGTAAAACTCCAAATTTATTCGGAGATAACACTCCAGAACATGAAGCCAGATCTCTCTCCAAATCCTCACGCGCCTTCAGCAATCTTGCTAATTCTTCTTCCCTTTTTTTTTTTGAGCTCCATAGCAGTATGCTCGTCAACGCTCAACCCAACAGCCTCATCTACTAAAGATGTATTGGATACACCCCTATGCTGACCATGCACAGCATTAGATAGTTCATCATCTTGTTCAACTTGCGCCTTACCTTGTGTAATCTCTTGTAATTTGGCTTGCTGTTTACCAATGTGCTGAACGTCATCTGTATTTACAACTTCAGGAACAAAAGGAATGACTGGAGCATTCTTTCCTTTTTTCTTACGTCCAGCTTCTTGTCATTCATTGTCACCATTAGAAACCTTACGGCCCCCAATATCAGCTCCATTCACTTGCGTTTTTCTGACCTTGAGCTGCACTCTGAACTTGAACGTTGTTAGCATTGTTCTTTGGTTTCTTTCGGCATTCTGAATCAGAATGACCAATAAGCTTGCACTTGGAACAAAATTTAGGCTTTTTTTGGATCTCAAAATTCTGCCAGAAATCCAAACCACCCACTGTCACGTGAGTTGCATCTGTGTTGAGCTCAGCAAAATTTATATCAATAAGGACTGAAGCGAAATGCCCATACTCATGATCAAGAGTACGTTTATCTACCACAATGGGTTTTCCAAGGGTTTTACCTATAGCCAGCAATGATTTTTCAATCCATAATTCCATAGGCAAGCCAGGAAACTTGACCCAAACAGTAGCATGGGAAGTCTTATGCTTATCCGCATCAAACCCTGGAAACCATTCCATGAGGTTGAGTTTTTGTTGATCAAAAAGCCATGCTTCCACGTTGAGTAACTTATCTTTGTCTTCCTGAGATTGCAACTTAATGATAAAAAATCCCCTATTCATGGGAACGAACTGTACGCGACCCTGATCTCTAGTGCATTAGCTATAGTAAACTCACCTCTCTGCTTACCACACCATTCTCTCTTGTTTTCATCGTCGCCTAACACTGGAAGTTCATGAATATTGGAGCAGTTATTTGTGAGAAAACCTTCTTTTCGATTTGTGAAAAACTCCTTCTTTAGCTTTAAAACAATTGTGTAAACTTGTACTCACCATCTTGTCGATCGACATCTTAATTTGATTTTTGTGTATCTGCCGCGTAACTGGGTCTGACCTGACCACAGGAGATCCTAATGATAGGTTTTAGCACTAATAATCTTTTGTTGACGTATCATACATGCATATTACTAAATTTTAGCCGAAATTTTGACCGCAGAGTGGAAATGTGATGGTTGTGTCCATCAAATATGTTGTTTTTTTTTTTACTCAGCACATCTGTATAGAATGGTTATGTCATTAGGTGTATTTGTCAAGGACCATTTCTCTGACTCTAAAGATTTCCGGTTATAAGAAAGATTTCCGGTTATAAGAATCCCAGTTTACTTGGCTGAGTTTTTAAGGTTAAGTATGCATTTTATATTATTTTGTCCAGTATTCTTCACTGATACTGATGTTTTGCTTTTGTTCTGTTTTTGCTTTTGTTTTGAGTCTCAGAGCTTTGATGCATATGTTGTTGGCAAAGAAGATGCTCCTGGGATAGTGGTACTACAAGAATGGTGGGGTGTTGATTTTGAGATCAAGAACCATGCTATCAAAATTTCTCAGTTGGGTTCAGGTTATAAAGCACTCATTCCGGAGTAAGATATTCTGTAACAATCAAATATTTATTGTGTAATGTATATGTTCTGTATAACAATAAATAGTGTTTGGTATTGATTGCTTACAGTAACCATTAGACTTTTGCTATCAGTACTGGCAGCGGCTGAAAAACCAATCTTTTGCTGTTTTGCTGTTTTTTCCAGCTTATATCGTGGAAAGGTTGGTGTTGATGCTGCAGAAGCTCAGCATTTGATGGATGGTCTTGACTGGCAAGGTGCTGTTAAGGATATCAGTGCCTCAGTTAACTGGCTCAAGGCAAATGGTTCAAAGAAGGTTTGCTGCTAACTGGTTACTCTTTTATTGATCAGACAATGAACTTTGTTCTTTTTCCCACTTAACCGTCATATAAAATTACATATAATCTCATCAATGTGCTCTCATAGATAAAGGCTTCCATTTGATATGTGAAAAGCACATATTCACGATTGATTGGATAACTTTCCATAAACCTTCTGACGTGGTTGCAATAGGTAGGTGTAACAGGATATTGCATGGGCGGAGCTCTCTCCATTGCGAGTGGTGTTTTGATTCCTGAAGTCGACGCTGTTGTTGCGTTTTATGGTGTCCCTCCAAAAGAGCTTGCAGACCCTACCCAGACCAGGGCACCTGTGCAGGCACATTTTGGTGAACTTGATAACTTTGTCGGCTTTTCAGACATCACGGTATGGGAGCTCTAATAAACTTTGTTGTCTTTTCCAGTGTTAGAACTAATCAATTCTTCTCATTACAGTATCGCAGGTAGTATTTGGCTTTTCTAGTATTAGAACCAAATAAAATATGTCACCAGAATGAAGCTTTCACCGAACGATCTCAAGTTGAATTATATATACTCATAAATAAATCAACCAAACACGTTTGAAACTTAATTGTTTGCTCACTTTTTGAATTTTGAATTTCCAGGCAGCAAAAGCACTGGAAGAAAAGCTAAAATCATCTGGCTTGCCTCATGAAGTACACATTTATCCAGGCAGTGGACATGCTTTTATGAACAGATCCACTGAAGGTATCAAGAGGAGGAAGGAAATGGGTTTGAATGATGAGGATGAAGCAGCGGTAGATCTCGCCTGGTCTTGTTTCAATTCATGGATGAGCCAACACTTGTCTGTATGAGTTTGAAAGCTTAGGGCAAATACATAATGTTCATGTTTTATTCTTGGATCTAGTCCTCATACTCTACTATTTCTCTGGAAATATTTGAGCTAGTACTCGCAGTCTCGCACGCACTTAATAAACCTTTAGCCTTTGGTGATTTAGCTTTTTTTGTTTTTTTTTTTTCCTGTTGCTATCTGTTTTTTTTTTTACTAGAGGAAACTCAGAAGTGTGATTGATGAGAATAAAAAACTGCCGTCATTAGGGGCAACCCTGAAAGAATTAGGGGCGACTAATAAGACAAAATAGGTCACCCAAACCTAAATTGAAGCCATCCCTTATCTCCGATTTTTTGAAATGGCAATACCCTCCACACAATCGGTAGTTTAATTTGGTCTGCCTCCTTCTTTTTTCTATGAACCCCATAATCGGTAGTTAATTCCATAATTGGTAGTCTTGGTGTATACAATCGGTAGTTAATGTGTATATAGTTGGTTTTAGGAAACTTTTTTTCCCGTTATTTGGTTTTAGTTTTTGGTGGGAGAGAGTGAAGAAGAAGAGAAAGAAGAAGAAGTGGGAGTTTACCATTTTTCTTAAATCAACAAGAAACATGAATGGGTATGAAGAAGAAGGTGAAGAACACAATGTTGAAGCTTCACTACCATATAGAGAAGACGATTTGGGGTATATGTTGAATGATCCAAACTTTTGTGGAGAGGAAACCTTAGGCAGCGCTTTCATGGAAGAAAACGGAGAATCACCCGAGATCGAAGCTAACGATGCATCTAACACACAAGCATTGTGTTAAGAAACTCATAACCCACTT
>JAJJWW010015996.1:0-77945 GCA_023531295.1 Papaver armeniacum | reverse complement strand
ACACACGTATATCCTATACATTTCACAAAGAAACGATGACGACCATTAAAAATATAAGAATATACTTTGTACATTACTAAAGCTAAAACCCTACTGGACCAGTAGAAAAATTGAGTTTTTTTTTTTTTTCAATTGAAACGCTTTCGTTCACACAAAATGTACAAAAAGTATGAAGCGCATAATCTCTTAAAAATTGCAACATCCACATATCGCAGGCGCAATGTTGCTAAAATATTGAAAATTGACATTGAAAGTATTTAGGTTAAAATTACATAAAGGGAATATGGGTAGTCAAATCTCACTCGATGATGTTTTTGCTTTGACCGTCTGATGCAGCTTAAAGTCAATTAACCTTGGGTCTTAGTTGAGTTTCGCCTCGTGGATCCTAACCTAAGAAAAATAGCTGCTTTCAAAGTCAGGTATCTCAACCCTAGATCAATCCGAGGATAATTTTCACTAAAAATGATTGAAACTAATGAGAAACAACGTTTAAGTGACTATTCAATTTTTGACGAAACACCACTAAAAATATCTTTCTCGATACCTTGTATTTGATCGCTTTGATAAGCATGGTACTTTTCTTGAGGCATTGTCAATGCCTGAATTGTTTCGCCAAGTACACTCCACATACCTACAGAGACTATAATGGTTAAATGAATTGTGCAATTTAGAGGCATTCACAATTAACTACAAACTATATTTATGCGGATAGATATTGGTGAAAGGAGAAACGAAAGATGGGGTACCATCTGATATCTCTAAGAAGCATCAATTTATACAAAGGATCCGTGCCAACGTATTAAGTTATACTTATTCTTTTCAACAATGGTGTTGATACTTGCTCACTTTAAATTCTCCATGACAGAGTTTTGTTTGTACTAATATTTTTCATGTTCGATATGTCAAGGGTACGTATTTTCTGAAATGGTTTCCATAGAGCCACAAAACATTTCTTTTCACCATTTCGATATATTGGAGTGCTAAATTCTTAAGCTTCTCAATTTCAATCCTAACATTTCTGTGTTGATGGAGTTCTGTATGTTGATGCTCCATTCCATCAGAAAAATGTTTTCAATTTTGTTCCCACGATGTTTTTGGTTGGAGCATTACAAATTCAGCTTTACACCATCTCTACAAATAGTTTCCTCACTTCAGCACCCTATGAAAATGTTGCAGCTTCTTTTATTGTTGCTCTTTCCTTTTATGTACAACGCGCTCTTGCTTTTTCTCAGACAATGATCGTCTTTCCTTTCGGTATTTGGAAGGAAGAAAACCACTTTGTCTTTTACATTTAGGTGTTCAACTTTATCCTCCAATTCATTACCATTCTCATCTAATTCAATATCATATAATATTTTCATTATCTTGAAAAAATTCACAAAACCCACTCTTGAGAACTTAAAAAAATTTAAGAAAATTGTACAGACCCTACATTACTCTTGTACAATATGAATTTGAAATTTGGTACAATACATACGATACATATGTTTACATTTTGGACCTCCCCACAAACTTCGCATGCACCATGAACACAATGCAACATTAGTGATCACCATTGACACCTTTTCTTAGGTATACACTAATAAAAATCACCTTTAACATTTACAATCAACAATCAAGAAATTGTTTTTGAAATCAAACATTTATGACTTAAGCAGGAAAAGGTGATGACTTTGTAAATAGGGTTCAAAAGGAAAAATAGAAACCCGTCGTTATCACTTTTAGAGCGCCAAATTAGGTGCAAAACTATGTGAGAATGCATCAAATTCACGTGCTACAAAAGCTATGAAACAACGGGAAAGGAATAAAGAAATAAACCCATACACTGACGCTGACACATCCAATGAGGTGCTCAGATTCTATTTGTTCTGCTCACTTATTGACTTATAGTATAGTATTCCCAATCTCTTCTTACTTAACCGGAGGCAAGACCCTCACATGAGAACTTTTCTTTTGCAGCTCATCAGGATTCTAGTGGGTGTTATCAGTCAAGATTATTGTAAGCTAAATTTGTTGAGCCCAAGTTGTCATCCTATCAGGCAAGAAATTCTGAAACAAACCGACAATTAACATGAATAAAACAGAAAAGAAGAAAGAAATAAACGTAATAAACGTATACACAGAATAATCGCACTCACATACTCATAAATTATAATTTAGCCCAAGGATACTACATATCTAATTGCGTACGTACTTTATCTCATTTTTCTAAAACTTCGTCCATTTTTATTGCTATGTTGCTTTGATTTATCCCAAGGATACTATATATCCAAGTGTTCATACTTTTTCTCATGCTTCTAAAACTCCTTCGATTTTTGTAATTGCTAAAAAAATCCAAAATACATCTGTCCATATCAATACCTCTTTATATAAAGGGGGAATAACTTTTGCTGACATGGCATCCTCACATAAATTTTCACATTTTCTTGATAATTAAAGAGCCACATGCCATTTTAGATTTCAGTATTTTGCAAGAATCCATTCCTACTGCAACGTTTGGCCTAAGAGAGACAATATAGAATGGTGAAAGGAAATCTTAATATTAAGTAATTGTTAACCAAGATTAGTGAACATAGTGAACACATTGAAATCTAAACGCACCGATTCAAACACTATAAATTTATTAAGCACCGAGAAAAGCAGTAACATTTGGTTAGTCAAAAAATTTCAATTTTATACAACCTTCTTTTAACCTCTCTTCGTTTTTTGGCTATCGCCTGCAAGATTTGGTTAGTCAAAATTTTTATAAATTTTATACAACCGTCTAATCACCTGCAAGATTCAAACCTTAATTAAATCATGACAAAGAATAATTTAGATAGACCAACAAATAGTACAGATGTAACATCATTATCGTTGGTATAATAATCAACATAAGAGAACTAATAGTCTCACAAAATGCAAACATTTTATAGAACAGAGGTAATTAAGGAAAAATATTAATCATCGAGTGCCTGTCTTACCTGATGGATACCAAAACAGAATACACATAAAAATACGGTAAGAATATGAGATAAACCAACCTTCTAATGGTAAGTAAATTTTTAGTTTTTTCTCAAACGTCTCTAAATCACTAAAAAAAGCCGAAGTTCAAAGAAAACATAAAAGTTTAATCAAAGCTGTTATACTCACAGAAGCAAATTAATGTTAAGGAAAAAGTTGATGAATTTCATTAGGAAGCAAATAATGTAATACAATTCCATACCATTTTGTCGAAACTCCATGTCAATTAACATCAAAAAAAAATCAAAACTACAAAGCAAGTCAAAATAGAGAATAAACAGCCAAAGGTGCAATTGATCGAAACAACAAAGAAAATAACAACAAAAAATACTGACAGAATCAAATTGATGTCAAGGAAAAACTTGATGAATTTCATTGGGAACCATATAAATAATAGAATTTCATACCTTTTTGTCGAAACTCTGTGTCAATTAACATCAACCCTACAATGAGTAAGATAAAGCAAAAATCAAAACTAAAAAGCAAATCGAAATAGAAATAAGGTGCAATTGAACGAAACAGTATAAAGAAAATAGCAACATAAAATAAACAGTCGAAGCGAAAAGATGTGGTATTCGCCCTTACGAAGCATGTCTAGAATCCTTTATATAGATTCAAAACTTGTCCACAAAAAAAAACCATCAGAGCTGTTATGGAATTTTTTTAATTCATAAGAAAATTTGATACACTTTGGTAATTAATATATTGCGGGAATATGCAAACAAAATAATAATGATAATAAAATACGTAAAATTTTCCTATTATCTATTTTTAGTGGCACTTAATTTCTTAAACACACTTGTACGGTAAAAAATAATAAATCTTCTCACTCGTAACAAAAAAAAAATGATAATTTTATCGAATAACATGAGTTTTACATCCGTGACACCACTTATGTATAATCTATCTTAGTATTCAATTACACATAATTGTATATTTCGGTTTCCTGCATTACAACGAACCAAATCTTAAATAATTTGCACACAATCTCAAATAATAAAAATTAGATTTCACATGATTGAAAATTTTCCAGTCTCTCCTTCAGAGGAATATGTAGAGCCGTTTTTTTTAATATCTTTGGAAATACTTATTTACGCTTATTCTTTGGATAAACCCTTACCAAAGAAGCTCCCGTATAAACTTTCAGTACCTTAAAATTGTTTAACTGGTTCTTTATGTTTCTTTTTGAAATCAATAACCTAATTTTATTGAGTTAGTTAGGTAATCGTGAATGAGAAGATGATATGGTGCACTATATGATGGTCTTGTGCATTATTTTGTGAGATTCAAGTACCCATACGTTATAGCAAGATACTTAAACTTAATTTTATGAGTTATGTTACGGGTGACACTTGAGTTATAGGGTGATCTCATTTACAATAAAATTATGAGTGAATGAATGTTTACATCGGATAACAACGTTATTTCGTCTTATTTTGTAAATAAAACCAGTGTCTTATTGACCGTCAGGCTTGGGATTAGTCAACGCCTGTGATCACCATTCCTGTAGCTTCTTTCTGCTGTGAAAATGTCTTTTCCTTTTTTGGTCTGCAGTTTTATATCCTAGCTATAGTATTCCCAGATCAGAGATGATGTGTTGCACAACTTTTGAACTTCACTGTCCACTACAACAAATAAATAATATTTATGTACCACTGCATTATCTTGGCACTGCTGATTCAACTTTGGTTGCACGTGTGGTGCACCATAAGTCACCTTGTTCTAGTGCTTTAATGCACTGTCACTTACTTACGAAAGATATCACCAGAGCTTATCGCGGCAGGACTCACAATACTGCATAACAATAACAAAAAGGAAAAGAAAAAAAGGAAAAAAACAATAGTCATACGAATTAAAGTTGATCGACAGAAAGACTGTCAAAAAGGCTCCTATTAATACCCGATCCTAACGGTAAATGATCCAGCCAGCACATCCTAGACACTAAGCCGACGTTGTACAAACAAACAAACAATTTACTAATGCAAACTAACAAAGCAAATCATTGTTTAATCCAGTCACTATCATTGATATGAAACCCATACCCTTTCCCTCTACCAGCTTATGAAACTTATGAAACAATATATTCTATCAGGTTGTCGTACCATTTCCATGCATAACACAATCCAACCTTGTTTATTCAATGTTTAAATGAACAACACCACTATACCAGAGAGTCGTGCAATTACCTAGTAACTCATAGCACGGTTTTCTCCTTAACTATGAGAAATTTACACACGACTGAGACACTGACTAATGAGGATCTACAACCCATGCGTGCAAGTGCAGTAATTTAACAACACTCTCTTCTTACCTTCATTCCCTGTACATGAGCGTTGAGCACATCCTTTTATAAAGTTTTCTTATAGAGCGTCAACATCTTGAAAGTATCTGACTAATTTGTTATGTTTTGACCAGAGATTAATAATTTAAACACAAAGTTCTTGTTTATCATCTTATCAAACACCTCCGCAGCTTTATCATTTGGCCCTATGATGGTTAATATCACAGACAGTGTAGTTAAAATCGCTCTCCAAGGCTGATTACTCGCCGAGTAATCGCTACAGGGTATATGACCGAGACGATTTCCGATTCCAAGCCATTTACGATATCAGTGATTAAGCCGCCCGATTTCGCCGGTTAAGATCGATTTTCGAGCAAAAAGAGTTAACGATCTTTCCGAGTTGGCCTTGCATGAGAGTTATAAAATAGAAAAACCTCTAAATACATGATAAATAAGTTAAATATAATAATCTTATACACTTAATTACATGATAGTGTAAAAGTTTTAATTTTAATTAGGTAAAAATCATGACTTATGAGCAGCGATATATAAGTTATTAATAAATAGATTCCGATTATTAGACCGAGTTTTGGCGATTTCCAAGTCCGATCTTATTGCTCCTCGCTCCAAGCTCCCCAACCGAGTAGAAACGAGGAACGATTTCGACTACTTTGATCACAGATTCTGTGTTTGAAGTAGAAACACATATTTTTCAAGGTACATTTCCAAAGTAATCACTGCAACATTTTCTGCAATAACCACTGTTGTCGACGTATTCTACTTTCTTGATGGAACATTTTCTTAAGAATTCCTTTTAATTTTTATTACAAAGCTCATTGTAATTAAAGAAAAATACAACTCAGGCAGATCAAACTCGGATGTCTTCGGAACATCAATGATTATCAAAAGTTTGCAGAATATAAAATAGTTGTGCAAGTCCGAAAATTAATCATAATCTTGAACTTATATTTTAGTTGAGAACAGAAGCTAAGAAATTGAGACAACTTGCGCATATTGCAAACATATGATTGTATTCAAGACAAACGCCAAAAAGTTCCGGAAGACCTAAACAGACATAAAGCATTTGCGAGCTTTCCCAGAGATAAAAATGTTGGCAAATTATTTAGATGAAAATAGAGTTAAGTGTTGCACATGCATTTACATTTTTTTTTTGGTGTTTAAAGACCCTAATCTGAAGTCATTTGAGTTATGTTTATAGACTGAACGTTGTCATCACACCATCGAGCAAAACTTTTAAAAACTACGGATACTTACACATTTCCAGTTTACTCGTGGTGTCTAACCAACACACCCCATGCTTTAGAGGCAATTGCTGCTCTAATGGATTCTTCTGCAACATAAAGCATCGAACAACAAAAGATCAGATTAAAACTAAACAGTTGATAATCATTCATCCTTTAACAAAATCAATAAGATTAACGAAAAATCAATAAGAACTCAAATTTTTGGAACCAATGACATACTAACTAAAGATATTATTACTGAACAAAGATCTAACGAAGAGACATATAGACTGAGAAAGAATTCATATCTGGAATTAGCTTTACAGTTCACAGAACAAATAAAACTGAATAAGGAGTTTGAACAAAGTGATGAAAGAAGAGAAAAACTGATTTTGCCTGCTGTATTGGTGCTGTCGTTAGATTACGGCTAGGAAACATAGAAGAAAAATTAAAATAAGTAAAAATTAAGAACATGATTTAATGAATATGATAACTATTAAGAACTATATTTGGTTCAAATTTATGCAGAAAAAAATTAACCTGGTATGTAGTCTCCGTTTTTGCTAATCTTTGAGAAGTGTAGTGGTGTAATTTCCGGGGACCTGTGATCCAAAATTTTGTTATTAGCATCTCCATCCATTTAAATATTGTTAAAACTGCAATGACAAATAACAAATAGATATGACTATAGAAATTGTACAACATCTTACACAGTTCGTATCAATCGAAATTGAAACTGCTCGCACAATCTCTGTAAATCAAAATCTAAAACAGAAACTTTGGAGTCAAATATAGAGTCAGATAATCATCATACAATTAGGACAAAAAAAAATTGGATTAACCAAACATATAAATTCAAAATCAAAACGAAATTCCATAAAGAAGAATACGACAGAGAAGCAACGATGTCAATGATTTTTGTATTGTATGGTAATGAAAATAGAGTATCCACAACTTAATTTAAGGCAATCTTACGCATTGTTATCTTGCTACACTCCCAAGTAAAGAAAATATTTTTAATATAACCAAAAATATGATAGGCAAATTTAGTGCAAGATTTATTAAAACCATATAAACATATTTATTCCTTAACCAAAAAATTTATACACGGGTTAGTATATCGCCAAAAATAAAAGGATTTCAATTCGACGGTTCGGATTTCAAAAAAAAAATATTACCTCGGTATAAAAACCAAATATGGAAATTAATAAGATTTTTTGGAAATTTTTTTCCTAATAAAAATCAAATACAGTATACCTTAAAAAACAAATCAATGTCGTGTGGAATATTTTCCTTATATTGTGGAATCAGATTTTGGTATAAAATTAAAAATACGAAAATAATAAGAGCATCTCCAATGGAGTATGAGTATTTATCATTTGTGGAGACCTAAAAAAAAGGTATTTAACAACATAGAATCAAAATACAAATCTTGTTTTGATAAACATCTCCAGTGGTAGTTATATCCATATCTATTTTGATATACTTGTCGCTTATTTATAGAAACAAAATCTAAAAAATTAACTAAAATAATAACAAATTGATGACGTGGGTATGGATGTCAGTCTCCAAAACCCCGTACTCTCCTCCAAACTCAAACTTCCACGTCATATTAAATTTTGATTATCCAACCACCACTGGAGAGGTTTTTTTTGTTGAGAGTTTTTAAACTCCTAGGTGGCATCAATATTTTTTAAAACCTATACTCCATTGGAGATGCTCTAAGATTGAGTCAAATATTTTCCAGAAATTTTATTTTTTTATGGAAATCCTTAAGATTAGATATTTTAAAAATAAATAAATGTCGTGTTTAAAATATTTCCTCTTTTTATTCTTAGTAAATCTAATGGTCAGATCCAATCAATTTAATTAGAAATTTACGGCCACGAAATATAAGGGGGCTAACTTGTATTTCAGCCAATCAGGAGCGAGGGTTTCGTTCACCGGCCAATGGGAAGGGAGGTAAGCGCAACTCTCGACGTGGAACTAAAGACTGGGTACATGCCTCCATACCTTGTTGCAGCATTTGGAAGCTCCAATTCCAGGAAATCTCCATGTACCATTTGCTTCCGGCAAGATGATGAATCACAATAAATATGGTTGTTTAGCTTATCTTAACTCAATCTGATTATCACACTGGCCCACATTCATCATTTTGGCTTGTCCAAGTAAAAGACAAGGTTGAGTTTAGTCCTTCTTGATTATAAATTCAAATTCAAACTGGACCTTGTTATCACTTAATACTTAAAAAAGAGTGAATTAGACAAATTAAATAGAAAATACACAGTCTTAGGATAGTAATGGAACAAATCGATCCCTACCATCAAAGATTACTTATTAAAGCCTTCTTGCAGGAAATTGTTAAAAAGGTGGATGAGAACGATCGGCCCTCAAATCACCTACCAGATCCATAACAAAATTACAAAACAACATATGCAATCCAGATACTATATATATATACAATTTGTACGCGCAACCGCAATATGGATATTTTTAGCTTGAATGCAATCAAAATTTACTACCACACAAACCAAAATTAAAAGGTAATATCGGATTATGTCGGGCAGTGCACCCACATCTTAAAGCTACTTAGTGTCTGTCATCTTTAGAAGAAGTGATCAGTAAACCCCAAAAAATCAGAAAAACACGACAAAGAGCAAAAAGTATAAGCAAACAAACCCTAAAATCCTAACTACACAATTGAGAAAAAAAAAAACATTAATATTGTTACCTTGTTGTGATCTATGTTGGGAATAGATTCATCATTGTTGGTATATATATTCTGCAAAAAATCAAAAGAAATCGTCACTAAATGAAACCCATATATATAGCATGTTTTAAATTTATATACATGCATATAGATTCTAAAAATACTATATTTACCGTATATACGTTTCTTATTCCAGGCAAGAAACGTATTAGCGGGGGTTTAAAAAGGACATAAATCTAAGAAATTCCAAACTTCACAGACGTATATCCATCTAATCATGTAAAAATCTTTAGGTACACTTCCAAACATAATTTTAGCTTATTTATGGTTATAACGTATGAATTTTTAGGAAATCTCCTTGCCTGATCATAACGTTTAAATTTGGGGCATATCAGACGACTGAAAATTACACCACTCCGATCCATGTTCACTACCTAAAGAATCAAAGATCAAAATATTAGAACAATGCAAACTATTACATATTTTATAAGAAAGCAGGCAGTGAGGAGGTATATATCTCACTGCTCACGAAAAAGATACCATGCCTCCAGAATGTGTAAGCAAGCCTTGAGACTTGATTGTTTCATATGTTCACTCCTCATTCATACAGTCTTAATAGCAGAATAGTCCCAATATTTAGTTGATCGTGTCATATTATAATGTATTATTAGTTGAATCATAGTAGTGTGTTTAATTAGTTGGATCATAGTAGCCAGATGAGGTCGGGGTCGTAGAGAAATTTAAAGGAAGCTGTAGTGCCTACATTAAAATTAGTATGTTAATTGATCCTGTCTATAATAGTCGGGAGCATACTTAGTTAGTCGGGTCATAGCAGAACGGTCCTAATATTTAATTGGTCATGTCATGTTATAGTGTGTTAGTTAGTCGGGTCACAGTAGCGTGATTAATTAGCTGGATCATAGTAGCCGGATAAGGTTGGGGCCGAACCGCGATGAACCTAAAGTTAACCGTTATAAAATTAATTGCTAGGTTAAGGATGATTGCCTTGACAACACAACCTGCATAGTCTCATATTATCTATTATCTTTTCACAGCTGGCTTCATTGTTTAGCTGAAGTCTTAGCTTGTTTCCCGTCAAGGATAACCATATCAAACGCAAATCAAACATTTATGAAGTTATCCACCCCATAAACCTAATTAATCCTGTTGTGATTGGCTACACTACAAACATATCGGAGCATCTCATTGGAGATGACAACTTTTTATTGAGTCGTTGCCAATCCATCGCCAATATGTCAAGTCTAGGGTCTAAACTACCCTGAAAGAACGTTACTTAATTTCTTGAATATCTGCACTAAGAAGCAAATATGCGTAATTTTTATGTTGATGCTACTTCGAATTTTTTTTATTGTACCTTTTAAAAAATATATAAAAATAACTATTCTTTTTCTACATATAATGCAAATTTATTTGCGTCACCAGCACTTCTAAGTCTCCCACGTCACAATTTTACATTCCAACTCTTTCCATAAAACCCATCAGATAGCATGAGGAAGAAAACACAAAATCAGCTTACGTCTCGTCTTCCATTCAACTTACTGAGTATTCAGGCCATAAAGGTTTGCTGCACAGTCACAGAAAAGAACCATTACATCTCAAAAAACTTTAGGATCTCAAAAAACTTTAGGAAGTAACTTCATAACTTCCGAGAGCTAAAGCTGCAGCTGCAGTGAAAGATTTTCACCTCCCTGCTACAGAATTTACTAAGGTGGGAATGCCTTGATCCTGTAGCATCGTACTGAGTTATGCATTGCATACCAGATCATAATGTTTACCTTAAGAGCAGCCAACGAAAAACAAAAATCTAGGTTTTGTGTGAAAGAGGAACATTGTGGGGAGAACGGAAATTTAGTTATACAACAAACAATATTTACTGTTTTAAAGGATGCATAGTTTTGGCCGAATAATAAAATCTCAACGTTTTTAATTAAGAAATCCACATGTCGAAGGGAAGAATACCTTGTTGGCCATGGTAGCGATATTCGACAAAATTTATCACCTGAAATTACAGAAGCGAATATTTTGAGTTGAATGACAAAAAAAAACAACAACCATGTAAGGAGATGTGATTTTTTTTATGATGAATACTCTTTGGATTATGGTGTTGATAGCTACAAAATCTAAACAAACAGGGTTATGAGATTATAGCAGGGTCATGAATCAGATCAAAAAAAGAGAAGCAAAAAAAAAACTCTAAGGATAAAATTATACATGGTAATGGTACATTTCTTTTATGTGAAGCACCTTAGCAATGGCAAGGTTTCTAAGCTACAAGACAAAGAATACTTTCCTGATCAAACCTACATGACATGAATAACGTAAGTTGCTAATATAGGGTGATTAAACTTTAGTACAACGAAATAGTAGGTGAGATGATTAACCTTAATATTTTCTGACATTGAATTTCCAGATTAAGTTGTTTGATACCACCACCCTGAGAAAGACATGAATATTATTCATTCAAGTTAGTGCACATAATCGTAGACCGGATAATAATATACTTATGTACGTTAACCAAATTGACAGACCCCAATTTATTCTAATGAACTAAAATTTGTAGTGCCAATAAGATTTTGGCTTAGAAGGTTAGTATAAAGATAGTTATTCGAAACAGTTCTACAGGGTGGCATTGGAGCAAAACAATACTGAATAGTTGGTTCACTTGATTTTATCAGTGGAATCTGTTAGCACCAATGATCGATTGACTCGACCTACATTTTGATAACCAAAGAAACAAAAACTAAGTCCACAAAAATAAACGAACTACAGTATTGTTGTGTACGGGATAGTTAAGATCATCCAATGCCCCATCATTATTAGCCAAATAGTATTTCTTAATCTACAATAATCACGTGCAGATTTATGTTTAAAATTAAAAACACAACAACAACAGACTTTTCTGAAAGCATCGTCATCACTAATATTCCTCCATTGAAATAATTTAGGATTGTCCTTACCACCATAAAAAGAAGGTTTGTCAATGACCATATCAAGTAAACCTCTTTCAGCTGAAAACAACCCCACATCAAGTGAGTCCTTCTGGCTACTGCTTCCGATGCTAAAAGGGCTAAAAGAATAAGAAAAAAAAACGACAAAGTGTTAAGGAAAATCACTAACAGCCTAACACCATAAACTACTTGCAATTTGGTTGTTTGCAGTAACACCATCCCTCCTATGATAGTCCATTGAACTAAAGCTAATGTTCCCATAATATCATTGGCCTGCATACATATTGTAATCAGTATAAATATAATAGTAGCAATAGCATGGATTTTAATTAGCATACATATTGTACTCAGTATAAATATAATAATAGCAATAGCATGGATTTTAATTATAAATAGATGAACATATACATGCCTCAATTAATATCCATAGAAGGATTCGATAAGTACACATTTGAGTACGTAACCATGAGCATTTGAAAAAATATTTATTTAGACATTACCACATCACCAACTAAAGATCTCTAATTTGTTTGCCTATTTTACTTTTCCGGCAATTATCCTCTTCGGGGTTGCGCTATAAATATCCATCCAAATACCAATATAGTGTATGGGAGCTACACATTAATCATAATGATCAACTTTATATCGCCAAAAAGTTCAGGTGCAAGAGTTTTAACACAATGTAGCAGGAGATGCATTGTCTAATTATTGTTGTGCAAAAAGAACATGCTGCAAGGATAGACTCAGAGCAGAAGTCCTGTATGGATCAATTATTGTTGGTTAAGATGGCCAGCACAGCGGGAAAAAAAAAAGAAGGGAAAATGGCCAACATCTTTCAGTAAAAGACCAAGAAAAAAGAGAACATGCTGCAAGGATAGACTCGGAGCAGAAGTCCTGTATGGATCAATTATTTTCTTTTTTATTTCTTGATTTTGAATTTTTCATAAGTACATTGGTTCTCGCCAAATACGAATGTCTAGAAAGATTAGTTTGATTCGTTAAAGCTGATTTTGCTCTGCAATCCAGATAGAGCGACTGAGAACCCAAACTCGTTATCAGTGGAACCAATCCATCGAGTGGTATACCAAACAATTTTGTGTCTCATATTTCCACGTATTCATACATTCAAATACAAATTAGAGAAAAGGGCTTACCTTACAAATTAAAGAAGATGCCGCATATTAATGCAAAAGCTATGATTCTTCTACGTAGGAAGCTAAGTAAACCATAATCTCCGAATTAATCTCTTCTCACCTACTTCCTACACATTCAAAACAAAATAAATCAATAAAAATGGAGACATAAATCAAATTTCGATCCTCGAGTTCTTCTCTAGACTGTATCAAAAAAGAAAATCCTAAATCAGCGACTAAACAATGAAAAGAAATCAAACGATATCAAAAAACTAAATGTCTAAATATAAACCTAGAAAAAGGATAATGGACAAAAGGAAAACGAAAAGGAAACAGGCAAAAAAGAGAGCTAGGGTTTCTCCAAACTTTGCCAGGTGCGTCTTATATACAAACATGTTTTTTGTATAAGAAGAAATTCACTATATACGTGGCGACCGAGGAATCTTATATTTATGTTATGTTATTAAATAAATCTTCCATAAGTAGATTTTATTATTATATAAACTTCAATTCCATTAATACGTCTTGAGAGAACAAAGTTAGGTAGGAAATCCCAATAGATATTGGTCAGGAAATCTAGCAACAGGGAAAGAAATTTCTTTCTTCGATAAGCACCGAACAAAATAAAAAAATAAACTACCAATGATAGAATATTATAAAATTTATTTGCCTTGTTTTTTTTTTTAAATATGGAAATTATTGAATTTCTCCAAATATTTGTTATTTTTTTCGTTTTTTCCCCAAAATATTTTGTAGATTTTTTAGGTTCTGATATATATGGTATTTTATCTGCGGTTAATCTGAAGGTCTGGATTTTATTAAAATCATGTAAACGCGGTGTAAGAATCTGCTAAGCTATCACTCGATTTGGAGCGTCAGATCGAACCAATTCTATTAAAAATTAATGGCCACGAAATGTAGGGGGTATAAGTTGCTTTTCGACCAATCAGGAGCGCGTTCACCGGCCAATGAGAGGGGAGGTTACCGCAACTCTCGACGTGGAGTGAGAGATGGCGTGGGGGTTTTAGGTTGTTGATTTTAAGTTTTTTTTTTCATAAATGGCTTATGAAAAGGGTTCAACCTAAGACCACAATGTCCTTAGCCAAAGAAGCAACCACTAAACCATGATCATTGATGATTATTTGGTGCATATTTAGGATATAGTTTCAATATACACCTATTCTTACACGTTAATATGTGCCGATTTTTCAGTGCCGAACTCATATTAGTAAATCGAATTCTACACATACCTATACCGTTCCGAATTACTACTGAATCACGAACCGTTGACCGGATTGTTAATCGTATTTAATTTTTATAAATCCGAATAATACTCGTACGTTTGCCGTTCCGTACGCTTGCCGCATTCCGAATTTCTAACTATCCTTAGGGGGAAAATATGACCGTAAATGCTTTAGAAAAAGTACACATAAGTCGGAACAAACATCAATGACATGGTACCAAGGTATTGACGTTGATAAAAAATATAGTTACATATATTAAAACTAAACTTGGTTGATGTAATGGATTCTTTTTAAAAAAATTCTTAACGGAAAAAACCACACAAAAATCGTTCTCTCAAGCGATTTTTCTCTTGTCAGATCTCATGGCATTATACCGTAATCATTCTCCAAAAAAGGTTGAACATTTCTCTTTCAGTGGTTATTTTGGGAATACAGCTGTTTGTGTATGGTTTTTCACACGGTGCACACAGAATTGCTCCTTCACATGGTGCTGCCAAGTACTAATTGACAAACTACCCTTACCGACGTAGCAAACGTAGTTGAGAGTTTTTCTAAGATATCAGTCGAGGTTTCAACAAGTATCAAACGTAACTACATCAATAATGAGTGAGCCGACTAGATATCTGTTTAGTATTTATTAGTATTAGTATAGTATTAAACCGAATTAGACGAAAGGAATTAGCAATCACATGGGCATGGTACTACCTATTTTCAGTGTGTTCAGACCAAAAATTTTACACTACATTAGGGCAATTCCTATGGGAATGAACAAACCCATCTTTTTGTTGAGCCAGGTGGATGGCCAAACTGGCTTTTCCACTATGGTAAAGCACTCGGCATTTGATAAACAAGCGCGCGAGCATAAGGCACACGCTAGCGTTCTTAGGTAAACCGCCGGCGTTGGAAGGACAAGCGCTGGAGCTCAAAGCTTCAACGCGGCGCTTGAACATATGACACTGGCGTTTGTAGCAAAAACGCCAACGAGTAGTTTTTTTAAAATTCAAAATTCACTTTTTACCTTTATAAATTACCATCAATTTCAAACAATTCACTCACCAAAATTCACTTCTCTTGAATTTTCTCTTCTAAAATCTATTTCAATGGCTGAAAAGGCGATCACACTTTTTTGCGATGCAAAACTTGAAGCTGCTGTTTCTAAGATATGTGGGAGTTTTAAAAAGATTGAAAATTGTAAGAGGGGAGTGCAAGTTTTTGAAGTTGCTCCAAGAAAATGTTTCGCTAAAAGACAAAGAAGAGCTCCAGTTTTGAAAGTTAACAACAAAAAATTCAAAAACAAAGGAGAAACTGTCAAAGAGCGCGTTGAATGGAAGATACGTCAAATGAAGATAAACAGGAGGCCAAAACTTGTACTTGATTTTTATTGAAGTTGTTTAGTACGTTTTATTATCGCCTAGGTTTATATCTTGTAAAATAATTGGCATCAATGAATAAAAATATTTAGATTTTAAAATAGAGATTTCCACTTCAGATTAAACGAAATTTATTACAATTTAAACTTGCAAATAACATCAAACTACATTTTAATAAACCCCAACAAAAACATCAAACGACATCAAATCCACCGACATTCTCTCTGTAAAGTTCATAGCAGTCAAAATGCTTAAACTCTCTTCTGCTTTCTTCAGTAAACTTGGTCTGAGAGATGGTTTTCTGTAAAACAGATAAACAACAAGTTCAAATTTTTATGATGCAGTTGAGTCCATGAGGACAAAGGTAAGATACTCACCAGTTCTTCGTTGGATAGTCCAGAATTGCAAAGGTAAACCATCCACAAAACTTTTGTATAATGTTTGACTTCCTTAATGATGAATGCAATTATTAGTTCTAGGCTCTTACTGTATCTTATGGTTTCGTTCCGCGATGCTACAAAATGTCCCAATACTCTTTCCCAGAAATAGTCATTGTTCATTGGTCTCACCATACGATGTAACCAACATCGAACAAGAGTTACATCTTCTTCCATTGTAAAGACCGGGAGCGGAATTCGAGTGCAGTACAAATGTGCTTGAGATGGACCATCTTTTAGAATTCTAAAACACGCTTCGTAACGAAAAGGTTTGTCGTGAGCTTCCTTCCAATTATCAAGAGATGTTTGGATCACTTCATCTTCAGTTACACCGATGAACTTTTCTCGATCAATTTCCATTACCAGAGCAAGAAATGGCTGGACTCCAAGCCTAATAGATTGAAAACGAGCACGCAATCGACGAGCATCTCGGTTTTCTGGGTTTCCTGTCAGTGAGACGAACATTGAAAAAACGTTATCCCGAAAATAAGCGTGTTAAAAGCCATACCAGTGATTACCCTATGAAAAAAAATATGATTTGCATATAGTTATATCCTCTTCTTCAGTAAACTTGGGGCCACGATTTCTAACAGATATTTCTGGAGAGTGAGAGAGATTAAGAGTTTTAGAAAAAGAAGAAGAAGAAGAAGATGTGATTTTGGAGATGGGAAGAATGGAATTTATAGGTCAGGAAAGAAAATCGATCCGTTGGAAATTTAGCCGTTGGCGTTTGTAGTATAACTGCACGGCTTTCCTTTAAGCGCACATTTGAATTACCATAGGAGTTGGCGTTTGTAGTAAAACCGCGCGATTTTACTAAAACCGCCCGTTTGAAGAAGGAGTTATTACACTGCAAGCATTGTGGATATGGAGATCACGAATACAAACATTGTCCACAGAGAATCAGTGGATGCTCAAAGCCCGATTGCAAGACTTTTATGCATTTGCGGACTTCTTATGAAGAAGACACATATGGAAGGCATTTCTGGGAATGTCCTAAGTGTTTTTTGGTGGAGTGGGCTGATTGAAGATAAAGGACAAATCGATTCACTATGGTATTATGTTATTTAGTTTGTTGTTTATTTTGTGTTATTACGATTATCTAAAACCATTAATATCATAAGTAATTTAAATTTTTCCTCGATTAAACATTGCGCATTGAACAACCACATCATACATGAGAATAAAAGATATACATTAGATTAAAACAACTACTACATATGCGTCAATTCTCGGCGGGTGGTGGAATTCCTAAGGCGATGTAGGGATCGTATCTGTTAAGCACCCTAAGAATGTTGAAACAAGCATGGAAGTTCAAAGGACGGACGCCGTGAGATGCTGCCCACATCGCTAGAGTTATGGGCAACACTTCATGTTCGACTTCACCATTGAGCTTATTTTTGTGATTCTCCATTAGTTGAGCAACGAACTCCGATACATTCATATTAATTAGACTAAAACGATGCGACAATCCGTGAGAATCACACCCATGGATGTTCCCTGTTTCAGCGGTGAACATTCTGTAAACTTTCTCCCAGAAAGTCAACGTCGAATCGGCTACATTAATCATGACAGCATCTTGTGTGTGAAAAACAAAGGCTCTACAAATAGCTAAATCCTCTTGTTGAGTGAATCTAACACCACGAACTCTGGGAGGCATTTTTGTAGATGACTTGAGAGTGAAGAATGTGTAGAATGTGTTAATTTAGAGTTGAAATGAGGAGTATTTATAGCCATTAGATCACAAGAGTTTTCAGCCGCGCGTCCAGATTTAGTCGTTGGCGCTTTTATGTAAAACTCGGCGCTTTACGGAAGAACGCCGGCGCGTGAAACAAGAACGGGCGTTGCAAGGAGAAGCGCCAGCGTGTTTGTCTCAAACGCCTGCGATGGTGCCAAGCTCGCCCGACCTTTCATCTAGCGCGCGCTACATGTTTTAACTCAATGAACAAACCAACAAATTTGTTGGTTTGAACATCCATATTTCATGTTTGTTGAGTCCATAGTGGGAGCAAAATGAACAAACTTCAAGTTTGTTCATTCCATAGGAACTGCTCTTAGTACCTAAAATTTGAGCTGAGATGAGAGATGCAGTAAAACTTAGTTAGCCCTTTCACAGATTCTTCATGTGCATATGTGCTGGTACAGATTAGATGAGCAATGCAAGGTTCTCATAGCTTGTATGCATGCACAAACTCATAGCCATAAGTAATTAGGTAGTGCTAATTATTATTGGATACTTGGATGGCCGAAATGTTATAAATATTGCAGACAGGTTTGCAGTACCTTTCATTTCATATAAGTGAGATCTTGCATATAACAAACTAAAGTGATCATATCGCCTCTTTAGTACTTGCTTGCCAACAAACTCAATTTTTATTCAGATTGAGACCGTTTTAATACCAAAGGTCAAGCTAGATGTAGTACTAATAAATACTAAATAGACTGTTAAACGACTCAAACCCCTACAGTGCCCTGTTTCTGTGAAAGATATAACATGTAGTTCCCTGTCCTGGATCAGAAACGATCATGAGCCTAAAAAGACCTCTTGTAAACTTGATTATCGGGCCTTTTATAAGGTTGGGATACCATATAAAGACAAAAACGGATTATTAGATAGTAATCTTAAAAGCCCCTTATCCATATATTTTGCTTAATGCCAAAACTGCCCTTATTTAAATATATATATATATTTTTTTTTAATTATTATTATATTTAAAAAGCACTCACTAAAGCATTTTATTAGAAAAACTAGCCCTTAACCCGTGCCGTAACGGCACGGGCCATGATGTTGGTTCATTTTTAATATATCGTATAATTTGTGTCCCGAATACTTCTAACTCCTTATGATTTAATATGTGTTTGTCATAAAAATAGTTGGGATTTTCCTCTCTTTTTTACTTTGTTTTTTCCTTTAATATTTTACCGCCGGAGATTTGCTCAAACGAAAGAAATATAATCTTAACTTCCAGACACTTTTTTATTTAGGTTCATTGCTTATAATGAGATAATGCTCTACATGAACATGGAAGTTTAAATATTTTTGGAAATATGTCGTCAGCAGCGCGCTCATTTCAAAGTGAAATCAACTAATCAATATCGTCCATAAAAGTCTCCACATGCTCCTATTTTGCTCCCGCTGACTCATGTATCATGGTCATGTTGTCGATCCTCCAAATAGGCAGAGAATAGTATTTTTTTGCATCGAACGAATGATACAAACTATCCAATGTGACATGATTGTCCTGTAATTTTTCAACACCCATTAGATGACAATGTTTAAAATGTGTACCCATTACCTTTTCGAAGGGATTGTATATATGAGAACCTCTGCCATTAAATCTTCAACAAAGTATTGTGCCCAACAATTCGTCTTAACGAAGGCTTTGGTAACTTCAAAAGTCTTGGACATTTTGTCACTTCCGTATGTTCCTACCTTCACTTGGAATACAATCTGGAGACACATTACCTCATAAAGAACCTTGAACACATATTGTGCTCCATGATCCTATTTCAAATTAATAGATTGTTAATAGATCCTTTACCAAAAGTTGACATATTCTACGTTGAATATTTATAAAAAAAAAATTTTATGGTATTGTGGATCATTGCTTTCTAAGACTGTAGTTTTCAAAATTGGCCTCTTCAAGTCCCACGGCTTTCTAAGTTTATATATCTTGTTTGTTTTTAACATTTTAGTTATCCATATTATGTTTGTTACTAACTTTAAACTTGATGTCATCTTCTACTGTGAACTTTATGTGATTTCAGAATCGAAATAGTTATACCTCTTTCATTCGTATCAAGTAATCCGTTGTATATCCCAACAATTCTTCTACAACAATTCCTTTCTTTTGCCGTTTCCGAACCATCAGTAGCTATTATTGTCAAACGCAATTTGTCTAATTTATGTTGATGTTATGTATTTACAATGTTCATTTTCTTAAATAAATAGATTGTGGAAAAACTAAAAAAAAAACAAAACAAAAAACATAAGTATTACATCGTGTCTAAGTTACTATATCCAAAATACTCCTACAACGCTTCGATGCCTTGTTTCCTCAAATTCCTCGTTGCATTCTAGACAGTATATAGGCAACACCAATCATTTACGAAGTGAGCTATTTGCGCAAGTGTGGTCAATGTATCCCTTGCCTGTAATAATAATAACAACACGTCAATTTTTTCAAGGCATCCAATTGTAAATGGTATCAATCTAATAGATTTGAATTATACCTCAATCTTAGATATCACCTTCTTTTCACATAACATAGCAATTGAGGAAGGACAAATCTTGACCACTCTTTACATAGGCAGAGTTAGCCAAACTATGTTTTGCAATTGTCTTACGTGAAAATTATTATTAATCCATATTTTAGCCAGCTCCTATCGAAGCCGATCTAATTAGTCCTATAGAAAGTTAATCTTAAATTTTTGACCTTATCTCTTGACCAAATTATTGAAGTATTCTCAGTCATGTTCTGCGTGTGATCTACCCATATGTGTCTACTCTACCTTCTAACCCAATGAATGAAACCTATACATATTGATCCGTAATTTGATATTGTTGATTTGTCATCAAGAGGTCGCATGATTTGAGAATGTAAAATATAAAAAATATTCTATAAACATCGGAGGCGAAATTTAGAGTTTTTTATGATGATTTTGAAGAACAAACATAATTTTCAAACAAATATTTTAGAATGCAAATACATTATCCCGGTCAATAAGGTTTTATATCTGGAATTGAGTGAAAGTTGTTCTCTTTGTAGGTAGTTGTCGCGAAACAACTCGACATTGATGGTCTTTCAGGAAAAAGAATGTAATAGTACTTGAGAGAGCGATAATGTTCTCTTACACGGGTACACCAATTGCCTTTATATAATACGGATGATCGAACAATCATGATCATATTGTATTATACGTTCCGGTATCATCCTCGAAATATTTGGTTTTTGTCCTTATCAATCGTGCTAAAAACAACCAATTACATCTTTCACAATACAATAAAACTCACTAAAAAGCATTAACTATTGTTATACACTACTATTACCAACACCCGCACCACCATAAAAACCATCCACCGCCACTATTTCTTCCACCAATAGTAATATTACTAGCTCCACTATTCACAAACACCCGCCACCGCTTATACTAACCCTACTTCCACTACCACCATTAGAATTAATATAGTTTTTAGTAAATTTATGTATTTATGTTAGATTATTAAAGGGACATTTATAATAGAAATTTAATTAATCATTTATCTTTGCCAAGGACAAATCCTGACAACTATTTACATAAACAAATCGATAATAAATAATTTCATATGTTCTGATCTTGATTCGTGTCGTTCGTTTAGTTATTACATAACATGGCAATTGATTGCACCAATTTTTTAAAATGGACATGTGTTTTATCGAGTTTATTTTAACATTAGAATGATCAACCACGTTTTATACTTTATAATATAACGTTACACATTTTGTGGCGTTACGAAATTAGCATAATATGTTTTTATTCACCAATAACCACCACCACCATAAAACCATATGAATCCACTTTTTTTATCCACCACCACCTAGTGGCGGAGCCAAGGGTTGACTAACCTGGCTCTAACCCCTTAAATTTTTAATAACTTCATAAATTTTTTAGTTTATTTTATAAATAGTACTTTGTCCATATATATTTATGGTTTAGTCCACCAAAGTTTACATGTTACTTTTTTTTTTAAAATAGGCCTCCTCAATGTCAATTTTTGACTCCACCACTGCCACCATCACTGTCGCCCATCCCATTAGGTTGTTGGACGCAATTCTAATTTTCAATCACAAATGCCATGTATGAGGTTTAGATTGAACAAAATTTCGTCAATTGATTAGTTTCATTTTTTTTTTTCCGTGTATATATGTTTTTTTTTTGTATTTCAATCAATTTTATTGCAATCATGAGGTTGGATACAGGTGAAAAATGGACTTTGTATCCCATTTTACGATAAAAGAACAAAAATAAATATAATTGTGCTTGGCTCCGCCCTTAACCACCACTAATCTTTCGGCCTCCACCTCTTCTACTACTCATTGTCGCAGAAAATGTCCATTGATTCTATTTATCAAAATAACTTATTAATAGAAATAAATATTATAATTAATTAAGAAAATTTATAATTAAAAAATGATTAGTCATTTATTATAAGCAATTAGTGAAACACTAATTAATAAAACACTTTATAATGAATAGATTATTTATTATGTGCAATTAGTGAAACACTAATTAACAAAGCAATTATGGTATTTAAGTTGAACAAACCACCACTGTTGATTTATCTTTTCTATCAATTCCAACCAAGGTGGAACACTGGTTAGAGGCCACTCTTATGACACAATAGGTCACGAGTTCGAACCTCCCCGTTATAATTTTTGAAATTCCATATCTTGACTTGAGTATTCATTTTTCATTCATAATATTGGAATTAATGCCACGTGTGCGAGTTGTAGGGGGTGGTCAGGAGAACCACAGCCCTTGATTTATCTTTCCCACGGACAAATCCTGACCACCACTCAGACAGGCAAACTTAGCCTAGCTTTGTTTTGTACTCTTGACAAATAAGTTTTTTTTTTTTAAATAACTTTTTTTTTTTAAAAATTAATTTTAAATTTTTTTTTATTCACAACACACTAGGTTCGGCTGACAAATTATCAACCGAACTTGAAGAACAATGAGAAGTTCGGCTGAAAATTTATCGGCCGAACCAAGGTGTTATGAAATATACCTTTGTTCAGCTGACAAGTTATCTGCCAAACCTCACTCTGTAACTGTCGAACTTGGGTTCGGCTAATTCGAGCAAAAAATAGGACAGACGAACTTAGTGTTGTTCTTCACAAAGCGAAGTTCGGCTATCATTTTTGTGTTTAATTATCAGCCGAACTGTTCATCATCACCTTCAGGATGAAAAAACAAAAAAAGCAGTTCGGCTAATAATTCGTTTCAATTATCAGCTGAACTTAATTCTGCAACTACAAAAAAATTCCATTTTTTTTTAAACTTAATCTATCAATCAAAAATGAAAGCATTCCGAGATGTATAAAGCCACCATCTACGATTTTGAATATCAGCCGTTGAAGATTAACGGTTGAAATTAAAATTTGTGGATGGTGAAGTTTCGTATTTCGGAATACTTTAATTTTTGGTAGGTTTGTAGAGTTTTATATGAGGAGCATGTCACCAAAAAATTATTCAGTGCCGGTTGGGCTCAGTAGAAAAAATGGCGCTAAAATATGAAGATTATGTCAATATAACCATGTCAACGGATCCTACCCCATTAATAAATTCATTGAGGGTAACTAAGTAATTTACCGATCGCCTTGCTCCTCGGGCTAGGAAATTTAGTCTTAAGAGTCTTTGGGTTTATGTTCCTTCTTTTCTGGTTTCTCTTGTTAGGAATGTAAACCTGAACAATATCTGTAATTCCTTGGTTTGTTAATGTATGGTGTGTTTCGTAGCAAAAAAAAAAAACTAAGTAATTTACCTATCCTTGAATACCCCTTATCACCACACCCTAGTTAGGGTAATCTTTTTGTATGCCCTAAAATTTTCTTGTATGCCCTAAAACATGGTTCAAAGAAAAACACGAATGTTTTGATAAAACAAAATATTTCTTGTTGTTGTCGACTAACATCAACGAAAATATGTTTAGGAAAACTCAAAATTTGGAGGCAAAGATAACACTAGTCATAACCCGATTTGATTTTCACTTTCAAGGGATGAATTATGCTAGCACACCATATACTATGTACATCCTACCGAGTCCTTGTGCAATTCGTTGCTCAAGTGATATTGATGGGTGTTAAACCTGTCAAAATATTTCGTAATTTCCTACAAGGACGATTATAGTATCAAACAAAGGGTCGTTCCAACGGAGAGGGGAGAATTATTATTTGTTAACTTTTTTCATAACCAAGGAAAATTTGTTATGAAAGCAGAAAATCCATAGGGTAAATAAGAAGTGGAAATTAGATAAACTAGATTTGTGCCCGTGTTACGCACCGGGCAGATTTAACTTCTCATAAGTCATAACAGTTACATTCTTTCAACAAAAATAAAATGTAAGTGTTGTTTTACGTACCATGTGAGAATTTTTGATTTGGTATGGCGGGGCTTCGTCTCATTCCGTCGAGATGCATTAAACGTTTTATTAGCAAAACTGACATGTAACCATGCTATGCACCGGCTCAATTAGAATTTTTGACTTGGTGTGCGCCCTGCCCCGTCTAATGCACTAAACCTAAATTCAACGCAAGTGAAATAGTGTAATTCATGCATGGTCCTTACCATTACCTCATCCCCAGCTTCATGTATGTGATTATATTCAATTATAGTCCAACTCAAAATAGTCACCGCGAGAGATCGTGGGAAGTTGCATTTGCATCATAAGAACCACGAAATACAAAATCTCCCAACTCAACATAGTCCCAACCTATTTCTCGTTCTAGAATTTTCTTCCAAGATACATTTTTGTAGTGGTCCCAGTTACAAAGTAAAAGATATGAAAATCAGATTACACGGTAAAAACCGCTCGAACGAATTCTTAAAAACATAAAATTCGATGATCTCCATGACTGACCATTTAAGTGCAGTTGTTATCCATTTGTGAATACGTAAATATGGTTACATTTCATGTTGATATCAAATAAAAGATGCATATAACATGACATACGAGCACAAATCTACGTAAATCGAAATTAATGTAACGTAACTACAACGTGAAACATGAAAGAAACAGAGAAGGAAAATAAGAGGGGGTATGTACGCTCTAGGCATAGAACAATAAGCCTACTTGACGTTAAAGCAAGGCCTACATGTAACACTAAAGAATACTGCTTCAGCGAGCACCACAACTCGCACAATTGGAACTCCATTTCATCCGCAAAACCAATCACCCACTGCCGATGTTAACAAAGAACATAAAAAAAGTTTGACAGTTTGCTAAAGAAAAAAATTTCATTGGCATAATCACCGTCTTGGAGTTGTATCTCTTGAATTTCCTGGTTAGCTATTTCTATGACCTGGAGGGATCCTTCGAACATATTGAACAGATCAAAATAATTGATATTGGCCTCCCGAATTTGTGATAACCCTACAGGCACAAATAGAAAAATCAAGGAAATCAGCTTAATTCGCATTGCAAGTGCAACCAGTATTTTGTTTTTTGGTCCTGTACTCAACATCTTTATATATCTACACCTTCCCTTAGAGGATAGAACAAAGGATAAATTCAAAGTCTCCAACTGAGTATGCTATTAATACATCAACTGTTCGAAATCCCCACTAATTCCAAATGTTTAACCTGCAAATATAACCAAAACATATGTTTGGAATCTCGAGCTTTACCGCAGGATCAAAAGATTAAGATAATAATCAGTCTAAAGATGCATGTGCCGTCTCCAGATACGTATATGATGAAAAGAGTAACATGGAGAGCTTGGAAAACAGCAGCACCACCATTATCTATGACAATAAGTATACCACCAAGTTTAAGAAGCCCGTAACGGTATACTTAATACTGTGCAAATATAGAGTATCTCTTTGGAATTATCTGTTGCTTTCTTCTTCACCATTCTTTTGAACATTGTGTTGTTCCTTCAATTCAATTCACATCAAATCTTAATATAGGAAATTAAGGTAAAGTTGTAGGATGCTAGATAGAGTTATGAATGAGACCAACCTGAACAATTTCGGCTTCTCGCATTAACTCCGTGTCAGCATGAAAGTTGAAAAACATCCAAGTTGAAAGCCTGTATAGGTTTTACAATACGAAAAATCAATTCAGTATGCTGCATTTGTGGTGCTATGTAGACCTCTAAAGCTATATATCTAGCTCACCATCGCATCATAGTGCACACACATAAATTATTTAACAAAAGATAATATATATACAACCAACTGAAGTCTGGAATCAAAATTAGCATGCATCGACCGAAATCAATCTTAGAGCATACATCAAGATCTTCTGGCTACATCTGAACTAACCTGTTTTTTCAAAATATGCAATTAAGTAAAATAAATTGAAATATATAGTAACACCACAGAGTATAACAATATACCAAAAAAAAAAAAAAACACCAATGCAATAAACATAAAAATCACATCAAAATTATAATCACAAAATAGCTGTCTATCATGCGAAAGAAATAGATGAATGAAGAATAAGGTTAGGATTTACCGAACGCCATGAATCCATGATGCACGAAAATTTGTTAACTCGTTAAGAACCAACACTAATCTTTACGACACAAAAAAAAAATAAAGGAAGGAAAAAAAAATACACCGAAAAAATTAGTTACTTACATTAGTTAAGTACAAAGAAGATTATGAGTCTCAAAAAGGAAAGGATTAAGAGAGAAGGTGATAGGGAGAAGAACTTAACACCGTTTCCTAACGTTGTCACGAATTGAATTCCAAATTTTTTCTCCCTTTTAATACGGTTTGAATTCCAAATTTAGTTTGTTTCTTTTTTTTTCCCAAAGTCACGGCTGGAATTCCAAATTGAATTTGGTTTCCTTTTTTTTTCCTATCTTTTTCAACCAATCATAAGTCGCCAAGTGTCCTCACCAGAATTCTCGGTTCACAAAACTCAAAAAAGGCCTATTTTGACCAATAGGAAGCGAGGGTTTCCTCACCGTTGAACGTGAGAACTTTATTTGTCTAGGTCTTTAAGTCTTTAGATACCCCTTGTTTTCATGGGCTTTCACAAATATCCGTGAGGAACTTCACAAATACTCCTGAGGGTATAATTGAAAGTTTATTTTAAAACATAATTTTCATAATTCCTTATTTAGCCTTTCCTACTTCCCTTCTTCTTCTCTATTTCTAATAACTCGTCAAAATTCCTTATAATTGAATATTAATATTTATGTGAAATGTTATTTTATTTTATTTTCTGAATATTTATTTTTTGGATCAACTTGGATTATTAACACCAGATTATGATGTCAACTTATGGTGTTGACAATTGACACCATATTATGATGTCAATTTGGGTTGTTCACACCGGATTATGATGTCAACTTTTTTTTTCTCTTTAAATATGATTTTATATTTGGGATCAACTTAGGTTTTTGACACCATGACTATGATGTCAGCTTGGGTTGTTGACATCGGAATTCGCTATCAGCTTGGCGTGACTTGGTATGGTGGTGGCGACGGCGGTGATGTTGATGGCGACAGTGGTGGAGGACTGATGGTTGTGGCGGGGTGGTTGAGCGGTAATGGTGGTGGTGGTGGTAAGGAGTTGTTGACGCTAGATGTTGGTATCAACTTGGGTTGTTAACACCAGATTATGATGTCAACATGGATTGTTGACATCATAATCTCGATCTAACTCAATTTTTAAATTTGGTATCAACTTGAGTTGTTGACATTAGATTTTAGTATCAACTTAGCTTTTGAGTTTGGTGTTGGTAGTGGCGGAAAAGGTGGTGTTGGTGGAATGGTGGTTGCGGTGACGACGGTGGAATGGTGGCGGTAGTGGTAGCGGCGACGATGGTAGTGTGGTGGTGGTGGTGGAATTGGTTGTTTTTTGAAATAAAGAAACATGTCTCATATGTGAGGGAAAATTATAAGAAAGGGTATTTAAGTAATCTTAATTTAAGTGGATAAAATTTCTAGAAGGTAAGGGTAGTTATAAATGGACGGAGTATTTACGAAGACCTTGAATTCTGGGGGTATTTAATTAATATTCCCAAAATAGGAAAGACCGGAAGAAGAATTTTGGTCAAGGAATTTGTCATCCATTACTTCACATATCATTGAATCAAGCATCGATATCATCACTAAGTCTCTCATATAATCAATGATCGTAAATTGTCCTTAACTGGTGTAATACTTTGTTAGTCTCCTTTAATCGTCATGTATTGCGACCGATAATGCATGAATTCTTTCGGCCAAATAAAATGCAATCACTACAAGGTTTCTTTTAGAGGCATCTTGAAGATTTGTGAGATGGGTTATCAAAAACAACACATGCACATATGTTATGTACTAGAAATAACACATGTCGTAACGGCACTCGTTTTAACATTTATCTAATAACATGGTGAATCTTGAACCACTAGCATTGCATATAACATGGTGTTCTAATAATATTTAATAAAAAGCGGAAAAAGGTAATATAATATTTATTTAATTTTGAAAAAGCGGAGGTCTAACAACCACACCCAATATTTCGCTTAGCAATCTGTATGGACAAACTCCAATACACTTTCAAGAGAATCAACTAGACAGTCAGACTCAATCTTAAGAAAAGTATATCAAAGAGTTTATATCTCAATCTCTCAATTCAATCCGCAATCAAACAAATAATAATTTGCGAGCCCGATTGATTATAAGAGATATAACTTGAACGGTACCAAAGACCAATGTTCAATGATCAATCAATTTCAATCAACAACCAAAGGTTGGATTTACCAATTGATCGATTCAACGCACAACCTGTGATATTTCAATTATATAACAAAATATAATGCGGAAAAAAAAAAAACCCAAACACCAGAAGTTTTGTTAACGAGGAAACCGCAAATGCAGAAAAACCCCGGGACCTAGTCCAGATTGAACACCACACTATATTAAGCCGCTACAGACACTAGCGTACTACAAATTAACTTCGGTCTGGACTGTAGTCGAACCCCAATCAATCTCACACTGATTCAAGGTACAGTTGCGCTCCTTACATCTCTGATCCCAGCAGGATACTACGCACTTGATTCCCTTAGCTGATCTCACCCACAACTAAGAGTTGCTACGACCCAAAGTCGAAGACTTTAATAAACAAATCTGTCTCACACAGAAAAGTCTACAGGAATAGATAAATCTATCTCCCACAGAAATACCTATGAGTTTTGATCCGTCTTTTGATAAATCAAGGTGAACAGGAACCAATTGATATATAGGACTTATATTCCCGAAGAACAGCCTAAAAATATCAATCGCCTCACAATAATCTTAATCGACTAGCGAAACAAGATATTGTGGAATCACAAACGATAAGACGAAGTGTTTGTGACTACTTTTCTATCTTGCCTATCGGAGAAATTAATCTCGAGCCAATTTTAAAATTGTACTCAACACGATAGAAACAACTAGATCAGATCACGAAACTACAGAGAAAATAGTTGGGTCTGGCTTCACTATCCCAATGAAGTCTGTAAGTCGTTAACCTACAGGGTTTCATGAAAAACCTAAGGTTAAAGGAGAATCGACTCTAGCTTATACAACTAGTATCACACAAGAGGTGTGGGGATTAGGTTTTCCAGTTGCTAGAGTTCTCCTTTATATGGTCTCCAAATCAGGGTTTGCAATCTAAGTTACCTTGGTAACAAAGCATTCAATATTCACCGTTAGATGAAAACCTGATTAGATTCAAGATAATATCTTTCAACCGTTAGATCGAACTTAGCTTGTTATACACAAATGAAATGTAACTTCATTTAGGTTTGAGTAACTGTATTTAAACGTATACACTTAGTTGGTTCAACAATAGTTATCCAATGGTTAGCCATATGAGCACTTTCATATCAACCTTATTCATCTTCACCATAACTAGTTCAAATGACTCAAATGAACTAGTTAGAGAGTTGTTCAATTGCTTAGATCTCATAGAAGTATACAAGACACAATAGAAGCAAAATCGGTTTTGATTCACTCGAATCGATTCATGAACATTATAGCCACGGTTTGCAAAGATTGCATTCCTTATTAAATAAATGTTTTAGTTCATGAACAAACCGGTTTTAGAAAATAACCTACTTAAGTACGCATACTAGAACGCATACTTAAGTACCCGGATTGAGTTTGTTTTTGGTTCACAAACTCCAGCAGAAATTCGCGGGATGTGAACTTCCGACAGTACGCGTACTGGTACGCGGACTAAGCACCGGTCATCTTAAACAATAATGAACGCATACTTTAGTTCATCGATTTTGGACTTACACACGTATGAGTTCACATACAATGTTTATATCCAATCAAGGTTATATATTCTAAACTCTCATTTCAATCATTGAAACTTTCTTAGAGGACGTTCTATAGTTGTTATTCACAAACTATTTTTCGTCAAAGCAATTTTCAAGTTATTGAAATAATCACATGACTTTCGTCACGAGTAACTTGGCCAAAGCGAAAGCTTACCAACACATATTTCGAGAAATAGATAAGCGAGATATACTCGGCTTGAAATAGCAAATGTGTATAATCGAAGTCTATATAGCAATACGACTTTTGTCTCAAGATAGGAGATAGAGTAGATAGACTTTTGAGTGATAGATAAGTTCAAGTCTCCACATACCTTTTTGTCGATGAAGTTCCACCAGTTCCTTGAGTAGTTCTTCGTCTTTGAATGATGAACATCGTGGAGTCTAGAGCTCAACTACAGTTACTATCCTAGTCCGAGGCTTAACTATAAGTAGACTAGAAATCAAGACTTATAGTTTTGGCAAATAAACTTGACAAACAAGCTTGAGATAGCAACGCTTGCGAGTTCGACCGAGCAGGGCTCTAACAATCTCCCCCTTTGTCAATTTTAGTGACAAAATTATCAATACATATGGAATACAAAATAAATAAACTTTGCAGCTTCTCATCCACATGCTTGATCTCCTTGGTTCTTCAACATTACTCGAAATCTTCGTCACTTCCAAGTACTCCAATGATTCCAAAGGTATTCAATTCAGCATCATCGTTGAAGATCCGTAGCCATAACAATTAGAAAACAATAGCTCTCAATCCCTGTTATACAGTGTCATAGTACTATTACACAACATCAAATTTCAATTGTATCACAACTTCGACAACAATACTATGGTGATATATATCACTCCCCCTTAGTCAATACTTCATCTCACATGAAAACCACTCCCCCTTACATAATGATCCGAAAACCATATGTATTTGTAGTGTGAACTACACATTAATTCTCCCCCTTTTTGTCAATAAAATTGGCAAAGGTACGAAAACTAGTGGGATCCTAATGAAATTTGACGCTTCATGACCAAAAGAAAGCACATATCAACTTTTTTAGATGCAATCATATAGCCGAAACTAAATGCATTCATCAAGGAGTTTATAAATATACAAGATAACCCCCTATAATATTCTACAGCCGCACTCCCCACAAAGATTTGGTGATTAAGCACAAGTTAAATTAAGAACTCTCCCCCATAAAATGTCATTCCCGAAAGAACAACAAGAGCGACCTTACTTTCACAAGAAAAGAAGGATTTCTTTGGACATTAACAAAACTCATAAGAATATGAATTTGTATCCAAAAATCTCAATTAAATTAACCACAAGAGAACCTATGATTAATTTAATCGAAAATGCTCACATAAGAGAACTTATGGAGCCGCACAGTATTTACATAAAAAATATGGATCAGGGAAGATCAATTTTGAGGAATAAACAAAGATTCATTCTATTTTTCATCACCATTTGCACAATGACATATAATTGACTTAATATTTGTAAACAAAAGCTCATCTTATCTTCCATCAATATTTTCATAATGACATAATAGGCTTATCTTTTGTTTGTTAAAAGTTCATTCAATCCTTTATCAATACTTGCATATCGACATATGAAAGACTTAACTTTTGACCACGTATGGGACAATCATAGTTCACGGACGCAAACCCACATATCCCATAACAAGTTGCAATATATGAAACCATAAATATTAATGCTGCAAAATCATCCTTCAAATAAACTTTAGAATTTAAATAAATAAATCTAAAAACATTGCAAGATGAAAATCGTTGGACATAGTTATATGTAATCACAATAATGGCTATTCCAAACCCTAGTTATCCTTCTTAAAAACACAAGAATAAATTCTCATAAGAAGTTTCCTAGATATTGAGACCTCTGAAAAATTCTTTATCGTCCCCGAACTCCTTGTCGTCAAGAACCATGGGAACGTACGGTTCGTGAAGAAATGAGTCAATTCCAACAAACCTTCTAGGCTGATGATGTCGAACCAGGGCTTTCTGAATTTCAAGAGTTCTCATAACACAAGCCTTTATTTGTTGAGTCTCCTTTCTTGTTTCCTTCAACTCTTCAAGAACATCGGAAAACTTCTGAGAGTTTGAAGGAACAACTCTTGGCTTCCTCACATTCCTTCTTTTTCTTTTCAAAGTTGGAGATCTTTCTTTTTGCTTCATGATTGATGGCTTAACAATCATATTTACATCTTTTCCATCGAAAGACATGATGCTTGGAGTATCCATACGCGTACGGGTTTGTGAGAGGAAATCACAAAATAAGCTCAACAAGCAGTCTTAAGTTAAAAAGAGTTTCAGGGAAGGAAAAAAAATGTAGGGTTACGAAACCTTTAAACACACGGGTTCGTGTACACACAACTCACAACCCTATAAAAGGCATAATTGTCTATTTTAACCATCTTTTATTAAAAAACAGAGAATACTTTTCCAATATCAATTAGATATGAAAAGCGAATTCCAGACTTTACAATGCTCTCAGATCAAAAAACATAAAAAATAAAATCAAAACAATCTAGAAGACTTTTCTTTTTCTAAAGCCTGAGGTGTGCAAAATCTTGTCTCTTCTGATCAGGCACATGAGACAAGATGCACTACCCAACACAATTTAAGTTGTGCTGGGGCGAATAATAATTTGTCCACCATATCCTTTTTGATCGGAATTCATAGAGCCATGTTTCTTATAGTGTCTAGACCATAAACTTATTTCTAATGGTCTTGTCTTATCCTTGGAAACTAACTTCTTAGACGAAGATAAAATCTAACATACCTCAACAGTCTTTTGAACAAGTTTGAGCTTGTTTGCTAATCGATTTTCTCTTCGTTGAAGTTTGTTGACATGCCTCAATTTGTGTTTGTACTTGAAACACTTTGAAAGTTCATGACCTTTGAGTGAACAATACGAGCATGTCAACCTGGAATATGATTCAGACGCCCTAAATAGTGGAACCTGAAAAATTAGACAGAGAGTTTCCAGCGGAAAGGACAATTTTTTCTTCCAGATTGGTTGAGTTCTCTTCTTAAAGAATATCAAGATTGATGTATTTATTGCTATAGTTATCAAAATTAATATTTTCACAAAGAAGTGCAACACTTGATTTTTTGTCTTCATTAGAATCATAGTTGTCGGATATTTCATCAAAAGTTGCAGCTAGACCTTTGTTCCCTGTGTATTTTCTACGATTTGGACACTCATTTGAAAAATGACCAAAACCTTTACACTTAAAGCACCGAGGCATATCCTTGTCATCAGTTTCATCATTATCCCTGTTTTTAGGAGGAACACGATTATGGGGTTTATCTGATGACCTGGATTTATCTCTGGAGAACCGTTTACTTCTCTTCAAAAGAAGGTCCCTAAACTGTCTTGTGATCAACGAGACTAACTTGTCAAAATCTTCATATGATGAATCAGCCTCAGAAAGATCATCTTCAGAGATGCAAACACTTCTACTTTTATCAAGTAATTTAGTGTTCTTTTGTGCTTTGAAAGCAACATCCTTTCCAAATTTGGATGTATGCTCATGATCAAAGATCTTTAATTTCCCAACCAGAGTATTTCTAGAAACTATTGCGAGATTATTTCCTTCAACGATAGCATGCTTCTTAGAATGGTATCTGGATGGCAAAGATCTGAGAATCTTCATCACAATGTCCTTTACATGAATAGTCTTACCCAATGCAAAAGATGCATTAACAATTTCAGACACTTTGTGATTAAACTCATCAAATGATTCTTCATCTGCCATACGAAAGTTTTCCCAGTCAGAATTTAGGTTTTGAAGCCTAGCTTCTTTTTCACATGTATTCCCTTCAAATACGATTTCTAAGATATCCCAGGCATCTTTAGACTTCGTGCAAGTAGTCACATGATGCTGAAGATCTGGGGTAATGGCATGTATGATAGCATTTAAGCCGTCAGAATTTTGCTTTGCAGCAAGGATTTCTTCAGGACTATATCTACCAATATCCTTAGGTATAGATACATCGCCTTCTGTATTAACTGGAGGATCATAGCCATTAACAACACATACCCATGTTTGAAAATCACGAGTTTGAAGAAAAGCACGCATAGCGATTTACCACCACAAGTAGTTTGAGCCATCGAAGACTGGTGGTACGTTTATGGAGATAGAATTTATGTCCATAGAGTCAGATCGCTACAAACGCAGACTTATGAGGTCTTAAACGTGTTTGCCTACTATGATACCAATTGAAAAATCGTGGGTCTAACAGCCACACCCGTTATTTTTCTTAACAATCTGTATGGACAAACTCCAATACACTTTCAAGATAATCAACTAGACAGTCACACTCAATCTTAAGAAAAGTATATCAAACAGTTTAAATCTCAATCTCTCAATTCAATCTGCAATCAAACAAATAATAATTTGCGAGCCCGATTGATTATAAGAGATATAACTTAAACGGTACCAAAGACCAATGATCCAGGATCAATCAATTTCAATCAACAACCAAAGGTTGGATTTACCAATTGATCGATTCAACGCACAACCTGTGATATTTCAATTATATAACAAAATATAATGCGAAAAAGAAATAACACAGACACCAGAAGTTTTGTTAACGAGGAAACCAAAAATGCAAAAAAAACCCCGGGACCTAGTCCAGATATTGAACACCGAACTATAATAAGCCGCTATAGACACTAGCCTACTACAAACTAACTTTGGTCTGGACTGTAGTTGAAACCCAATCAATCTCACACTGATTCAAGGTACAGTTGCCCTCCTTACGTCTCTGATCCCAGCAGGATACTACGCACTTGATTCCCTTTGCTGATCTCACCCACAACTAAGAGTTGCTACGACCCAAAGTCGAAGACTTTAATAAACAAATTTGTCTCACACAGAAAATTCTATAGGAATAGATAAATCTGTCTCCCACAGAAATACCTATGAGTTTTGTTCCGTCTTTTGATAAATCAAGGTGAACAGGAACCAATTGATATACCGGACTTATATTCCCGAAGAACAGCCTAAAAATATCAATCGCCTCATAATAATCTTAATCGACTAGCGAAACAAGATATTGTGGAATCACAAACGATGAGACGAAGTGTTTGTGACTACTTTTCTATCTTGCCTATCGGAGAAATTAATCTCGAGCCAAATTTACAATTATACTCAACACGATAGAAACAGCAAGATCAGATCACGCAACTACAGAGAAAATAGTTGGGTCTGGCTTCATAATCCCAATGAAGTCTTCAAGTCGTTAACCTTTAGGGTTTCATGAAAAACCTAAGGTTAAAGGAGAATCAACTCTAGCTTATACAACTAGTATCACACAGGAGGTATGGGGATTAGGTTTCCCGATTGATAGAGTTCTCCTATATATAGTTTCCAAATCATGGTTTGCAATCTAAGTTACCTTGGTAACAAAGCATTCAATATTCACCGTTAAATGAAAACCTGATTAGATTCAAGCTAATATCTTTCAACTGTTAGATCGAACTTAGCTTGTTACACACAAATGAAATGTAACTTCATTTAGGTTTGAGTAACCGTACCTAAACGTGTACACTTTGTTGGTTCAACAATAGTTAACCAATGGTTAGCCATATGAGCAATTTCATATCAACCTTATTCATCTTCACCATAACTAGTTAAAATGAACTAGTTAGAGAGTTGTTCAATTGCTTAGATCTCATAGAAGTATACAAGACACAATCGAAGCAAAATCGGTTTTGATTCACTCGAATCGATTCATGAACATTATAGCCATGGTTTGCAAAGATTGCATTCCTTATTAAATAAATGTTTTAGTTCATGAACAAACCGGTTTTAGAAAATAAACTACTTAAGTACGCATACTAGAACGCATACTTAAGTACCCGGATTGAGTTTGTTTTTGGTTCACAAACTCCAGCAGAAATTCACGGGATGTGAACTTCCGACCGTACGCATACTGGTATGCGGTCATCCTATCAGTAAAGTACGCATACTTTAGTTCAAGGATTTTGGACTTACACACGTATGAGTTCACATACAATGTTTTATATCCAATCAAGGTTATATATTCTAAACTCTCATTTCAATCATTGATCTTTCTTAGAGGACGTTATATAGTTGTTATTCACAAACTATTTTTCGTCAAAGCGATTTTCAAGTTATTGAAATAATCAACATGACTTTCGTCACGAGTAAAGATGAACTTGTCCAAAGGGAAAGCTTACCAACACATATTTCGAGAAATAGATAAGTGAGATAAACTCGGATCGAAATAGCAAATGTGTATAATCGAAGTCTATATAGCAATACGACTTTTTTCTCAAGATAGGAGATAGAATAGATAGACTTTTGAGTGATAGATATGTCCAAGTCTCCACATACCTTTTTGTCGATGAAGTTCCACCAGTTCCTTGAGTAGTTCTTCGTCTTTGCATGATGAACGACGTGGAATCTAGAGTTCAACTACACTTACTATCCTAGTCTGAGACTTAGCTATAAGTAGACAAGAAATCAAGACTTATAATTTTGGCAACTAAACTTGACAAACAAGCTTGAGATAGCAACACTTGCGAGTTCAACCGAGCAGTGTTCTAACAAATTTAATTATTGTTTTTAATGGTAATATGGTTGGCCTATGATTAATGTAACTTCAAAATCTGGTTAGGCTGACTTCTACACATTTTCTATTAGTTCTTAATGATTTTTTTGAGATTAATTTAGATGGTTTGTACATGTGTATACGTTACCCATACATCTGATTTTCCTGTCATTCCAAAATGAAAATGTGAAAAATTAGAGTGATAAAAAGTTTAGCATTTGTCCTACGTAGAAGATACTAAAACAAATATATATTCTGACGATATTTTAGCCCAAATTTTTCGCGAGCCTCTATTTCCCTTCTCCTAGACTTTCTCAACAAAAAAAGGGGGTTAAACAACTTTCCTCAAATTTCAATTGATCACCACTACGTCTTTGGTTTTCCCTCCACATAGGTTAGTGAAACCGTTCAAATTCATAAGTTATGTAGATCAGTACTTAATGGATTTAAACCCATGCTTTGATTTTCCATCTCATGTTTACTGGAAATTTTGGAGAGGGCGATTCAGCGATTTCATATATCAAATTTGTGATGCGTGGTTGAGGAGAAAACATGCAAACCTCGTTATGTAACTGTGAATCACTGCACATGTTCATTTATTCAAGAGCTGTGAAAACATGTGAACCCCGTTATGTAACAAAACTAGGGTTTTACCCGTGCCATAATGGCATGGGTGTTATATATAATCATGTTAGATTATTTATTGAAAATAACTTCTAGTTAAATTATTTTGGACTTTGAAATAGAGGCCCGAAGAACAGGGGTTATTATACATGTTTGTAAATACCAATCTATTGTCAAATTATAACGTGTAATCTGAATAATCTTATAAGTTTTTCTCTAAGTTTATCTATCAAGATGAAATCAAAATTCTATTTCCACTATTGTCTAAACAAATAGAAACGAAAAATTGGTTCTTGAGAAAATCACCTTTTTAGATCAAAAAGTTGTGAATAGATTGAAACCTCCGACAACCTGTGATAGCCAAATTTTAATCATAAAAGAAAAGCACCCCTAAATTTCAACCATGAGGTTATGTAATCAATAAGGTTATATTTGAAAATGTATACTTCATCTAAATATACAATAAATGATATTCAAGAAAATGATAGAAACCCCAAACATTCATACATGAAACAATGTAAAAAAGAAAGGATTTTCTCAAATGTTGTTAGCTCAGAGTAGTTTGACTGGTCACAGATGTACGTTTTGGTGGACGAAGATTGAGAGAAAATTGAAAGAAGATCGAGCGGAACTATACTCTTGGATTTGAGTTTTTTCCTTTCCGCAATCTTTCTCCCTTCCCAACTTTATTTCAAATTTTTCGTTTGCTCCAAAATAAGGAATTAGAATTTTCAAACCCACTCATCCTACCGAATGTGAGCGAGAGAATCAATTGTTCAGTTTTATGGGAAGGTAGGTTTGTAATTTTCAGTTGATCAAAATTTTCCATTTTGATTTAGACTTTGAGATGGGAATAAGAGAATATGTAATGAATTTTTTTCAATTAAAGCGTGTATTCTTGGGATCGAACGAAACCGTGAATTTACCATTTGGGAAGAAAAATCAGGAACGGTTTTATCTTTCCTAACTTAGCGAAGCTTCATTTTATAATACAATACAAAGAAATAGGCGTAAAAGTATACATAGCTAGGGTACAACCCTTACCTAACGACACATCTCGATAATAAGTAATTTTTTGTGTATTGATTTTGACTTGTGCCCGTTTGTTTGTAGTAATATATAACGTGACATTTTATAGTTTTTTTTTTTTTTTTTTTTTGATCTTTCATATATTTTAACCGAGTTTATTTTATTTTATTAATAAGACGATCAACCACAACTTCTAATTTAAAATGTTACCCATTTTGTAGCGATACAAAATTAACATAGCCTATTGCTACTCCTATAAAAGCATATATAATACTCACTCCAACCAACCGCCGCCTCCTCCTGCCACCACTATCAAAAAGTTATGCAAACTATAATTAATTTATTTCATATATTTTTTATTGTTATATACCATTTTTTATTTCTCATTTTGACAAAGTTAGTGTTTGGTCTAATATTTGTCAACAACCGTTGATTTGTTTTGGCCACCGTCGTGAACATATTTTAATTAAATTTATATTATAATTAATACCTAGTTTACAAGTATACCCTTATAATAGGACTAAAATCCAACGGCTGTGAGAAAACCAGTTAGCCAACGGTTGAGATAAAATATCCACTGACCATTTAGCCCTAATTCTCTATATATTCTTCTTAGCGTACATTTTGGATCTCTTTCCAATTTTAAATCACAAACATCATGAGTAAAATTGTTAATGGTTGAACAAACTTAGGTGGGTGACCATAGAAAGATTAATTAATTTTTTGGGAGAATTTCATTATATTTTTTATTAAATTTATTTGTAATTTGGTATCTTCGAACAAAATCATAATATGTGAATGGAATCACATAATCGGATGGAAGAAATTGATTAAAGAGATGGTGAATTAATTTTATTTTAACGGTTTTCCCCAATTTGAACCATGATTTTTCATAAATGGAAGAATTGTGGGTTTGTTGCAAAGAAGCAATGGTGAGATGAGTATTAAAGGTTTTAGCTCGAGTTCATGGTGGTTTTCTGCGAAAGAAGAAAGAGGTTTTCTCGAATTGAATTTGTACAAGAAATTGGATATGGGGAGTTTGTTTGAGGTGATCCGGGGTTCGGAGTTATGATCTTTGTTGGTTGATTTTTTTGTTAAATTCTTGGTAATGGTATCATCCTAAAAATATGATATTTGTTTTTATCAATCGTGATTTAATGAAATATTTAACAAAATAAGGGTATCTTTATATTAGGTTGTAAATTAATTAAAATTTGACAATGTTGATTTCCGGTTGTGTTAGACCAAACACTAACTTTGGTAAATATACAAAACTAATAATGTTTATACCACGACTATTCACATTTTTTTAACATCAAATATGATATTTGTTTTTATCATCATAAAACCACCCAAATATACAAAACTAATAATGTCATTACTTTCACTAACATCACCATTTTCCACCACCACTGCTATTATCGCCTCCAACATTACCGCTTCTACCAGCCACTACTTCTTCCACTACTAACCACTAATTTCTATTGATATAGTAATTTTTATTAAAATAATTTAGTAATGTAAAAATAAAAATTTATTAGATTAATTAAGAGGATATTTAATGATATAAATTTAATAAATTATTCATTATGAGAGATTAATGAGACACTAATTAATAAAGCACTCATAATGATTAATTTTAATTCGAGCAAACCATAACCATGGATTTAACTTTCCCCGGAATGCATCCTGGTCGCTCTTTATTTAGGCTAAGTTGTCCAAAACTATGCTTTGTATTCTTGATGGTGGTTGTGATTCTTTCCAACAAATGTCTTCACATCACCAAGGTAATTTCCAAACAATTTTATTCGTTGATTTTAGAATTTTGTTCTTCTCTAATGATTTGTAGTATTTTATAGAAAAAATTATTTGATTTGCATCTCCATGCATGGTTTAAACGAAATAACAATTGATTATCATATATTCTCTCTATAATTGATGTTTTTATGGACAGTTCCTTCAATGGTTAGAGAATAGCTTATTTTTATATTTAATTTTGTGAATTTAATTGAAATTTTTGTGACTCTTGATTTTGAGGAATTTTTGGATGTTTTATTTATTTGTTTTTAAATGGAGGATACAAAGGAAAAATCAAATAATGATATAATTAAAGCTGATGGTCTTAATTTATATTTTTCAAATTTAATTTATATTTATGATCATAATCATAAGGGAACCTAATCAATATAATTTCATAATGAAAGTAGGTTACATTCTTATATTCGTCGGATGTCTTTGGTTGGATGAGACTAGGATGGTCGGATGTAACGTTTGTCTCTCAAAATTTTATCCGACCATTCAAACCTCAAAAACTTTTTTTTTTTTTGTATTATAGATTTAACTTAAGGTTAATTTTTACTTGTGACTTGCTTGAGAACTCTCACTTATCTCACAATTTTTTATTTGTTGCTAGTGTTTCTGACGGAACCGACAGAATTAAACCCTAACTAGCATTAGAAAAGTTATCAATATTTAATTCGTGACTTTAAAAATGAAAAACAACTCATCATGAATCTTTATGTACAATAGTTATAATTCCTCAAAAAATATTAAAACATGAACGAAAAACAAGAGACTGAATAACAAAGTCAATACATTAACCAACAATATGTTCATGACTTCAGGTTACATCTTCAACCAGAAGAAAATTACCTACTCATAGATTTCTCAAAACTCATGGAAAATACAAAACAGTAGAAGAAGAACAACAAGAAAGTGTCACGGCTTTCCCCTAAATGGGAAAATCATATTCCGCTCCGGGCTCCTCTTGCTTCTTTTGTTCATATACGTTTTGTGTAAGCTCACATTATAGGAAACCTGGAAAAAGTAGGAAAGTGCATGTACAATTTGCGTCAAAACTTGCAAAATACCCCAAGTTAGGGGTAAAATCTCGTACAAACATAAGCCCGAAACGCACAACTTATTTCCTTTACACCGGCTCAATCAGGCCTAACAGCCAAATCCAAATTGGTTTTATTATTTTGCGCATAGCTTATTCACGTCTCTTCCGAATTGAGAGACTCTTTGCTCGTTGGAATCGACTTTTCGTTATTTACATGATAGATGAATACTTCTGAACTTTTGAATTCCACTTGCGGTTGTCTTCACTTCCTTGCCCATTTTACCGCTCTTTAGCTTCTTTTGGATGATTCAACCTGACTGAAAAAGCGGGGGTCTAACAGCCTCACCCAATATTTCGTTTAGCAATCTGTATGGACTAACTCCAATATAATTCAGAGAGCACCAACTAATAAAGCGAGCTAAATAAAGAAATATATATAAGAGTTATGTCTTTCACAATGTAATCAGCAAATCAAACAGATAGAAATCCGTGAGCCTGATTATTATGTGAAACAACTTGAACGGTACCAAAAACCAATGTTCAAGTATCAATCAATTTATATCAACAACCAAAGGTTGGATTATCTAATTGATTGAACTACGCACAACCTATAATATTTCAATTATATAGAAAATATAATGCGGAAAAGAAATAACACAGACACCAGAAGTTTTGTTAACGAGGAAACCGCAAATGCAGAAAAACCCCGGGACTTGGTCCAGATTTGAACACCACACTGTATTAAGCCGCTACAGACACTATCCTACTACAAGTTAACTTCGGACTGGAATGTAGTTGATCCCTAACCAATCTCACACTGATCAAGGTACAATCGCGTTCCTTACGCCTCTGAATCCCAGTAGGACTGTGCGCACTTGATTTCCTTAGTTGGTCTCACCCACAACTAAGAGTTGCTATGACCCAAAGTCGAAGACTTGATAAACCAATCTGTCTCATACAGAAAAGTCTATTGAATAGATAAATCTGTCTCCCACAGAAATACCTAAGGGTTTTGTTCCGTATTTTGATAAATCAAGGTGAACATGAACCAATTGATACACCGGACTTATCTTCCCGAAGAACAACCTAGTAATATGAATCACCTCACAATAATCTTAATCGTATGGTAGCGAAAAAAGATATTGTGGAATCACAAACGATGAGACGAAGAATCTCGAGTTAATCTTAAAGAAGATAGTACTCAATTACGATAGAGAACACAAGATCGGAACACGCAACTACAAAGAAAATAGTTGGGTCTGGCTTCCGAATCCCAATGAAGTCTTTAAGTCGTTAACCTATAATGGTTTTAGAAAACCTAGGTTAAAGGAGAATCGACTGTAGTCGCAACTAGTATCACACAGGAGGTGTGGGGATTAGGTTTCCCAGTTGCTAGAGTTTTCCCTTATATAATCTTCAAATCAGGGTTTGCAATCAATGTTACCTTGGTAACAAAGCATTCAATATTCACCGTTAGATGAAAACCTGATTAGACTCAAGCTAATATCTTTCAACCGTTAGATCGAACTTAGCTTGTTACACACAAATGAAAAGTGACTTCATTTAGATATGGGTAACCTTACCTAAACGTGTGCACCTTGTAGGCTTAACAATAGTAAACCGAAGTTAGCCATATTAACACTTTCATATCAACCTTACTCATCTTAACCATAACTAGTTCAAATGACTCAAATGAAACTAGTTCTAGAGTTGTTCAATTGTTTATATTCTCATAGAAGTATACAAGACACAATTGAAGAAAAATCGATTTTGATTCACTCGAATCAATTCATGAACATTATAGCCATGGTTTGCAAAAGATTGCATTCCTTAATTTATAAATGTATTAGTTCATGAACAAACCGATTTTAGAACATAACCTACTCAAGTATGCGTACAAGACTTAGTTTGGGTTCGCCAGTACGCGAACGGGTACGCATACCACCAAACTCAGTTGAACTCCGGAACTTGGACTTATGCCAGTACGCGAACGGGTGCGCATACTTAGTTCCCAGACTTTCATTCACCAATCAGTACGCGTACGTGTACGCATACCATGGTTCCCCGACTTGGAATAACTTGCAACAGTTAGCATACAAGTACGCATACTGTGTTATATCCAATCATGGTTATTTGTTCTAAACTCTCATTTCAATCATTGAAACATTCTTTGAAGACGGGAATAGTTGTCTCACACAAACTATTAGCTTCGAAGTTATTTTCAAGTGATCGAATGATAAATATGAAACATTCCGAGTCTACATCAAATGACTGTCTCACACAAATCATGTAAGATGTTACCAGGCGATTTTCACATAATCATCTTTTGACTTTCGTCAAGAATATAAGATGAACTTGGTTAAAGAGAAAGCTTACCAACACATATTTCGAGAAATATGTAAGCGAGTTAAACTCAGCTCGAAATATCAAATGTGTATAATTGAAGTCTATATAGCTATACGACTTTTGTATCAAATAGCAGATAGAGTAGATAGACTTTTGAGTGATAGATGAGTTCAAGTCTCCACATACCTTTTGTTGGTGAAGTTCCACAAGCTCAGTAGTTTTTCGTCTTCAATCGATAAACGCCGTGAAGTCTAAGCTCAACTACACTTTCTATCCTAATCCGAGACTTAGCTATAAGTAGACTAGAAATCAAGACTTATAGTTTTGGCAACTAAACTTGACAAACAAGCTTGAGATACCAACACTTGCAAGTTCGACCGAGCAGTGCTCTAACAATCTCCCCCTTTGTCAATTTTAGCGACAAAACTATCAATACATATGGATTACAAAATAAATAAACTTTGTAGCTTCTCATCCAAATGCCTGATCTCCTTGGTTCTTCAACATTACTCGAAATCTTCGTCACTTCCAAGTACTCCAGTGATTCTGAACGTGTTCAACTCAAAGATCGGTGTTGTTGAAGATCCGTAGCCATAACAATGAGAAAACAGTAGCTCTCAATCATTGTTATACAGTGTCATAGTACTATTACACAGCATCAAAGTCCAATTGTATCACAACTTTGACAACAATACTATGGTGATATGTATCACTCCCCCTTAGTCAATACTTCATCTCACAATGAAAACCACTCCCCCTTACATAATAATCCGTAAACCATATGTATTTGTAGTGTGAACTACACATTAATTCTCCCCCTTTTTATCAATATAAATTGGCAAAGGTATGAAAACTAGTGGGATCGTAATGAAATTCTCATAGAGACACTTCATGACAAAAAGAGAATATATCAACTTTGTTTCGATGATTTCACATAGTCGAAACTTAGTGTACATATACAAGAAAACTCCGACAATATTCCACAGCCGCACTCCCCACAAAGATTTGGCAATTAAGCACAAGTTCAATTAAGAACTCTCCCCCATAATATGCCATTCCCGAAAGAACAACAAGAGCGAACTTACTTTTAAAAGAAAAGAAGGATTTCTTTGGACATTAACAAATTACATGAGACATGAATTTGTATCCAGAAAACTCAATTAAATTAACCACAAGAGAACCCATGATTAATTTAATCGGAAATGCTCAACATAAGAGAACTTACGGAGCCGCACAGTACTTGCACATAGAAGTGGATTAGGGACGGATCAATACTGCGGAATATTCAAAGATTTATTCTATTTTCATCAATATTTGCATAATGATATCATAGACTTAATCTTTATTATCAAAAGTTCATTCTATCTTCCATCAATATTTGCATAATGACATATAATAGACTTAACTTTTGACATATATGGGACAGTCATAGCTCACAGACGCAAGCCCATGATTGAAACAGTTACATCGCCTTTTGTAACTTCCGGAGGATCATAGCCATTAATGATGTAAACCCATGATTGAAAATCACGCGCTTGAAGAAATGCACGCATAGCAATTTTCCACCATAAGTAATTCGAGCCATCGAAGACTGGCGGTACGTTTATAGAGATAGCACTTCTGTCCATAAAGTCAGATCGCTAACAAAAAGGACCATTCAACCTTGTCAAAAGCTTTACTCGTATCTAATTTTATATCTCTACCACCATCTTCAGCTTTTGTTTTTTCAAAGAATCAATCATTTCATGTGCAATTATGATATTATCTTGTACAAGTGTTCTGGATATGAAAGCAGTCTGAGTTGGAGCTATAATTTTGTGTAAAAGCTTCTTATGTCTAGAAGAAAGTAACTTAGAGATGATCTTATAAGCTACATTACACAAACTTGTAGGTCTAAAATAAATAGCACTTTTAGGACAAGAAGATTTAGGAATAAGAGTTATGAAATTATGGTTAAGTTGTTTTAAAATATGTTGTGTCTCATATAAATTTTTAACAATATTCACAACATCCATACCTAATGTATCCACGTCAGTTAATAGAAACCTGTAGGGAAACCATCTGGGCCAGGAGTGGTCCATGGTTTCATCTCAAAAACAATCATTATAACTTCATCATAAGTAGGAGGTGCAGTAAGCATAACATTATCAGCCTATGAAATACAAGGAGCAACATTAAGCAAAGAAGAATCCGGCTTATCAGGATTAGTTGTTTTACTCATACAAGCAAAGTGTCTTAAGAGTTCATTAGTTATGTCCTCTCTATCAGAACACCACATACCATTACTACATTGGACAGAGTCTATTTGAGTTCTTCTCCTCCTAAAATTAGCTTTTTGATGAAAATAGGTTGTATTCCTATCATCAAATTTCAAGTTGGCATATCTATTCCTTTGTTTCCAAAAGTCTGCTTCAGCATCATACCAGAATTTGAGTTTATCAATTAGTTCTTTCAACTGACTAGAAATATGCATACTTCTATTCCTGGTTAAAACAACAAGCTGAGATTGAATTTTAATAATCTGAGTATTGATATTTCCAGAATGATTTTAGTTCCAATCTTTTAGAATATTCTTAGTATCAAACAAATTCCTAGTAAGTTTAAAATCATTTGAACCAGAAATTTGCTTACCCCAATTGGACTTAACAAGTTCAGTACAAGAACTATCCCTAAACCAAGCTTTGTTGACCCTGAATGGCTTTTTTGTGTTATTATAAAGTTTAAAGGTGACCAACATAATAGGAAAATGGTCACTAGCAAAAGAGATTAAATGATATAGACCAACATGTTGGTAACTATCAAAAAAATCTAAACTAACACAAGCTCTATCCAGTCCTTCTAGGATCAATTCATCGTCATTTCTTCTATTAATCTAGTTAAAGGGATGACCAATGTATTGCATTCTATGAATCCCCCTATCATGATGTAAAGCATTAGCAAAGTCTAAATCAGATTGAAGAGGAATGTTACCACCTTATTTTTCTTCTGAGGCAAGAATGAAATTCAAATCTCCTAGCAGTATCCAAGTGTTATTATGATTAAGCCTAATATCATCTTGATAATTCCATTGAGTTTCTATAGTATTGTCATTTAATGCACCATTGTTTATGGGTAAAAATCGTTTCTGCCTATTTCGGTAAATTCGGTAGGTGAGTGAGAAACTGGTTCAAACCCTAAACAAATGTGCTGCACGTGAGCACTTTATAGATTCGAGAGATCAATCTGCAAGTCCGGCCTAAACCAAGAAATGGCCGTTCCAGACTTGCTTCGGTCACAAAGTGGAGGAGAAGGGTTGATTTGGGGAGGGAAGCAAAGAAAGGTATTGAGACCAGAATAGTGCAGGAGAGTAGTGTCTCGACTTGTATCGAGAAAGTGGAAGCTTCGAAAGCTTGCAAGAGATGAAAGCTTTTGGAGAGCTTGCAAAGTTGCCTTTTACGAGAGTGTAGTATTTTTCTCCCGACCGAGACTTGTTGTCCGGTGGAAATAGGTAAGACCTATTTATACAAGTCGAGATTGAAACGTACCTGGCCTCATGAAGGAAGACAGTAAAGGGTGAAATAATGGGAGGAGGTGGTAACCGCATGGTGTTAATGGGTGAAAACGTTTTTACCATTATTTCCTCATTTATTTGACCGCTTTATTCCTTTTCACGCTTTCTTAATGTGAGCGTAGTGTACGCTGTAAGTCAGACCGCCAAACCAAAGCCCTGGAAAGCATCCCCCAGTTTGTGTTGATATCTCGAGTGTTGGTTGCACCTTGAGTGCAAGTGGCAATGCCAGAGCTGCTAGTGGCGTGCGTGGCATGTGCCAATGGCATGTGCGGAATGCCTTGGTGGTAGGTTGTACGTTGAGTGTAAGTGGCAATGCCAGATTTGCTAGTGGCGTGTGTGGCATGTGCCAATGGCATGTGCGGAATGCCTTGGTGGTAGGTTGCATGGTTTGCGAGTTAGGCTACCAGCGTGCATTTAAGGGGCACGGCTAGGTGATGAAGGCTACCAGCGGCGTGTTGGCATGTGCCAATAACATGCGTGGCCGTTAGGGCCGTGGCCTTGGTAGGAAAATCTACCGAGCATGTTGGCATGTGCCAATGGCATGCGTGGCCGCTAGGGCCGTGGCCTTGGTAGGAAGAGCTACCAGCGAGCATGTTGGCATGTGCCAATGGCATGCGTGGCCGTTTAGGGCCGTGGCTTTGGTAGGAAAAGCTACCAGCGAGCATGTTGGCATGTGCCAATGGCATGCGTGGCCATTAGGGCCGTGGCTTTGGTAGGAAAAGCTACCAGCGAGCATGTTGGCATGTGCCAATGGCATGCGTGGCCGCTGGGGCCGTGGCCTTGGTAGGAAAAGCTACCGGCGAGCATGTTGGCATGTGCCAATGGCATGCGTGGCCGTTAGGGCCGTGGCCTTGGTAGGAAAAGCTACCAGCGAGCATGTTGGCATGTGCCGATGGCATGCGTGGCCATTAGGGCCGTGGCCTTGGTAGGAAAAGCTACCAGCGAGCATGTTGGCATGTGCCAATGGCATGTGCTAATGGCATGCGTGGCCATTAGGGCCGTGGCCTTGGTAGGAAAAGCTACCAGCGAGCATGTTGGCATGTGCCAATGGCATGCGTGGCCGACTTGGCCTAGGTTGCATGGTTTGCAAGCCTAGGGCGCTATATTTGGCATGTGCCAATGGAATAGCGGCTTGGAAATATGGCTTGTGGTGCGTGTTGGCATGTGCCAATGGCACGTACGGCCATGTTGAACTAGTTGCACGTTTTGCAAGCCTAGGGCGCTATATTTGGCATGTGCCAATGGCATAGCGGCTTGGAAATATGGCTTGTGGTACGTGTTGGCATGTGCCAATGGCACGTACGGCCATGTTGACTTAGTTGCACGTTTTGCAAGCCTAGGGCGCTATATTTGGCATGTGCCAATGGCATAGCGGCTTGGAAATATGGCTTGTGGTACGTGTTGGCATGTGCCAATGGCACGTACGGCCATGTTGACCTAGTTGCACGTTTTGCAAGCCTAGGGCGCTATATTTGGCATGTGCCAATGGCATAGCGGCTTGGAAATATGGCTTGTGGTACGTGTTGGCATGTTCCAATGGCACGTACGGCCATGTTGACCTAGTTGCACGTTTTGCAAGCCTAGGGCGCTATATTTGGCATGTGCCAATGGCGTAGCGGCTTAGTTTGGCATGGTTGCCAATGAGTGCGATATGTAGTTTGGTTTTGGCGTGTTTGCCATGGTGCAAAGTGTGCGGCTTGGTTTTAGCGTCGTTGCCATGGTGCGCGATGTGCGGCTTGGTTTGGCATCGTTGCCATGGTGCGCGGTGTGCGGCTTGGTTTTGGCGTCGTTGCCATGGTGCGCAGTGTGCGGCTTGGTTTGGCATTGTTGCCATGGTGCGCAGTGTGCGGCTTGGTTTGGCATTGTTGCCATGGTGCGTAGTGTGCGGCTTGGTTTGGCATTGTTGCCATGGTGCGCAGTGTGCGGCTTGGTTTGGCATTTTTTCCATGGTGCGTAGTGTGCGGCTTGGTTTGGCATTGTTGCCATGGTGCGCAGTGTGCGGCTTGGTTTGGCATTGTTGCCATGGTGCGCAGTGTGCGGCTTGGTTTGGCATTGTTGCCATGGTGCGCAGTGTGCGGCTTGGTTTTGGAATTAGGGTTACGTGTCGAAAACCCTAATCTGTATTTTGAAAAAATACCCCTATTAATTATTTACACCTGAGTTAAATGCTCTTAGTTAATGTGTTGCGGGTAACACTAGGTCATGAGGTTTTACGATTTTACCCCTTGTTTAAAAACCACCATCAACAACCATACATAAATAAAACTAAAGAAGCAGCATTTTTAGAGTCCAACTTGACTGGGCAGTTAATTATATTGTGATTAATATCCACAATTGAGAGATCCACACCATCTTTCCACATAAAGCAAAGACCTCCAGACAATCAAACAGGATTATGAAACCTAACATTAGGGAATTTGTATCTACCTGTAAGAAAGCATTCTTTCTAGTTGATTTTTTTCTTTCAAATAGGAAAATAACATCAGGATCATGGGCTCTAATAAGAGATTGAATGTGGTTCCTAGTATCCTTGTTTCCAAAACCACATACATTCCAATAAAGAATTTTCATACTGAGATATCTATACTTATATATATATATATATATATAAAGGAGAATTGATTTGAGAATTGAAAAGATAATGTAATGTATAAAAAAAATGAGAGTTACATGGTTCTCTCCATTTTTGATGCTGGTGTGTTCAATTTCAGCTAAAACTTGCTTATTTTCTTTAGTGGTCAGCATCATTGTTGTGGAGTCCTCATGTTGCTTCAAAATACGATTGGGAGAACCAGAGCCTGGGATTGGGATTTGGTTATTTGGTGTAGGTATGCTTCTCTGTCTTTTCCCAAGTCTAGCACTTCCAACTTCCTCATTAATTCCCTCGGCATAATCTACATTCTTGTTGCTAGAGTTAAACCCTATAATCATCCAACCATCCTGAGGAGGGACAAATGGTTTATGCTTTGGCATTTTCTTACTTGAAGAACTGGAGCTAGGAATAGAGGTTAAATCTTTCATGATTGGCTTGGTAATGCCTTTCTTCAAATTACCAAACTTCAGTGGTTCACCATGAATTTCAACCAGTTTAGCAGCAACATCCTTGCAGTTTTCCTTAGATAGCTTCATCACAAAACACTCTTTACAGATTTTATGTGGCTGTTTTTCATAAAAGAACCTTATCCACATAGTTGATCCAGCTGCAGTAACATCTAATGCACCTCTTCTCAAAAGAATACTAAGATTGATTATAACACAAACTTTGAACACATCTCCAGTAGGTGGTAAACCAGAATTTGGCTTAATAGCTCTGACCTCATCCATAGTTTCACCCATGTCATGCACTTCCTTCTGATTCATATGTTTAGGTAGTGGATGCTTAACCTGAATCCAGAATTCTTGAGTTTCCCAAATTAACTCTTGATAGTTCATTGTTTCACGGTAATGATGAAGAACTATTAAATGACCATCAATACTCCAGGGTCTTGTTATAAACACTTTGTTGAGTAGATCCCAGTTTTTGAAAGTAAAAAACCATGATGTTTTGTTCAATTTCAAATACTTTAACTTCTTCCTCAAGAATAAAATCTCATGTAAATTTGAGATTCTTTTCTCCAACTTTTTATCAGAAATCGTTCCTTCCATGATAATCTTCCCAGTGAGTGTAACCTCCATTTCATTTTCCTCTTGTTCATCAGAGAATAGTTCATTATTGTGAAGACTTATTTCAGTCGATGAACCATTCTTTCCTAAGATTGTATCTTTTAGTTTCTCTGAGAGGTTTGAGACATTATTGGTTGCCTTATTATTATTTTGAGCCATTACGAAAAAGGTTTTAGAGTTGCTGGTGATGGTTTGAGAACAATTGTTATGGCCACTATGATATATAGAGATTCCAAAACCAGTATTAGGGTTTGGGTATTGACTGAATATATATGGATCAAATCCTATATTTTCCCCTAATATTTCTATTTCAGTTATGAAAAGGATGACTATTGAGAAAGTCAACACAACACAAAAAAGGAAACTCATTTTTGAAATTTAAATTTTTGAATTTTGAAAACGGCGGACAAAACTATTGATTTTGGAACGGACTGAGTTGGGTTGGGTTTACCAGATCTATCTGATTAATATAATTTCCAATCATACTTGAAGAATAGAGAGGGAAAACGACATGAGATTTTTGAAAGCAAACGCTTAGATTCATGTGCTACAACGAGCAGAACAACAATGACAGCAAATGTGAAGACCACTTCCTTTGATATGGCAAACACCATTAGATTCAAACACACTGCATAAAATAAATAGAACACAGAGAAATTAATTAGACATGAAAAGAACTTTATTGTGAAGTTATATGAGAAAACTAGATGCAAATAATAACAGATCAAGAGAAATTAATAATAAACCCGGATTTTCTAATAACAAGTGAAACATTAAACTGTTAGGATTGAGAAGGTCAGGAAAGGAGAAAAAATTTCTATTGAATCATTGCCCAATTCACAAAGAAGAGAGAGAAAACTGTAACATTTAAAGAGAATATACTTAGTGGGGGAATCAGATCGATTTTTACTATTGGTGTTTAGAATACAAGGATAAACCACAAAGGATTTCCCCTTTTCTTTTCTTTTTATACTTTTCTTTTTATAGTCATCTAAACAAGTTGCGAAATTTATTTTTGACTTTGTAACTAATCCTTTTTGGAGCAAGAGGCCTACAAATATTTTGATGAATCTTATTATCGTCATTTTTTCAGTGAACAACAGAGATATTTCTAACAATACAATTCAAAACTTAGAATTCATAAGTTATACACGCTTCACCTCCCTTTGTTAGTGTAGTTCTCACCGCGGGGGACAAGATTCAGAACATGAAGGAATAAACAAGTTGTTCAGGTATGAATGAACATCTTATTATTTAGAGGCGAGATTAAACTTTGAACGATTTTTTGGGCAATACTCAACAAATGGAGGGGGACTACTAAGTGATAGGAACATTCACCTTACATTTTAAGGGGTCTCCTAAAGATTAGAGAAGACTAATCTGCCCTCACCCTAATTAAGATTATAACTAATCCTAATAACCCACTAATCTAACCCACTAAATTAAAACCTAAATAACCCAACTCAACTGATTAAAATCAGTTTCAAAAACAAAAACCTTCTTTTCATCTTCTTCTTCTTCTTTTCTTCTTTTTCGTTAACATTGTCATTAATCGTCGATTCGAAAAAATTTCATCATCGATTAATCAATCGTTTATAAACAATGCGTCATAAGCAAACTCCAAGACTTCCAGGATCGAGTCCGGGACTCGCACATATGGCCAATCTCCCAAATCAATTTCAAATTGATAAACAACTTGAAGCAAAGTTGAGAGACCAAATCAAGCATCCAACAGGAAAAAAAAAAGTCTGATTCGAGTAAAATGCAAATCCGCGGGTAATTTCCTTCGTACCCATTCCTTTTAATTCGTTATTTGTTGAAGAAATCGATTAGAAATCATCAAAACTCATTGAAAATGGTAGTTACAGTAAACATTTCGGCTAGGAAATTTTTGGTCAAACCCTAGATTTGGTAACCGAACTTCTAGAAATAATAACACTTCGGTTAAGTAAGCTAATATCTGGTAACCGAACTACATAGTTAGGTGAGCTCACAAAAAAAACTTTCCTAACCGAACTCCTTGTTTCAAAGGAAAAACTGAGTTCGGTTTTGTCGATAAATGCTTTTGCCAGCCGAACTTTGGAAATATGTAGTTCGGTTACCTCGCAATTTTTATCAGGTAACCGAACTTTGGTCTGGTAATAACTAAATATTTAGTTCGGTTACCTCGAAATTTATACCAGGTAACCGAACTTTTGTCTGTTGACACGAAATGTTGTGTTAACTTCATTCTTTAGTTCTATTTTATTTGATAACACAATATTCTATTCTGTTTAGTAATACTTTGTTTTTTTTTTCATTAGGAACAAAGGAAAAAGATCTAATCCACACCTAGATGAGGATTTGAAAACTCCCACCCCTCGTGGTAGAATATATTTAGATTTCCGAAATTGTGGTGCCAAAAATGCTAAACATGGAGGGGGCTCATTATCGGAAGTCAACCAAGAGAATGTTCGTAATGTAATCCAAGATGTAAATGAAGAAGTGATGGATACAATTGATCATGCTGTTGAAGAAGAAAAAAATGATGAAGAAGAGCAAGTAAATGAAGAGCAAGGCAATCAAGAGGATGAAGATGTTGAGGATGAAGAGGAAGAAGTAGAGGATGAAAAGGAAGAAGAAGAACAACAAGGACAAGGCAAAGAAGGAGAAGAAGAGAAAGAGTCGGAAGAAGAAAGAGAGAAAGAGTCCGAAGAAGGAGAATAGGAAGAGGATGACTCTGAAGAAGAAGAAGAAGCCAAGGCTGCCTGGTCCTAGATATACACACATTCCTCCTGATGATTTGTGTTTGTCACCCAAGAGCCCAACTTATGGTACTCCAAAGGACGGAGGGGAAACATTGTTTGGCTACAAACACTCATGGGATGTGAAGATTTATGCGAAAAAGGTATTCTTAACAAACTAAACAAGTTTTTTTTTTTTTTTGGACGTGTGTTTCGTTAAGTATTAATAGTGTGATGTTCTTTTTGTAGGATCATAATGATGCAGTTTGTCTTATTAATCGTCAAAAGGCGTCCACATGGGATCTTAAATATGAGTGTGACGAGTTTTTTACGAAGGTGAAAGAATGTGTGTTATGGAATGCCATTAATTACGCACATGAGCAATTTGACGTTGTTGGCGTATCTGCATTTCTTGAGAGACATTATCCGGAGAAAGCTACCATGCATCTTCCATTTGGCGAGATGGGAATTACTCCTGATGATTGCATGAGAATCATCGGACTACCAGTGGAAGATAAATTTCTTCGAGAAGGATACAACCCCTCGATGCGTTATGAAGCTCTTGATGCATTGTCTCTAAAGTGTCTAGGATGGGATGCAAGAAAGACCCGATGTGAGTTTAGACGTTCTGTGAAGGATCCTGAAATTAGCGATGAATATAATCCCCACGAAGAAAATAGAGCCTTGAAGAAGATGGTGAAGAAATTCAAGTTGGTAAAGTTGAAGGAAGAATTTGAAGGGACAAAAAGGAAGGTAAAGAAGGGAAAGTTGGTGATGGACGAGGAGACGCTTAAGCACCATGTCACTGCTTATTGGTTATATCAGCTAGGAACTATTATTTTTCCCGACACTTCTGGAAATACGGTGGATGTACATTATCTACAGCTTTTGGAGGACCTCAATGAGGTCAACGAATACTCTTGGGCCACTAGGGTGGTTGCATTTCTTCAATAAGAGCTGAAAAAATGGTCGAGGATTAAGACAACTCAAATTGGAGGCTACTTAACTCTTTTTCAGGTGACCTTCTACATTATTAATTAGCAAATTATTCCATAAGATTTTGTGCTTCCAATTCAATTTTCATCTATGTGGTTAATATTTTCGTTTTTCCGCATAGGTATCTACGACCACTTCCCTTCTTTGGGATTGGCTAGGGAGAAGACACCTTATCCCTTTGGCGCGCCTACAGCAGGAAAGTGGATGTTCTTGGACAACCAGAAGAAGTCTAAAGAAGAGCAGTTGGCTTCGTTGAGGGAGAAATTGGATAATCTGACGGTGGACGATGTTGTATTTCACACATATGTCATACCCGATGATATAGATGTAAATGAACACTGCAAGAAAACTAGCTATTTCTACACCATATATTGCCACACCTTCAATATTGGTCTTGCAAAAGCAAATTTCTAGTCATAGTACTTTTCAGCTGCACCTAAAAGCTTTAATTTACTGCTGCAAAATGAAAATTTTTGCCACACAACTGTAGCAACAATATGAAAAGAGTGTGGCAAAAAAGTATAATCACTTGATGCAGCAATAAAGATTGGGTGCAGCAATAGACTTCTTGCTACATTGGTTATCGCGACACTAGTAGGGGTTTATGCCATAACCATTGGGTGCTGCAATATATTAAGTTTCTTGTAGTGGAAGTTAAGGTGCAGAATTTCTCTTTGGCCTCGGGCTACTATGGAACAATTTGGTATACTAACGGCTACTCAATGTATAATCCACGGAGAATACTATGACAACTTTTTTGTGTCCAAATGGTACCCGACGTGGAGAATGGAAATTTCAATTTGATGGTTCAAGGAACAAAGAACACCGAAAACTATTTTATCCCAAAACATGATCCAACTCCTACGGTAGGATATTGGAATGAACTTAACAAGCACTACTTACCTTTATTTGATTGTGTACCTTTAGCTGGAGATGTAAATGCATGTGATGAAGATTATATGGAGTGGTATGAAGGTATTAGTCATCCAATTGTGATAAATAGAGAACAACAAGATCGTGCTAATAAGGCGAAGGCAAAGGCAAAGGAGAGGGAAGCTAAGAGAGCTCAGAAGGAGATGCCTATTTGTGGAGAAGAAGCAATAAAGTTATGGGATAATGTGGTAAGAAAATATCTTCTATTATACTTTTGGATTGTTGCAAAGTATTTAAAATATATTTACTTGTGCTTAAAATTGGAATCAGGTGAAGAAGGGTACGAAATTGTTGAAGAAATGGATGACTAAAATCCGTAGTGGAGAGTCGATGTCGACTAAGGAACAAACCGACCTCTACGGCCAGTGGGAGGGTCTTATAACTAAAAGAATGGTGAATCCAAGTCGGTCTAAGCAATTGAAGAGGGATCGACAACAAGGAGAAGGTTCAAGTCGCGTCGTTTGTACCACGGTGGAGGAGGTGAAACCCCAACTGATGAGGAAGTTCAACCTAAAACTCGTGGTAAACAGTTCGTCGTAGTGGTCGTGGGTGATTTCGTATGGTTTTAGTTTCAAAAAGCATCTTAGTTATGGATTTCGTATGGTTTAATTTCCTATGTTTGTGTATTTTAAACAATTAGTTAAGGATTTCGTAGTTTGGTATGTATAACACTTTTATATTTGTATTGATTGGGTTTGTGTTTGAATTTTATGTTTGTTATATAAGTAGATTCCAACAACTCTTCAATATGTTGGCTACAGGTTGTATTTCGGCTAGCTAAAAAATTTAGTCAGAGAACCGAACTTAAAGTTCGGCAACCTGTGACAAAATACAGGTCACCGAACTATGTTTTCGGTGACCTGCTAAACCTTACCAGGTTGCCGAACTTTGCTCTGTAGTTCAAAGTCGAAGGTCTTCTTCAATTTGAGGCTAAAGAGATTAGTTTGGTTACCTCCTCAAATCACCAAAGAACCTGACTATAAAGTTCGGTTTGCTCGCAACAGTTTAAGAGGTTGTCGAACTACTCTCTGGACACTCAAATTTTGCTTTGTCCACAAGTTGAAAAACTCATTCTCTTGATGAGAAATCACAAACTTGCACTCTTAATTAAGTTTGTTTTAGAGTGGTTTGCGTATCATTTATATGTTTAGTTTGGGTTTGAGGCTTCAAAGCATAGTTCGATTACCTCACAATTTTACCTGGTAGCCGAACTTAGTAGTTCGGTTAGTTATCTATATTTTAATAGGTTGCCGAACTACTCTCTGGAGACTCAAATTTCGCCTTGTCCACAAGTTGAAAAACTCATTCTCTTGATGCAGAAATCACAAAACTGCACTCTTAAGTTTGTTTTAGAGTGGTTTGTGTATCATTTATATATTTAGTTTGGGTTTGAGGCTTCAAAGCATAGTTCGGTTATGATAGGGTGTAGAATACACCTAATTTACTATCTAGTAGTTTATGCTTTCTTTGCTATTTTTCTTGTAAATTATGTATTTTACGCTTGTTTTGAGTTTTGTAGCTACTTTGGAGTCACACGGAGGAAAAGAAGAAGAAATTACCCAAATTGAGCAAAAAGGGCAAATCTGTCATTTCAGGGGAGAACACTATCTGGAGCCCAGTCACATGTTAAGGGGCAACTTACTTTTTGAAGAATTATAAAAAGGCAACAGCTATGGTTAAGGGGTTGTCATTCTTGGGTAGCCCTTATCCAGATAATATATGTGTTGTTACACCCAAACTGGGGTGGTCTTATCCCTGGGGCGTTTTAATCCACCCGAATTATTACACAACCCTAAAATTGATGTTTCCTCTCATTCATTCATTCATACACGAAAATGGTAAAGGAAAGCAGTCATGGTCATGGCGATGAACCGAGAGATTGAGAGCGAGAAGTAGAAAAATCGTAAGAAGACATCGATGAATTCAATGGAGAAGATGGTGGTGCTTGCACCGTAGTCGAATCAGGCGAGTATTGTGTTGTTGAACAACACAGGGAGATCGAGAATTGAATCGAGAAGGAACTGAGGTCATTTATTGGGTTCGATTAATAGGTTTGTTGGTTGAGCAGATCGATTCGAGTCTGTGGTGAAGGTTTGAAGATGTCGAGAAGATTGAGCTGATGAATTGAAAGTAGAGAATCGGATGGGTTGCTACTGTGGCAATCATGAGAGCCAGAAATCGATTAATGGAAGAGACTCAGGAGGAATTGATGGTCTTGATTGTTGAATCGAAACTGGGTTAATTTCTGAGACGATGATGTTATGAATCAGAGATGGGTTCAAGATGAAATTAGGGTTCATCTCTGTAAATGAACAGTGAAGAAGAATGGGTTCCTGCGGCTGCTGCTGTGGCGATTTGAAGACATAGAGAAGAGCAGATTCAAGTTCTGAGGCGTTGCTGCTGCACAGGAGATGGTGGTGGTCTTTGATGTTCAGGGAGATGAGGATGAATGTATCGAGATCGAGTGAATGTTAACTGGGTATTGGTTGGCTCAACAGAGAGGATTATCGGTGGGTATTGGCAGTGATGATGTTGCTGTCGTAATTGGTTCAGATCAAGCTCAGAGAAAGAATGGAAGGTGGAAGCCTGAGAAGGTTCAGATTGCAGGGATGGAGGAATGGAACGATGCTGTTGCTACATTGGTACTGAATTGAAGCCATCTGAAGCAGCAATTGGGTGAATGAATGTGCTTGAAATAAACTAGATGAATGTTAGGAATTGTGTACATGGAATGGCCTGAAAAATTGGCCTGGGAAGTCCTGTAAACAATCAGAACTCGGCCGGTTTTCTGCACCGGCGAGTCAACTCGGCGATGACCGATCCAGACGAGTCAGAGCGACTCAACTCACCCCAGTAAGACCAGTCAGCTGAATCAGAAGCTGACTCGGTAGCTGACTCCCTCTTCTACCTTGACCTTTGACTAACAGTTGACTGACGGTTGACCCGTTTGACCGTTAGTCCTAACGGTGGACTGACGGAATATTCCGTCGAATATTCCCTTGACGGCAACATTTCGGTGGCGGGCGGCGATTATTCCGCCACAATCCCGATTTTCCTACGACCAAAATTCCAGAATTTTCTATGGACTCCTCTCATGGGTGTGAAGACTTGGGCTTGGAATTGGATGGAGAATTGGACTCAAATTTGGAAAGAGAAGATGGAAGAAGAGAAAGACTTGAATTTGGAAATTGAATTGCAAAAGGAAAAGGATTCTATTCCTTGGAAGATTTGGAGAATATTGAAGCCTATAAATAGAGAAGTTTTCTACATCTTTTACACATCTCTACACACACATACCTCTCTACACACACACACCTCTCTACACAACACTTTTCTTTTCTTATTCTTTGTGTGAACTCCTTAACATGAGTAGCTAATTTTATTGATTGAGGATGAATTCCTAGTTCTTAATATATGTTTTAAGTTTTGTTTCAATTCTATCTTGAGGTTTTTCACATGATTATCGATTGTTTTTACTAATAGGAATGATCTTAAAGACATTCATGATTGATTGATAGATTGTTTAGGTGGCCAACTAAATTGATTTGTTAATTTGATCTAAAGCTAGTGAAAGTTAGGAGATAAGTAATCGTTTCTTGACTCTTTACATAAGTAGCAAACACGAGACCTTGCGGAGGGATTCCGTTGAGCAATTGTGTGTAGAAACAACGCTAGAAAGTGAACCAAGCGAACCGAGTTTAACTACTAGTACTAAACCTAAATTCATAAATCTTAATGCATTCGAGGAATTACATCTTGTAAGCGAACCTCGGGTGGTTCTTTTGAATAGAATCTGATAACTAAGCGGACCTGTTACTCAGTGAAATTAGGGATTTTGGGGCTAGCTAAGCGGACCTGCTATCCTACGGTTGGTGATAATCTGTGACTAATAACAAGTAGAAAAGAACATAACTTGAATCATTGTTTTGCAACGAAGAAGGATTCCTTGATCTTATCTCTCTTATTGCTTTCAACTTTATCTTTTAATTGCTTTGCTTATTTTCTTTTGCTTTTTACACCCCCCTTTCGTGACAATTTTTACAACTAGAATCTCTTGCTCCTCGTGGGAACGAACTTGACTTCCATTATATTATTTTTAATTGAGTGGAAATATTGATTAATTTGATTGCACCTACGACACGCATCAAATTTTGGCGCCGCTGCCGGGGAGCAACGGATGATTTTAGTTGTTTTTATTTTTCTTTTTGCTTTATTCTTGCTTGGTTGGATTCTATTCCGTATCTAACTTGGTTTTTGAATCTTATTTCAGGTGCCAGTTTTCCATGTATGGTGGACAAGAGCAAGCATATTACAACAATCAATACGGTTTTCAACCTCAACATTATGACAACTTCCAACCATCCTTAGGATACAATCAAAACCAATCTTTTGGCTATGATCAAATTCCTACAGAACATTATGGATATTCTCATACATATCAACAACCTTATGACGGGTATGTAAGTGGACAATCACAAGGATGGGAGGATAGTTTTGTTTATGATCAGAAATTCTCTAGTTTTGCAGATAAGATGTCTGCCATGATTGGGGATCTTCAACAAAAGTTTCAAGAATCACATCGAGAAATTCAAAGGAATTCGGAGAAAATATACGAACAAATTAACCAACCTTTGGATACTTTTGATGACGATAGTGTAGCTTACTCGAGCCTTGATCTTAATAATGATCAAGCACCTATTCAAAAGGTAGAGCTTGAGGAAGATGCAATTAGTGCTTGGAAAAAATTCCTTAGGGAAAGATATGAGTCCGCGGAAGTGTATGAGCATTGCAACAATGAGGAAGTTATTCCAACTCCGGATCATAATAACGATCCTTCGCCTATTCAAAAGGATGAGATTGGGTGTGACTTACCTATTGTTATAAACGGTGTAACACCCGCACAAGAAGATCTTACAATCTGTACCGATGAAAATCATTTTAGTGAATGGCCCGATTCCGATGATGAGAATGTTGAAGAGATAATGCTAGAGGATGAAACCAAATTGATTGATTTTGTGGAAGACCCAATTGAACTTGCCAATGATTTTAATGATGCCAAAACTTTGGTTAAGGTAGAAAACGACGAAGAATTGTTGCAAGGTTTAATAGAGGACCACGATATACAAGAGGTAAGTAATTCACTTGAATTTTTTAAGGATGAAGAGGATTCTATAATACAAGAGATTGTGCAAGGTTTGTCTAACCCTTTGCATATTGATTCTTCTCCTTTACCTCTTATTGGTTTGAATGTATGTGCTTCGAAAGTATTTTTGGATGATTTTGTTTCTAAATATCCACCATTGGAAACACTTGATGCTAACACTATGCAGGTTTGCCAAGAGGAATACATGGAAGTTCCCAAATTCTATATTCTTTATACACTTCCGAGTGTGGACGAGAATAAGTGTGGGGGAAATTTCTATCGAGCGATAATTTCACTATTGTTTTCTTGTGCTAATATTTGTATGGAGTTATTGTTTTCAAAACAGGTATTATGGGTGGATCCTCAAATTTTCAGATTGTTAGTATATGGGGAATGAATCATGCAAGAGCTAAGTCGGGCCGTCGACTTTAAAACAAGCGCTTAATGGGAGGCAACCCATAGGTTTTGTATTTCTTATCCTTTTGTTATTTCTTTTTCTTGTTTCATATCATGTTAAAATTTCCCACCTTGACTTTACTAGGAGGATTCAATTACATTGAGGACAATGTAAGGTTTAAGTGTGGGGGAGTGGTTAAGCATGTATTTTAAAAAAAAAAAAGTACAAAAAAATTAAAAAAATTAAAAAAAAAAAAAAATTGTTTACATAAAACTCCAACTTTTAAAGATTTTAGAGTCACTAGCATATTTCTAGGTATGTTTACATAAAGATTTTGACCGACATAATTGAACTTGGAAATGTTAGAGAACTACATTCGGATTTCTTGCTTGTTTGAGTGTTAAATAATGGATTTAATCATGCCGGTGATGCGAATTTGGTGCAGGGAGAAATGCGTTATTAGAGTTGCTGATCAATCATTAGTGGAGACTACCCGTATTCATATCATGTGAGGCACCGACCAGAAATTTTTCCATCTACTAAAGAGCTTTCTTTTGAGTGTGTGTCACCGTAAGTAAATTCCGGGTAGAATGGTGAGCTACCCAACCTCCCACCAATAGAAGCACTACTCTTTGATCTCTTGAGTGCTAATTTTGTCAATCATGAGGGTGACGTCTATAGATGAAAGCTTCCTTCTTGTAGTTCGATTTGCAGTTAGCACCATTCTCTCTCGCGACAACAACGGATCCATAGAAACACTCTCATCATCAACAAGGAGCGACATCAAAATCTACAAGGAAAGTTGGAAAAGTTCAAGGTTTGCAAGCAACGGAACGAGAAAAAGAGCAAATTTCAAACTCAAGTAAAGCAACATACAAATGAGCGGATTTTACATATATGTTGAGGACTTACAATACAATGAGGTAATTTTATATCCAAGTATGAAGACTTATTTATAAGAGCAAAGAATAGCAAAAGGTGAGAATTATTGAAGTTTATGATTTTGAGGCGATACAAGTTGTGAAGAATCAAGCGGTAAAATACTTCTCCCACGGCCATGGTTGTATTTAATTTCTCTTGTTTTCAAAAAAAAAAAAAAAACAAGAGAAATATTTGTTTTGTTAATAAGCCGTGGGGAAGGAAAATCTATAAGGAAGTTTCAAGCGACAAGGATTTAAGGTAAAGGTTACAAATTGTTAAGGATTTATGAAATTCGAGAGTTTATCATCAATAGTTGAAACCGAAGACGAAGACCAAGAAGTTAAAGACGAGGAGCGGAAGACGTTTCTATTGGATGCCGTGAGAGTGGTGTTATCATAATTGGCGATCGGATGTGAAGGTGAGTAAGTAATCTCATCCTCGATAATAATGGTTGATTTCCTTTCGTAGAGATCGTCAGAAAAATGGTTTTTCAAAATGTTAAAAGATGTGGGTTTTTAAAAATATTTCGGAAGTTGTCCTTCCCACCATTCAACGTGTTGCAGGAATTCTCTCTTCATTCCTACCTGCACACATGTGAGAACCATAAAAAAGCCGTCTTTTTGAGTGCAATTATCATAAAATCCTTTTTGGTGAGGCAGAAGTCGAGGCGAAATGCTTATTGATCGTTTCTCAAACACGCGTTCTCTCATTATGGTGTGGTTATTTCTCACTCAACATTTAAGAATGAGAATATGTTCTTTAGTATTTCTAACTTCTTATTACTAGCATGCAGAAATTCTATGTCCTCATAACTCTTTGGATGCTTAGGACGCTTGAACGCTTTGAAGTTGTGAGTTTTTAGTTTGATTTGCTCGAGGACTAGCAAAGTCTAAGTGTGGGGAATTTGATAGGTGTGTAGAATACACCTAATTTACTATCTAGTAGTTTATGCTTTCTTTGCTATTTTTCTTGTAAATTATGTATTTTACGCTTGTTTTGAGTTTTGTAGCTACTTTGGAGTCACACGGAGGAAAAGAAGAAGAAATTACCCAAATTGAGCAAAAAGGGCAAATCTGTCATTTCGGGGAGAACACTATCTGGAGCCCAGTCACATGTTAAGGGGCAACTTACTTTTGAAGAATTATAAAAGGCAGCCAGCTATGGTTAAGGGGTTGTCATTCTTGGGTAGCCCTTATCCGAGATAATATATGTGTTGTTACACCCAAACTGGGGTGGTCTTATCCTCAGGGCGTTTTAATCCACCCGAATTATTACACAACCCTAAAATTGATGTTTCCTCTCATTCATTCATTCATACACGAGAAAATGGTAAAGGAAAGCGATCATGGTCACGATGAACCGAGAGATTGAGAGCGAGAAGTAGAAAAATCGTAAGAAGACATCGATGAATTCAATGGAGAAGATGGTGGTGCTTGCACCGTAGTCGAATCAGGCGAGTATTGTGTTGTTGAACAACACGGAGATCGGAAATTGAATCGAGAAGGAACTGAGGCTGTTTATTGGGTTCGATTAATAGGTTTGTTGGTTGGAGCGGATCGATTCGAGTCTGTGGTGAAGGTTTGAAGATGTCGAGAAGATTGAGTGATGAATTGAAAGTAGAGAATCGGATGGGTTGCTACTGTGTGGCAATCATGAGAGCCGAAATCGATTAATGGAAGAGACTCGGGAGGAATTGATGGTCTTGATTGTTGAATCGAAATCGGGTTAATTTAGAGACGATGATGTTATGAATCAGAGATGGGTTCAAGATGAAATTAGGGTTCATCTCTGTAAATGAATAGTGAAGAAGAATGGGTTCCTGCGGCTGCTGCTGTGGCGATTTGAAGACATAGAGAAGAGCAGATTCAAGTTCTGAGGCGTTGCTGCTGCACTAGGAGATGGTGGTGGTCTTTGATGTTCAGGGAGATGAGGATGAATGTATCGAGATCGAGTGAATGTTAACTGGGTATTGGTTGGCTCAACAGAGAGGATTATCGGTGGGTATTGGCAGTGATGATGTTGCTGTCGTAATTGGTTCAGATCAAGCTCAGAGAAAGAATGGAAGGTGGAAGCCTGAGAAGGTTCAGATTGCAGGGATGGAGGAATGGAACGATGCTGTTGCTACATTGGTACTGAATTGAAGCCATCTGAAGCAGCAATTGGGTGAATGAATGTGCTTGAAATAAACTAGATGAATGTTAGGAATTGTGTACATGGAATGGCCTGAAAAATTGGCCTGGGAAGTCCTGTAAACAATCAGAACTCGGCGGTTTTACTGCACCATGAGTCAACTCGGCGATGACCGATCCAGACGAGTCAGAGCGACTCAACTCACCCCAGTAAGACCAGTCAGCTGAATCAGAAGCTGACTCGGTAGCTGACTCCCTCTTCTACCTTGACCTTTGACTAACAGTTGACTGACGGTTGACCCGTTTGACCGTTAGTCCTAACGGTGGACTGACGGAATATTCCGTCGAATATTCCCTTGACGTCAACAGAATTCAGGTGGCCGGCGGCGACTATTCCGGCCACAATCCCAGTTTTCCGGCGACCAAAATTCCAGAATTTTCTATGGACTCCTCTCATGGGTGTGAAGACTTGGGCTTGGAATTGGATGGAGAATTGGACTCAAATTTGGAAAGAGAAGATGGAAGAAGAGAAAGACTTGAATTTGGAAATTGAATTGCAAAAGGAAAAGGATTCTATTCCTTGGAAGATTTGGAGAATATTGAAGCCTATAAATAGAGAAGTTTTCTACATCTTTTACACATCTCTACACACACATACCTCTCTACACACACACACCTCTCTACACAACACTTTTCTTTTCTTATTCTTTGTGTGAACTCCTTAACATGAGTAGCTAATTTTATTGATTGAGGATGAATTCCTAGTTCTTAATATATGTTTTAAGTTTTGTTTCAATTCTATCTTGAGGTTTTTCACATGATTATCGATTGTTTTTACTAATAGGAATGATCTTAAAGACATTCATGATTGATTGATAGATTGTTTAGGTGGCCAACTAAATTGATTTGTTAATTTGATCTAAAGCTAGTGAAAGTTAGGAGATAAGTAATCGTTTCTTGACTCTTTACATAAGTAGCAAACACGAGACCTTGCGGAGGGATTCCGTGGAGCAATTGTGTGTAGAAACAACGCTAGAAAGTGAACCAAGCGAACCGAGTTTAACTACTAGTACTAAACCTAAATTCATAAATCTTAATGCATTCGAGGAATTACATCTTGTAAGCGAACCTCGGGGTGGTTCTTTTGAATAGAATCGATAACTAAGCGGACTGTTACTCGGTGAAATTAGGGATTTTGGGGCTAGCTAAGCGGACCTGCTATCCTACGGTTGGTGATAATCATGACTAATAACAAGTAGAAAAGAACATAACTTGAATCATTGTTTTGCAACGAAGAAGGATTCCTTGATCTTATCTCTCTTATTGCTTTCAACTTTATCTTTTAATTGCTTTGCTTATTTTATTTTGCTTTTTACACCCCCCTTTCGTGACAATTTTTACAACTAGAATCTCTTGCTCCTCGTGGGAACGAACTTGACTTCCATTATATTATTTTTAATTGAGTGGAAATATTGATTAATTTGATTGCACCTACGACACGCATCAGGTTACCTGATAATTTTACCTGGTAACCGAACACATTAGTTCGGTTAGCTGGATATATTTAAGAGGTTGCCGAAATACTCTCTGGAGACTCAAAGTTTGCTTTGTCCACAAGTTGAAAAACCCATTCTCTTGATGCAGAAATCACAAAACTGCACTCTTAAGTTTGTTTTAGAGTGGTTTGCGTATCATTTATATGTTTAGTTTGGGTTTGAGGCTTCAAAGCATAGTTCGGTTACCTCACAATTTTACCTGGTAACCGAACACATTAGTTCAGTTATCTGGATATATTTTAAGAGGCTGCCGAACTACTCTTTGGAGACTCAAATTTTGCTTTGTCCACAAGTTGAAAAACCCATTCTCTTTTTTTTTTTTTTTTTAAATAGCCGTTGAGTGAGTAATAACGGGGTAGAAATCAAAATTAGCCGTTGGGTCAATGTCAAAATTAGCAGTTAATGATGTTAGGGCTTTGAACAAAAACTTCAGCAACATATCAAATTTACAAAAGGTAACCGAACAGTTACCTGGTATTTTTTTTCAGGCAGCCGAACTGTTGTAAAACCAAAAGTGTGCTTAAGTTCGGTTACCTGTGAAATTTGACCAGGTTACCGAACACAGAGTCCGGTTACATCGCAGATTTCGCAGGTTGCCGAACACAGTGTTCGGCGATCTTTGTAAACCTACTTTGTAACCGAACTTATACCTGTGAACTCAAAAATATACTTAAATTAACCCACACTAAGCCAGAAATCACTTTTTTTGACGGGCCAGATCTGTCATTAATGAGGATTATTGACAGACCTTGCCTGTCGGACGGCCTGTCGTTTTTTGAGGTGTCGAAAATCTTAATTGACAATCAACTCCTGTCAATAATTATCTATTGTAAACGACAAGCTCTGCCTATCAATAATTTTTGACAGGCATTTCTTGTCAATTAATGTTTTAATTGAATTACCAGCATTTTCTTTTTTTTTTTCATATATTTTTAATTTTTTCAAAAACTGTAATTAAGAATAATCTGACGAACTAAGAAGTTTTTTAACTTCAATAAAGTGACATATATTGCAAAAACTCAATCTCATACATATTCTTTGTCCAAATAGCATCCAAGAAAGAAGACTCCAATTAAACCACATTACTAAAGCAAAAATCCCAAAACAATCTTGCATAGAATATTACCTAAGAGCATACTAGAATCCAAAAATAACAGTGCTGATAAGGCTTAACACCTAGTTTGGGCTAACTGATCACCTACCCGATCATAATATCTCCAAGCTTTTTGTCATCATCACAATAGTAACTAGCAGGCAAGCTTGACTCATTAAATTCCTACATCAATCAAAACCAACAATGGACATTCAGTAATGCAAAATAAATAAAAGCATGTTAAATAATCTCAAAGAGTACGTAGAGGAAAGCAAAAGGATCACAAGTTGGTGGAAAAACAGTTCTCCCAGAGATATTTTCATCCAAACAGTTAATTAGATGACTAGCTTAGCTTTCTCAAGAACAAATACTATTGCGGACGCGCTCACATATGACAACAACTATGTAATTGTAGTTATCCATAGTAAGACTTACCTCATTCACTGCAACTTCCTTGTTTTGGTTTCTCTTGTCTGATAATTTGTTAGTTAAGATAAAAACAAACTCGTGAACTAAGTCTCTAGGTTCAAAGAGATTGAATAAAAATATTATGTAGTAAGAATTTCTCAAGGCTTGAAGGATACAGTCTTCAAAAAAGCGACGAATCTCAACCAAGCGATAAGGTGGAAGTTCTTAATATCAGTGTAATGTCTATATTCAGGATCGTCCACACACACTGCTATGATTTTGTCATCTTTCTCACCCTGTATGCCACCACCAGCATTGATATAAAGTTATGTTCAATGAGAAAATGGACACATGACATGTGTGGATAATTATGTAAACCTGATCAATTATAGGCATTAGACCTATGGCCTTAGCACGAAGGAAACATCCTGGGAGGACAGGTTCCTGAAATCATTTGGAACATTATCAAGACACAACAACTGTTAAGTTGGGTATAGCTCAAAGTCGTCATGATTTATAACTTAAACAAGATGTAAATCATACACCACACCTGCATGATTATAAGCACATCCAGGGGATCAGCATCCTCACAGAGAGCATGTGGGGGTACACAACTGATGAGTAGAGTATACAGTCATCCTGCACAGTCAATTCACTCTTCCAAATGATATTTACGACAAAGACAGAACCCAAGTAGACAAGTTCACTCAAGAAAAAAGTATGTCTAACCTTGATGAGTCCATATTTCACCTTGCTCCCTCTCGAAATTTCTACCACCTAAAATATTTAGGAAGGTTATCAGTACAAGTTGGTTTACCCTAAACTCTGTTTACTTACTGTAAATAAGCAGTTCTAAAAATAGTGTGTCTCCTTCGTTAATAGGAGACCAACAGTTAAGAGTCAATGTCCTAAACATCACTCTGTTTACAAAGCCAAAGTGCAGGTTTACAACTGAAACTTGAAAAGATAATTTAGACATGATCCAATGCTATCAATCCAATTGTTCTAATTGACTAATCAGATCAGCTCATAATAATAATAGTATTCTACTACTCTTATTAGTTATTATGCAAGATGCAAGAAAAAAATCACAGGAATAGTCAAGCATTTAAACATTTAGTTACTCTTAGAACATTTACTCTTTGTAATTTGAAGCTACTATTAGTTCTTCCCCAGCAATATCTGATTTACATAAAAATAAAAATTAGATAAAATTTAGTGCCCTTACAAAGTTAACAATTGTTGGAGTCAACCTTGCTTCAGGTGTCAACCTTGCCTCTTCAGGGAACTTTTAAGTGACTTCTCTAGTGAACAATCTGAAATCAGTTAATGAACAGATCCAAACAAACATGAAACCTCCAATTGGTAGGCTTCTAAAGATGGTTTTCCTACGTGTTAAACTGCAAGTGCACAGTGTCTATTGGAGACAATGGCAAGCACAGGTCGAACCACAGAGAAATGGAGTGTGTGTTTATGATCTAAAGGCTTCTTAACTGATTTCAAGGAAGTGTAACACAAGTCAGGGTTGTTTGTGGTTGTCGATACGACTGAGTTGGAATTGCTGTGACTCTAAACTAAGGTAATGAAGAGAAAAGATGTTTTAACAGTGGGTTGAGAGCACTAGGGTGATTGAATTAACCTCCTAAACCTATACTAAGGTAATACAACACAAGTTCTAGTCTTACACTCCCCTTGAAGTCTTCAGTGAAAATTGTACCAATTGCTTTCACTAATTATCCCCTAGTATTGGTTGTCTTCTCACAAAGTACAACCAATCACAAAGCAATTTGCTCAACAATTAGCTAATAACCCTATTACAATTCACAACAGTAAGAAGAGAAACTTGACAATGAATCAACTTTTTATAAGCATTAGTGGTTTCATCTACACCCTAGAAGAGGTGATTAGAACATTATGCAAAATAATAAAGCTTCAAAAATAAATTGCAAACTCAAAACTAAACCCTAAAACAGACTGTCTTTTCTCTCACCTCAAGAACACCATTTATAACTCACAAACATTTCAAAATAACAATTACACACTGACCCAAACCTCTATCTTGCTCTGAATCGACCATGCCTTGAGTTGTTCGAGAAAACCCTAATTTCAACCATCTCAACCCTAGCTTCTAGGGTATGGGAGAAGCTATAGATGGAGATGGGTGAGACGAGGGTGGCGGAGAAGGTGGTTGATGGAGTTGTTGGTGATGGCGTCAGGGACTGGAGATGATGGTGATGGCTCTGGAACTGGTATGGGTGAAGGAAGGTGTAGGTAGGGTGTTCTCTGGTTTTGGGGAGAAGAAAGAGAAGAGAAGATGAGAAATGGGTAGGTTCGATGGGGGGTAGGTATAGGGAATTTTGGTGTTGAGCGAGAGCATCGAGTGATGATGGGAGGGGCGGAGCGACCGTAGGATGCATTAGATAGAAATCTCAATGGCTCAGGGCGAATCGGGCTGTGGACTCGGGTTGTGGGCCGAGTTTTGTATTGCTCTAGCCCATGTCTTGTAAGTTGGGTTGCTTCTTGTTGGGTTGCAACCGACGCGTGCGCGGCTTTGGCTTTTTGCTCCATAGACGCTTGTCTCCAACTTAAAATCGGCTTTGAAACCGATTATTTTTTTCTTCTTCTTCATCTTCTTCTTCTTCTCTCTTCTTTTCCTCTTCTTCTTCTATGTAGACATCGTCGTGCTAATCGTCGATTCGAAAAATTTCATCGACGATTAATCAATCTTTATAAACAATGGGTTCTAAGCGAGACACCAAGAATTCCGAGGATCGAGTCACGGACTTGGCGAAGCATAAGCGAATCTCCCAAGTCAATTTCAAATTGATAAACAACTTCAAGCAAAGTTGAGAGACCAAATCAAGCATCCAACATGGAAAAGGAGTCATCGGTTCGAGGTGAAATGCAAATTCACGTGGCAATTTCCTTCATACCCATTCTTTTAATTGCTATTTGTCGAAGAACATCGATTAGAAATCATCAAAACCCATTGAAAATGGTAGTGTACAATAGATATTTCTGGCTAGGAGAATTTTGTGTAACCTAGAATTGCTAACCGAACTTTTAAAAATAAAACAGTACTTCAGTGTGCTCGCAAAAATTAGACTAATATCCGGTGACCGAACTCACATAAGTTCATTCTTCCTCGCAAAAAATCCCTCGTAGTCGAACTCAATTTTTTTGTTAAAGAATGAGTTCCGGTTTTGTATCGATAATTTCTCTTGCTAACCGAACTTTTGAAATATTTAGTTCATGTGTGCTCATAAAAAACCTCTCATAGCCGAACTAAATTTTTCAAAAAGTTAAGAAGATAGAGTTCGGTTTTGTCGATAATTTTTATGGCTAACCGAACCTTTGAAATATGTAGTTCGATTACCTCGCAATATTTTTTTTGCTAACCGAACTATAGTCTAGTTAACTTCAAGTGTTGTGTTTACTTTATTCTTTAGTTCTATTTGATTTGATAACACATATTATTCTCTTATGTTTAGCTAATAATTTTGGTTTTTTGTTCATTAGAGAACCAAGGAAAAGATTGAGACTCACAACTAGATGAGGATTTGAAAACTCCTCACCTCGCTGGAGCAAAACATTTAGATTTCCAAAAGCGTGGTGCCACAAATGCTAAACATGGAGGGGGCTCGACACGGAAGTCAGCCAACAGTAATATTCGTGATGTAATCCAAGATGTCAATGAAGAGGGTGATGGAAATATAGTTGATAATGTTATTGAAGAAGAGAATGATGATGAAGAAGAGCAAGGAAATGAAGACCAAGGAAATGAAGAGAGTTGAACAACAACAATGTTGGAAATGTAGAAGAAGAAGAACTAGAACCCTACAAAGAAGGAGAAGAGACAAGAGGAAAGAGAGGAGAGAGGAGGGAGAGCGGATGGGAAGAGGAGGAAGAGGATGGAAAGAGAGGAGAGAGAGGATGATGAATAAGAAAGAGGAAGATGATGGAGAAGAGGGAGAGGATGATGATGAAGAAGAGCAAGAAATTATTCTGCTAAAGAGAAAAGAAGCTGAAGTGCATCTAGCAAAAGATACTCACACATTCCCCATGCTGATTTGTGTTTGCCACCAGTGGACCCAACTTATGGTACTCCAAATGATGGAGGGGCAACATTGTTTGGCCGACAAACACTCATGGGATGCGAAGATCTATGCGACAAAGGTATTCTTTAAGTTCATGAGTGTTACGTTCCTTTCGTATTAATAGTGTTTCGTCAAGTATTACTGAGTGCTTATGTTCTTTTCGTAGGATCATAACGATGTTGTTCATATTATTAAACATCAAAAGGCGTCCACATGGGATCTTTCTTTCGAGTGTGGACGAGTTTGTAGCCAAGGTTAAAGAATGTGTGTTATGGAGAGCTATTGAAGTTAGTCACATGTGGAATTTTACACTGTTCCGTATCCGCATTTCTCGAGAGGCATTATCCCGAGACATATACTATGCATCTTCCATTTGCGAGATGGGAATTACTTCAGATGATTGCCATAATATCACCCGCCAGCTGTAGGTGAAATGTCTCTTGAGAACGGCTAAAACCCCTCAATGAGTTGCGAAGCTAGTGAATATTTGGCTCTAAAATGTTTAGGGATAGAGTGCAAGAAAGTCTCAATGTGAGTTTAGACGTGTCGTGAGGTCCCATAAACGTCGAGATGAGTATAATCCAAGAGAGGCAGATGCTGGTCAGAAAGAATGTCAAGAAATTCAAGTTGGTAAAGTTGAAGGCCAGAGTTTGGAGAGACAAAAGAAGCTGTGAAAGGAAAGCTGGTGATGGACATGGAGACCCTTAGGCATCATGTGACCGCTTATTAGTATATATGCTAGGAACCTGTCATTTTCCCGACACTTCGGGAAATAGGTGGATGACATTATCTACAACTTTTTGGATAATCTCGATGAGATGAACAATTACTATTGGGCCATCTGGTGTGCTTGCTTTTGTTTTGGAAGAGATGAACAAATGGTCGAGGATTAAGTGTAATCAAATTGGAGGTTACTTAACTCTTGTTCGGTGTGAGTTTTTCTACATTGTTAATTAGCAAATTATTCGCTAAATTTTTCTCGCTTCTAATTCAATTTTCATGTACGTGGATATTTTCATATTTTCTCATAGGTTTGGATTTACGACCACTTCCCTAAATTGGGATTAGCTAGGAAAAAGACCCTTATCCCTATGACCAACCTACAAAAGGAAAATGGTTGTTTTTGGATGCACAAAAGAAGTCTAAAGAAGAGCGGATACGACTTCCGTCTGAGGGAGAGATCGGATGCACTTACGTGAACGATGTGGTATTTCACCCATACGCCGTACTCCGATGATGTATCCTCAGATGAAGGAAGACTTGAATGGTTTCTATTGTCTCTCCTTACTATGGACCAATTTGGTATCCCGACTAGCTACGCAATATATAATCCAAGGAGAGTACTAAGAAAACTTTGTCGCGTCCAAATGGATCCCGACGTGGAGAATGGAAAATTTCAATTTGTCGGTTCAAGGAACAAAGAACACCGAGAAGTATTTTGAGGAAAACATCAACCAACTCCCGGTAGCACATTGGAATGCACTTACTAACTACCACATACCAACAAATGATTATCGTACCTTGTGGGGAAGATGTAAATGCATGTGAGAAGATTATAAAGAGTATGATGAAGAAATTAGTCATCCTTCTTGTGATAAATAAAGAACCACAAGCTAAGGCCGGATGCGGCAAAGGCAAAGGCAAAGAGAGGGAGGCTAAGAGAACTCGTGAAGGAGATGCCTATTTGTGGAGAAGAAGCAAAAAGGTTATGGGATAATGTGGTAAGAAAATTTCTTTGTCTTATACTTTTTGGTTTTTCAAACTATTGAAAAATATTTACTTGTACTTCAAAATTGGAATTAGGTGTTGAAGGGTTCGAAATTGTTGAAAAAGTGGATGGCTAAAATCAAAAGTGGAGAGCCGATGGAGAGTAAGGAACAAACCGCCTACTACAAGCGATGGGAGGGTCTTATAACTAAAAGACTGTGGAGCCAAGTAGGTCTAAGCAACTGAAGATGGGTCGACAACCAGTGAGAAGGTTCAAGTCACGTTGCGGAGGGAACCGGTCGAGGAGATGATACCCCAAGTGATGAGGAAGTTCGGACCTAAAACTCGTGCTAAACAAGGGTGGTGGTAAAAGGGGTCGAGGAGGAGGTTCAAGTCGCACTGTAGAGTGAAACTAGTCAAGGAGATGATACCACAAGTATTGAGGAAGTTCCACCTAAAAACTCGTGGTAAACAAGGAGGTGTGTAAGAGGGTCAAGTGGTCGTTAGTGATTTCGTATGCTTTTAGTTTCAAAAGACATCTTAGTTATGGATTTCGTATGGTTTAATTTGGTATGTTTGTGTGTTTTAAACAATTACTTAAGGATTTCGTAGTTTGGTATGTATAACGCTTTTATATTTGTTTTAGAACCTTGTTTGTTTTTCAATTTTTATCGGGTTTTTGTTTTCAAAGTTATAAGATCGAAATGTTGAAATACGATATGGTTTTCTACAGACTGCGATGTTTGAACTTGTGAACCGAACTAGTAGTTCAATGAACCTGTGACAAATTCATGGTCACCGAATTCATTGTCTCTGAGAACTCGTAAAATTCTACCGAGTAACCGGAAGTCATAGTTCTAGTTACCTCGCAACATTTTCATCGAGTTACCGAACTACTTCAGACAACAAGCAGCTAGCCTTCATCCATAAGATATTAGTTCGCTAGCAAAACAAAATATGTTAGGAGTAACCGAAATCTTCTCTCGAGACTCAAAATTTTTCCTATCAGGATATGTTGGAAAACTCATTCTCTGGATGCAGAAATCACATAAACCAACTCTTAGTGTTTGTTTTGGAGTGCTTTTGGAATCGTATATATGCTCGCTTTGAGTGTGAGCCTTTCACCAAAAGTTCTAGTGAAGACATGTATTTATTACCCAACCGAACCGATCGTTCTAAGTTATCGGAGTATAATATATTAGGTAATCAAATATTCTCTCCGGAGACTCAAATTTTTCCTACATGCACATGTTGGAAAACTCATTTCTCTTGACGCAGTGAAATCACATAAACCAACTCTTAGGTTTGTTTTGAGTATTTTGGAATCGTATATATGCTCGGGCTTGAGTGAGTCCTTCACCAAAAGTTCTGTGAAAGACATGTATTTATTACCCAAGTTGTTGATTCACAACATGAAAACCACAATTACCATCCTGAGAACGTCGTCGGTGGAAATAACGTATTCTCCAATTTATGGCGTAGCTCATTCAAATAGTTCTTTATTTGGAGCCTCAAGCTTCACGTCTATGGGAAGATGGTTCGACAGGGCACATCGAGACTTAAGCTTCACGTCGACGAAGATGTTTGCGCTCTCGGGCTGTGATGGATACATCGGACCTTTTTCTTCAAATATCGCTCAGCTTGTTTCGCCTTTCTCCTCAATACTCCTACCATGTTTCTTGGTCTTCTCCAAGTACACTTGCCCGGGTATACCTCATAGACCACAAGGATCTCTAGTATTTACTGCGTTGTCACTCTTTTCTTCTTACATGTAACACCTTGTATATTCTCTTTAGTTTGCTTTTTTGTTTCTTTTTGCTTGGGTCTACCTTTCGCGTTTGACTCGACGCTTCATAAACATTCTCCGAAGTTTGTGGATATATGATTTTCTCATGTCATCCCAAAAGATTTGTTTTTGGAGCTTGTTCATGCCACGATACATCTCTAGTACTGCTCTACCCATTTCGTTGTCACCAGACTCTTCCTGCCGTCTTCTTCTCCTTGCGCGAGAGAGGATGGAAACTTAGATGCTTCCAAAATAGATCAATTTCGCTTAAGTGATTACGCCGCATGCTCATAGTCGATCATCATATGGCTACAAGATGTAGTCCTGATAGACTTCTTCATGTTACCACACACACACCTCATCCAGCTTGGTTTCGCACTTCTCAATCAACTCGACTTCTATAATCAACAACTTCATACATTGTCGTAGATACGTTTTAATTGATTCCCTCGAACAATGGGTTGCTCAGCATATTTTCCGTTCATTTTGAATATACAAGTCTTTGGAACTTCTCTTTAATTATATCAAATGTCGCGCTTGAAGTAATTTTCCATAGCATTCCACACGGCTACAAAATTATCAACACATCCAAAGAGATTCTTCCTTCAACCGATGGTGAGCCGACTCTACTAAACTTGTCGCTGATTTCCCAAGTGTTTATATTGGTTAGTCTAAGCATTAACAAACCTCTCTTTGTATAGTTCTCAACCATTGCGTTCGAAGAACATACGACACAACACCTGGTAATTGGAGTAGATCCCAATGAGCGATGAACTCCGCAAGATTTAGATGTATACTCTTCCTCAGTAAGAGACCAACACAATGATTCCCATTCACCGTTGAAAGCAACCCATTTAGCGATAATTTGCTTCGTATTGTTTTTCAACTTCCTCTTTTGCATCCGCTCGCTTCATGTTCCAATGAGCATCTTAATCTCTTCATATCCCTTTTTCTCGGGTGGATAAATTATTGGCTTGCACCTATTTATCAAATTACACCATATATGGAACGCATACAAAGCATATACATGTGCTTGTAGGAATACTTCCTCTATTGCATTCATCAATGCGACATCATTATCCGTCACTATAACCCCGGAATATCATCACCTGGAATATTGCCTTAACTTCGGTTTTAGTGTCCCAAATGTAACTAGGTTCTTGTCTCATCCCTTAAGAAACAAAATGCCACGATAAATGCTAGTGACTTCGTCCGAAGTACGCCCAACAATATTCAACAATGGCATCTCGTACTTGTTCGTCTTATAAGTGCAATCCATTATTAGAACTTCATGAAAGCATCAGGCCAATCAGCACTCGTTTGATAGCACAAAAAAAGTTATGGTTATCTCTCCTTCCCAATCCACATCCTTTGAGTCGTAGTTTTTCTCTTCAGGCCAAAAAAAACAATTGTTGCATTACTCTGTCTATCTCTCATTCATTCCTTCTAATTGTCTCAACTGCATTGTAAATTTTGGACAAAGATGAGTGGTTATCCTTGTTATCCTCCTTTAGTATTTGGAGCATTTGACCGTGAAATACCCATTGTCCTAATTTTAGCTACCTTGTCCATCTCTTTAGGAGTTAGCTTTTCCGCCATGAAATGTCCTTAAAGATGCTCACTGACGAGGATGATTATGACAACCTCTGCATAACCTTATAGAACCCATCCACCCGAATCTTCGTTCAAATTAAATGCAAGCTTCGAATGGGCAATGAATCTTCTAGAAAGTTTTTTTCTTCCTATTTGCTCTTTCCTTTATAAACATAACCCTTCCTCTGTGTGGCTTTTATAGGGATCACCGCTTCTATCACAAACCATTTCAAAGCGCAGTTTTGCTTCTCTCTCATTCAATACTAATATGTGCATGTCTTTTTGCTGCATGTTTTCTGACTAACTCTCGTGATCTTCCGGATTTTTGAATACCAAGTCATTCATGTAGCTGATGGGGATGTGTCATCGTACAAAATACCAACTCGGGAAGGTTGGTTTTCCATTGGTTCTATTGGATCACATGGAACCTACAAGTAATAGCATAACGTCAATACCATGAAAAATGCTCTTACAAGTTCGTAATGTAAATTTTTATAGATCTCTACCGAGCACACGTCAGGTTATGCCAGTTCGAGAAATAAATTTGAGGTGCCTTACCGAACTCGATCTTTAGATTTTCTATGTATACGGTTCTGGCAGCTAGAGCAGTAAAAAATCGACTAAACCGAACTCAGAAGGGTTCTAGTTAGAAACCGATCGTATTTATATTTTCGCGACATTTACCGAGACATATAGTTCGGTAACAAAAGTGCTCGATATCGACTCAACCGAACAGTCTGCACCGTAAAGCTCTTATGAACATAGCTCGCCACGTGTGGAAAAACATAACCGAGACTCTAAAAATACCTTGTTAACGTGTGAGTTCAGCCACCTGCGCCCGCTAAGTTTAGTAACCCGAGCTTCCACGGCTAAGAACAGCCTACGGCTACCCACCATGCACTAAACTCCAAGCCATGAACTGGGAGTTGACCTCATACCGAATTTTTCCGCGTAAATTTTGAGTTTATGGCCAAATTTGTTTGCACAATTCAAGCTACATTAACTAAATATGAGGCATACCTGAAGTGTACCCATGGCTTCATCTTCAAGGTTGTGGCTGATCAAATCCATCATTTGTTTGGCTAGCTTCGAAGTTGGGGACCAAAAGCTTTCCATCATCTAACAAATAACTCATTTCCGATCATTACGAGTAGTGGCTAAATACACTGCCGAGGAATTGCGAAGGGGGTTCCCCCGAATTCTCGAGGATGAGGTGTCGTCACATGAGATCACTCAAACCATAATTACTAAACTCAAAAAGATTTTCTCTTCTTCATATCACCCATCTTTCTTCTTATCTCTCAATAATGTTATAACAAAACAATCCCACTAATATAACTCACTAATCACTAACTAATCGCTTACTAATCATACGTTAAATATTAATTAATCATCACACT